>CP106733.1:157107204-157620258 GCA_025506655.1 Gossypium rotundifolium | reverse complement strand
TTGAAGTAGAAGGGAGCGTTTTTGAGTGACCAGTCGGTGTAGTTAACTCCAAATTTCCAATGCTGTGATCCCCCAGCTGTGAACCTTTTGGGGGCACGGCTATGATTGTTGGGATAAGTATGGGAATCCCAACCCTTGCTAGCCAAGCTGACTTCCACTACGCAAGCAATAGCCTGCAGTAGAACAAGCCCTTGAGCAAATCTAAACCCCATTTTGTCAATCAAGTTTTAATGATTACAAACAAAGTGTAAAAGTTGGGTGGTGGTGTCGGCAATGAGAGGATTACTAGACAAGTTATATAGGCAAAAACTCGTAAATGTTGACATTTCTCCAACTCGTTCACATTCTTTTACTGTTACCTTCCCCCCCAGTATGTGTTTATCAACTTTTTATTAAATGCCTGGTGAAATTATCCCACACTTTTCGCTTTTGTTTTTTCTTCAAAAAAATCTAAAATTTTGACTTCATCCATATGAAAATCTCAAATTTACTTTTATAATGCTATTTTATAAACATTTCCTAATTTAGTGGTAAATTTGTATGAGTTTTAAATTTATTGCATGAGATTTAGAGTTCAATTTGTATGTTTATGACGGATTACAATAAAATCTGTTTATTGGTAGGAGACAAAAGATTAACTTTAATCTAACTTCTAGTATAGGTCCTAGTCTAACCAGAGAGTAGTATTTATCTATTTTGGTGTGAAGTTATTTCTTGATCAACAATAATGATTGGATATATGTCTTCTATTTTTAAATTCTATCATTTTCTTCCTCTTATCTTCTTAATATTTAAATTCTAGATATTTATTTCTAATTACAAAATATTGATTCATCATTTATATTGAACTTTCTATGATACGATTTGTTATTCATACTAAAAAAGTCATAATCTCTAGCATAATTATACTATACTTGTTTCGTATTTTTTAATATATCATAAAACATTTCACGCATAACGTTACACTTATCACTATAACGTATAGTACGCCACTTATCAATACATCATTACACAATCACATTTGGCACCCAGAGAACATACTTGCAAGCATCCATATTTTTTCACAACTTTATGCATGCATATCATACTCATTCACTATGATCATACACAACCATGGAATTCAAGCAGAACTCATAGCAAACGTTCGAGCAAAACAACACAAACAAACACCTGAGTGGAATACAGAAACTCACCTTAAATCAGTAGTCCTCGCCAGATTAGCTTGTCCAAACACTAGAGCCTCCTTCATCCTGGAAGCTAAGTATGACGACACATAGTGGTTAAACCAAAAGTGTTCAAACCTTAAAACTTCAAATCCATATTTATATAGAAGCTTTTCAAGAATCCTTACTTCTCTTTTCCTCTAATTCACAAGTACAGAGAGACTTAGGAGCTTACTAGCTTACTAGATTTTCTACTTTTCATACTCGAGTCTCACATTTACTGCCTCATGCAAAGCTTTCCTTAACTCTCTTCTTTGGAGCAACCAAAGAAGACGATGCAGAAGAAAATATAAACGGAATTGGGAAGGATTTTTCCTCCTCTGAATAAGGCTCCTCACTAATATATAACCCTTCTCGCACGGTCATCAAAGCCTCAATTAAGCCACCCATCGACAATCATTTTGTCTCCTAGTAAGGACCCAACCAGTTCCATCCTAATTGAACCAGAATTGAAACTCAACTAATTACTAATCAACCACAAGAATTTCTATGTTTTCCAATAGAGCCTGTCGATTTACTATTTTATTCAATTAACTCCTAAATCCTCTCAGATTTCGGACTTATTAGAAACGAGTATGACATTTGTGAAAAATTCTAGTTTCTAATTATGTGCCTTTCATGAAAAATTTTTGGAGATAAACTTGTTCAAGGATAAGACTATTCAACTAGAAAAATGAATTTGGGCAAAAAAATTAGGTTTGTTCAAAATGAATTGGGTTTGGACTCCAACATTAAAAGACTCGAGCCTATCCCGTTCTACTTTATCATATACATTTCTATAGTATGTAATTTATATGAAATTAAATTAAACATATAATATTATAATGTAAACATTAAAGTACATGTTTAAATTTAATAAAGAAATTAACAAAAATCATAAAAGTAAATATTAAATTAAAAATATATATACTTTTAAAAAGAATTAAAAAAAAACAATGAGGATAGGCCTAAAATAGGCTTGGGTCAAATATAGGTGAACTTCACTAAACTTTTGAGTCAAGTCAGACTTGGACAATCATTAAATGAGCTAATATCACTATATAAGCCCGCCCCGGCCCTACCCATGAAAGACCTTTATTTGAATATTAGGGTTTAGTTGATTCATATATAAATATGTATGCATATAAAATAACTTTAAATTTTAAAGACAATAACTAAAAGTGTTTAAAATTTTATTTTAAATAACATTTATACCTTTCTCTCTATTAAAATTTGGTGTCTAGTTAACTCGTAAAGCATATGTTATTTTTATCTTCATTTTCCTTTATAATTTAATTTTACCGATTACTTTTGAATTTCTTTTTTAATGTATCAAATTTAATTATTAAAATAAGCTATATATATATATATGCATATGATCGCTAGCTTAGAGTTGTCAAAACAGGATTAGATTGTTGATTGGACCAGGAATCGACGGTCCAATAAATTCTTTTTTTTTTGGCACATTACAGATTGAGGGAGGGGGATGTCATTGCTAGGACTTGAACCCTGGACCTCAAATGCCAACACAAAGCACTTAATCACTAGCTTCTTTATGATGATCAAAATTTGAAAAATTAAAGTAAATAGACTAACTTAATAAAGTAGAGGGATAAAATTAGGAATTATATTTGTTTTGTGTTAAACAATACAACAAAGATAGAAATAGAATGTTTAAAGTTTCATTTTCATTCAATCTTTCATACCTAAGAATACTTGAGCTAGGGTATTTATACAACAGGGAATACGTTTGACACCAACAATAATAACAACACTAACCACATTAATTGCTAGTAATTGACTTACAACTAACTTAACAAACAATATTTATCTTAACATTTCCCTAGTTTTCTAACTTTTGTTAAACTAATCTTTACTTGACAACTCTCGCAATGCTTTTTTATAAGTAGAAAACTGTTTAGGTGTAACTGGCTTTGTGAGCACATCAGCCATATGTCTTTCTGATGGAACAAAATGCATGCCATCAAGAACTTTCTCACGCACAAAGTAATAATCAATTTCCACATGCTTCACCTTAGCATGATGAGTAGAGGTAACACCCCTAACTCGTATCCGTCGCAGGAACAGGTTTATAGAGCGTTACTAGCACTTTTCAGAATATTTCCAGATAAATCATGTAAATCACCATTCATTAACCAAGATTATTCAGGATGTCCCTTAAATGGATCCTCGAGGCCCAATACAAACATTAGAATCGAATCATGACTTAATTGGAAACTCTAAGAATTTTTGTGATATTTCAAAAATTTTCTAAGGTGTAGGGCTCACACACTGTGTGGTCCAAGGGACACGCCCGTGTGACCCTTAGACACGCTCGTGCTTCAGGTCGTGTCCAATTTAGGTTGCTCTCTGACTTGCGCCACACAACCATGCCACACGCCCGTGTGTTAGGCCGAGTGGTTAATTAATTTAATTCGAATTAGGTGCAGGTTTCACACGGCCATGACACATGCTCGTGTTCAAGACCGTGTCACCCATACGGCTGAGACACACGCCCGTGTGCTCAATTCTGAGTATTCTATTTTTCAAAATTAAAATGCAGGGGACACACGGCCAGACAACATGCCCATGTACCAGGTCGTGTGTCACACACGACGTAGACACACCCATGCGGACAAAATAAGGCCATTTCCTAACCTTATTTCACACACAAATTTTCCATTTTTCCTGCACCAACACTTACAAGTATAATCCAACCAATTACAAGTATAATTCAAGCCATTTTTCTTCATTCAAATTGATACATTTCATCATATATTTGTGTTTAATGACTTACCTTTATGTAACTTATATAATTTGCAAAATTAGATGTTCATACTTATCATTTTAGTTAATATATTGACTCAACCATGACATATATCAAAACATAGGCATATTAGTCATTCCAATGGCTAAATTTCATTCATCTTTTACATGCCATCATTTGATTTATTTAGCCTATACATGCCATTAACAAAATAAGATTTTCATTTATACCAAAATGATAGATTGATAGTGTAATGATTTGCTCTGACCAATTTCCAACCTTCATGAGCTTTGAGCACTATAAAACAGGGAAAATAAAACCTAGTAAGCATATTATGCTTAGTATGCTCGTATAACATAAATTAATCTTACCCATTACATTCAATATATTAACCATGCAAAACATGCTTTTCCAACTATTTGGTAATTTACCTATTCACACATACTCAAACAACATGTTAGCCATAATATACCAATATGCATAGATGAGCTCATCATTCCATATGCGTGTTTTATCCATTGAATCATTGAATTTTCGATGGATATTTCAAGTAGTACACTCGAGGTGTACAATTTCCATTATCCGTCAATTCATGTCCAGTAGTACCTTATAGGTACACTCTCGAGCCACATATTACATAGTAGAATTACTAGTGTAGGCTAAATTCTAGTTGTAACATATACTGTAAGGGCTTTGTCAGATTACTAGACCAAGCTAAATCCTTTATATGAAAAAGAATTCCCTATAGAGTTCATTCTGGATTACTAGTCCAGGCTAAATCCGGTCAATTAGGATTACCAGTCCAGGCTAAATCATAATTGAAACATATACTCGAGAGGCTCATTTCGGATTACCCGTCCGGGCAAAATCCGTTCTGCAGCACATGTAGTTTTATCAGGGAAAACACATTTATCTATCGGAATTCAATATTCATACGAAATTTTACCCTTTATTAATAAATTTTCCATCCATTAAAATTTTCATACATACAATTTCATCCAACATATTCAATGTAATATAGCATTCAAAACAACACATTTTTATGCTCATTTAAGTTATACGAACTTACCTTGATATTTGTTCGTAATTAAAATCTACAAATCCGAAATATTTTCCTTTCCTCGATCTAGCTCTTTATTTGGTACTTCCGGATCTATATAGACGAATTTAATCATAAATTCAATCCACTTCATATTCTATTGAACTCAATTTACAATCTAGGCAAAAGTACCATTTTGCCCCTATACTTTTGATTAATTTCAATTTCGTCCCTAGGCTCGAAAATTGAAATTCATGCAATTTAATCCTTATTCTAAGCCTAATCAAAATTCTAATATAACTTTTACAGCACATGTATTCTAAAAATTTTAGAATTTTCCATAGGTTTTACCATTTTCCAATTTAGTCCCTAAATCAAGTTTCCATCAAATTTCCCTTTGTAAAAGTTGTTTATCTATCAACAACTTTTCATTTTCTACTATAAAATTTTAAATTTTAACATGTTCATCCATGAAAATTTTTTTATACTTTGATATCTATTCAAATTAACCCCCCAAATAGAGAAATTAAGCTTTCCCGATCTTAAAAATATAAAAATTACTAAAAACGGGACATAGGAACTTACCAATTTATGCTTGGGAAGCTTGTTTTCTCTCTCCTAGGGTTTCCATGAATTTTAGGTTGAAGAAGATGATACAAATGATGATATTTCATTTTAATTTAATTATCATCTTTATAATTTTTCCATTTCCAATCTAGTCCTTAACCTTTTCTAATTTTTCCATGGATGATTCACCAAAAATATCTACATATTTTTCATCAATGGTCTAATTACCATTTAAGGACCTCAAGTTTTGAATCTCATAGCTATTTAATCCTTATAGCTACTAGAATTCAAATTTGACATTTTATGGAATTTAGTCCTTTCTACAATTAAGCATCTAATTGATAAAATTTTCTTATCAAAATTCTCATGCAATCTTTATATTACATTAGTAATCATTTCATAATATTAAAATATTTTATCTTTTCGGCTCGGATTTGTGGTTACGAAACCACTATTCCGACTTCACTGAAATTAGGCTGTTACAGTAGAGTTTGTAGCCATTGCCATTGCCACTATTGATGTGTTATGTAACACTACTATACTCGGTCTGATTGTATGGACCCAGTACAAGACTATCACATTTGGTGCCAATACGGTTTTGGCTAGACACTATTTAATTTAAACATTTCTACATAATGTTTTCACTTATTTAACCCAAAAATTATTAAAATAAACATCTGGGATCATATTGGATGTTTGAATGTGTTTGGAATTGATTTTAGTATTGTTTTTACTCAAAATAGGGGAACAATATCGATACCTAAACAACTGGCATCGACTATACCACTGCACAAAATCAATACCAAAATAGCATTCTGGAATTCGAAAATTCAAATTTTGATGAAGGTATCGATACCTTAGGCCTAGGTATCAATAGCCAGCCTTCAATATCGATACTGATGTTATAAATGATACCAAAATCACATTTTGTTTTGAAAAATTAGAGTTTTAAAGCCTGGGTACCGGTGCCTATACCCTTGGTATCGATACATTGGGTAAATTTTGCTAAAAATCAGTTAAAAAGTTCACTAAAACCCCCTGCAATATATTGGATTCAACTCAACACTTGAGACTAATTCAAGATGAATTTAAACTACTTAAAACAACTCTAAATCGATCAAAATTATCATATTAACAAATGGCATTTGCAAACATACTTATAACCTCAATAAATCATTTCATATAAAACCAAAATACTTCAAATAAAAACCCAAAATAGATTGAGTTTCAAGAGTTTGCATTTTAGACCCTAACACTTGGGAACACATTTAGTCTACCTATATACATGCCATTTTAACTCAAAATATAGTACCTACTCTTGAAGCTCTTGAAGATGTGATGAGATGAGATATCTCCTAGCCCAACTCTAACTCTTCAAGTTCTACTGTACCTACGCGTTAAAATAAACGTGTTAAGCCGGTGAAGGCTTAGTAAGCACTATAAGAATAAATAGGTATAGGAATCGTAACATAATGTTTTAAAACTATTCAATCAATACATGCTTACACACTTACTAATTCTTACAACTATACCTTACTTTAACAAAATTTAACTTACATTTGAAAGTTACTAAACTTACCTCAACATTTTGATGATTCACTTATGTTCACATTTCATATCTTAGGCCCATAGTAGACTTTTGTAGAACATATCAAATATACGGAACAAATACAGAGGTGCCTTATTATGCACTAATGGACAGAGAGCACTAAGGTGCTATACAGAGAGCACGAATGTGCTAAACGGAGAGCACTAATGTGCTAATAATCGAAGAGCACACTAAATTCCCTTAATGACATGCCACTAATATCCTAGTAGTTCTAAATTTCGTCTACTTGGGCATTAAAGCTGAATTTCATACATTTAAATACTTTACATAGGTATTTCGAAAAAGATTTCTCATTTCTCCATCATCTACAATTTAGTCCCCATTTCATAAATCACAAAAATCACACTTGTTCACACATATACTTTTATCACAACATCATTACTTAGTGTTCAAAAAAATATACCATTTCATATTCTTCACCTATAATTTTCTTTACAAATTTCATAATTTCATAATCTAATCCCTTTTTATTATCTATTTACAAATATAAATATATATTTTACATTTCTATTCTAAGTAATTACATATTACAATATAAGCATTTAAATAAAAATAATTCAAAATCTTCTAGTACTTACAACAAAAGGTTGAGATGATGCATTTTCTTCTTCCTTCACTCTTTGGCCTTCTACTTTCATTTTCCTTCAATTTTATCCTCTCCCTTATTTTCTTTCTCTTTAATTTCATATAAAACATATATCACTAATAAGTTAAAACTAAAATCATATAACTTTTCTATGCTAGTTAATGAAAATAAATGTGTATGACATGATAATTTCATCATCTCTTACCTTAACTCTTTAAAATCTCAAAACCCTAACTCTTACTTTTATCTTTTTTTTTTTAACACATCTATGGGGGTTCTCTCATGAGATTAAGGTGTTCACTAGCTTTCTTTTTAGTTTTATTAAAGAAATTTCAAAGAAAAGAAAGGTTTGGAGCTTGGTTGGTTTAACAATGGAGGAAGGACATAAAGGGAAATAAAAGAAAAGTTGGATGGAAACTAGGAGGGTGAGTGATGGTTTGGTGGATGGAAAAATATGATAACTTTTCATCTAATTTTTTTCCACTTTCTACACCTTTCCATAAAAAATCTCACCATTTTTAATTAAATGGTCAAATTGCTAGCTAGTCCCTTAGCCTTCCATCTTTACACTTTTACCCATTATCATTACACCTTAAAATATCTACTTGGCTATTTACCATTTGATCCCTCCTCATATTTTATAATTACTAGGTTGACTCATACTTCACTTTGGTTAAATTTCTTCTTAATCCTTCCTTCCTTCCTACCACTACTATGTATCTCCTAACTTTTTTTTTTTTTTTTTCTAACTTTGGCCACAATAATTTCTCTATTCTTTCAATTAGTTCAATGCATCTATTTAATATTTCCTATCCAATGAGTATTTTCTAATTTCTTTTTGGGTCTAAATACTTCCTAATTTAATACTCAAAACTCTTATTTATTATATTTCAAGAATTTTGCACTAATTCTTCAACATAATCCATCATTGTACCTAACTCTGAGTTAAAACGCAAATGTTACATGTTATCACGCCATACAACTAGTGGTTGTTTTACAGACACATCAATCTTAGTTAGAAGTTGATTTATCCATAACAGCTCAGAAACACAATTTGCTAGGCTTTGATACTCCACTTTTGATGAGGATCTGGATACAATAGGATACAACTGGATTGGAACCAAGATAAATGTAATAGCTTGTAGTTGATCTTCTATCTTCGACAGTAGATGCCCAATCATCATCAAAGTAGCCAATTACGTCAAACTATCCTTTCGTGAAATACAAACCATAATTTATAGTGCCATTAAGATACCTTAATACTCTTTTTACAGCCTTCCAGTAAGTGTCACAATATGCATTCATATACGGACTAAGCTTGTTAACACAGAATGCAATCGTTGTTTGTGTAATGCACACATATTTTAGTTTTCTAAAAAAACTTTGATATTCATGAATATCAACAAATGGACTACTATCTGCAACAGTAAACTTGAGAGTGCCTACCATAGGTGTAAGAGTAACAGTGATTGCAGTTATGCCTGTGCTATGAAGCAAATCTGAAACATACTTTTTTTTAAAGAAAACAAATCACCACAAGAGGTGCGGTGAACCTCTATACCCAGAAAAAAGTGAAGTTCACATATGTCTTTAAGAGAGAACTTGTTGTGAAGCTGCTTGATGACCTTTTTGATTTCTTCAGATGAGCTACCTGTCACAACTATATCATCTACATATACCATTAGAAAAAATGTTGAGGCATCAGTTATTCAAAAAAACCATGATGGATCAACTTCAGAAGCTTGAAAACCAATGTACTCCACCAAATGTTGCCTCAAGGTATGAAACTAGGCTCGAGGGGCTTGTTTTAAACCATATAGTGCATTGTTCAATTTACACACAAGCTGTTCTCCATTGGCTTCATAGATCTCAAAACCTTGAGGTTGATCCATATAAATTTCCCCAAACAAGGTGTCATTAAGGAAAACATTATTCACATCAACTTGCCTTAACACCCATCCATTAATAACAATTGCCAGAATAGTCCATATCGTTACAGCTCGAACCATAGAGCTAAAAGTATTACAAAAATTAGAATTAGCATGTTGAGAGAACCCTTTAGTTACTAGTCTTGCTTTATACATGTCCACAAATCCATCAGGCTGCTTCTTCACTCTGAACAACCACTTACAACCAATTGATCTCCTAGAAGGTGGGAGAAGGCAAAGGCTCCAAGTATTATTTTTGAAAAGAGCTTGTAACTCACTATTCACCGCTTCTTGCTAGCAAGATGAGCTCATTGCTTCATGGATATCAGTAGGTATAGTAGCAGATAAATCATCAGTAGGTACAATATCAGATAAACTGGTTACCTTGGTGACATATGCTTTTGGTTTAAAGGTTCCTACTTTACTATGAGTAACCATAGAATGAGTATTAGTAGCCTGAGATGGCTGACTTTGAGTTGGACATTGAGCTAGTGGATGGGAAACGACTAACATATTATTAGAAGGTGAAGATGTTAACACACTAGGAGAAGCTGATACAGAAGCTGAATTCATTGGTGTATTAGATGACAGAGATAAATTTGTGGACTCGTGAGGTGACCTTTGATTTGAAACTAAGAAGGATGAAAATATAATTAATTTAGAACTAGATGGTACAGTTGAGGGACTACTAGACAACTTGGGTGTATGTTAGATTATTTTTAAATGGAAAAATACTTTCATGAAAAATGACATAACGAGACACAAACGCCTTATACTTGAAGGATCTCGACACTTATAACCTTTTTGTTGCGGAGAATAACCTAAGAATGTACATGAAGCTGATCGAAATTGAAGTTTGTTAGTGTTAGAAGGCCTAAGGCTAGGAAAACATAAAAAAACTAAGCACTCTAAGTGGCAGATAATTAGGTTTAACACAAAAAAAAAAAATCATAAGGAGGGATATTGTCTAGGGATAAAGAAGGTAGCCTATTTATCAGGTAAATTGCACTACTGAAAGCTTCATACAAGTAAATCAAGGGTATACACATATGAGCCAGTATTAAGAGACCAGATTCCATAACTTGTCTGTGTTTTCGCTCAACAATACCATTTTTCTCAAAGGTGTAAGGACACGTGAGCCTGTGAGAGATGCCTTTTTGTGAAAAATACCATTTCAACGCTTGAAACTTACCCCATCCGTCCATCTAAAGCAATTTTAATTTGACCCCAAGTATTCTTTCAGCTTGCTGGTGAAATTGAGGAAAAACTGTAGCAACATCTGACTTTTTCTTAAAAAATTAAAGCCATGTGTATCTGGTATAAGCATCTGTAAAAACAACATAATAAGAGAAACCATTAAAACATACTGAAGCTAGCCCCCAAACATCTACAACCGCCATCTGAAGAGGAGCAGGGTATTCATATTTAGAATAGAAAAAGGCAATTTATGTTCTTTGCCCAGATGACTAGCAACACAATCAACCAAATATTTATTATCACACACAGGTACATTACAATGAGTCAAAACTTTCTTAAGTGTAGTTAAACATGGATGCCCTAGTCTAGTATGCCATACAGCTAAAGGAACGGATTTGATAGCAGCAAGACATTGTGTTCAAGTAGCACGTACAGTAGATTTGATAGCAACATTTAAATGCAACTTGTAGAGACCATCATGAACCGATCCTTGAAGAAGCACATCTCGAGTCTGCAAATCACGCATTTGACATCTAGTAGGAAAAAACTCAAACACCACTTGATTGTCCTTTACAAATTTAGACACAAAGATCAGGTTTTTAGTAATACCAGGTACAAATAAAAAAGACCTCATATAAAACAGATGATAATGAGTAAGTAAAGATGTCTGACTAGTATAAAGAATAGGTAAGGCAGATCCATTACCCACAAACACTTTACCTGGGCCATTGTATGGAGTGCTTTATTCCATTAGTGAAGTAGAGTGAGTGAGATGATGTGTGGCACCAAAGTCTGAATATTAAGTATCATCTCCGATAGTATTAGGCATAGTAACATAAGCTTGAGGATTAGGAATCAAGACAGAAGTAGTTGTTGAAGCACTTCCAGTCTGCGATGTTAGATAAAACAGGTTGAACCATGCATTTGTAGGAGTTGGAGAAGGTGAGAAACCCAATTTTCGTATGGAGCCATTGTAGGAGAAGACATTGGTAAACTAAATGAAGGCACCCATGATGGCATTGATGACCCATTACCAAACATACACAAATTTGCTTGTGGAGGCCAATAACCAGTACTCTTGTAAGTAGCATCAAACCTATGATAGCAATAATAAATAAGATGCCCTATTTTTCCACAAGCTGGCACTGAATGCAAGATCCAGACATGCGACCATGTCCCCAACCACATGAGAAATTCGAAGCAAGACGAGAAGTAGGAGTCGAATCACAATCTACCACTAAAGTAGTCTGTTGATGAGTAACCATGTTCTTTGAACTAGGAATCTCGGCTACAGTAGATTGTATTCGTGCTTCAGCATCAAGAAGCATAGTAATAATATTGTGAACACAAGAAGGTAGTTGACTTGTTGTTATGATAGTTACAACTGATTCATACTCGGGAGATAGACCATTGAGAATGGAAATAACATGCTCATGCTCATGCTCATGCTCACTAATAATCTCACCACAACTAGCAAGACTATCACAATAGCCTTTAACCTTCATCATGAAATCCTTCATTAACAAATCTCCCTTGCGTTGAGAATGGAGAGCACGTCTATAAAACATTAACCTAGATGTGGTCTTACTACTATATATAGTAGCAAGTGTATTCCATATCTGTGCACTAGAATCCATGCAAATAAGTTGAGGTTTCACATTTTGGCTAACAGAAGAAAGAAGCCAAGATGCAAGCGCACTGTCCTGTTGCTCATACAACAAAAAAGTAAGATTTTCTTAAAGCATACCATTTTCATCAGAGATCATCGATGGAGGAACAACAATTTGAGAATCAAGAAAATGTTGCAGCTTGTAAGTTTTTATTGCAAGAAGTAACTATTGACACAATAGCAAATAATTGGAGTCATCAAGAAGAATATTAATCTTCTTGGTGGAAAAGAAGAGACTATCAAAAACTGAATAAGAAACCATTGCTGGTGCAGTGGGAATAGCATGAATGCTCCACAGGTCCTCAAAAATCCGTAAGGAGAGAGACTTCTGATACCATGTTAAACAATACAACAATGATAGAAACAAAATGCTTAAAGTTTCATTTTCATTCAGTCTTTCATACCTAAGAATACTTGAGCTAGGGTATTTATACAAGAAGGAATACTTTTGCTACCAACAATAATATCAGCACTAACCAAATTAACTGCTAGTAATTGACTTACAATTAACTTAACAAACAATATTTATCTTAACATTTTGCATACCAAATATATATACCAAAATCTTGTAATATTATATATATTATATATATCTTATAGACATACCAAAACTATAGTAATAAATAAAGTACATAATATCAAAATAAAATTAATAATAAAAATTATAGTCTAACAATGTCGAATAATTAGAGCAACAATCAATGTAATCAATATTCATAGAATCAATGTAGACCAATTTATTTTCATTTTTATTTTTATTATTAAATTTAAAGTTTTGTTAATATTTATTTTAATATTAATAAAATGTTTTTATAATAATTTAAGATTAAATTATATTTTTATTTTATTTTAATTCCTTTCATTGAAATTTACATTTTTTATATGAGAAATTTTTAAAATTTAAAAATAAAGCATCATTTTTTATATGACCAACTTTTCTATTTAGTAATTGAATTTGATATCAACATCTCTTTTCTATGATGTGAATGCAATACAATCAAAACAAAAGAAAAACCGTTAGCACAGGAAAATAAATAACATAGAACCTATCAGGGTGACCACTAGGGTTTGATATGGTTCTACCTAGGGTAGGCCCTTAGGTTTTCTACATGTGGTTTAGTTATAAAGCTGAGGTACCCGAACCAGCGATTCCTCGATCCTCACCCATTATAGGCTTATACGGACCGAGTTCAGTTCAAGGGAATACATTTCCCTATTGCTGCACGGAGGTGAAAATCTCACGAAGACATAAGTACGGATGTATCTCGGAAGCGATTCACTATCCTGCACGGAGGTGAAAACCTCACGAAGGAGTAGCTTCTCACTCCCACTTAAGGGTGTGACCACAACGGTCATGCAGTGTAATGCTGAGCAATATATTTAAGACCAAATGCAATAAAAGGATCATATTTTTAAAATCAGACTTTTAAATTCGAACAAAAGGACATGAAATTATCAATTTTATGGCCTGACTCTCTTGGTCCCCAGTGGAGTCGCCAAGCTGTCAAAACCATTTTTAAAATCAGTTTTTAGAAAATGGGGATTGACTTTAAAAATGAAAATGGAAGTTGCCACCAATCTTTTTTACTTAGGTGTGATTGGATCACATTGTAAAACGTTTTATTTTAAAACATTTTTGGTCCACAAAAATAAGAAAATGAGTTCGGGAGTCGGTTACGTACGAGGAAGGGTTAGCACCCTCATAACGCCCAAAAATTGGTACCAAATCAATAAGATCATGTCCGAATGTTGAAAATAAAGAAAATTACAAAATATGATCCTTTTATTAGAAAGAAAACCAAGACTTACCTATCTCAAAGAAGTAAAGTACTTTACCCAATAAATTAAGGTATAGCACCTCATGACTTTGAAATTAAGCTCGTCTTTATTTTAGAAAATCCTTATCTCGAAACGCAAAATGTCGAACCCAATAAGTTAAGGCACAACACCTTGAATTCCCAAGAATAGGTTTTTATTTTGAAATTTGAGATTTCTTTATTCCAAAGGAATATAAACATCACATCCAATACGTTAGGACACGATATTTTTTAAACCCTCGTAATTAAAATCATCTCATGATTTATAAAACTTGTTAAAAGGGTATTTAGTTATTTAGCCAAACAGAAAATCGCAACCCAGTACGTTAGGGCACTATTTCCCGAATTTCTAAATAACAAAATATTGCCTTATTTTAAAAGCTTTTAAAATATAATGGTTTTGCAAAATGGATTTTCATTTTAAACACTAATCCATGTAACAATATCGCATTTATAAACTATCATACACAAATATTAAAAAACGATAGCATACAATATAAAATACAACATAAATAACTACATTATAGTAATCATAAATAATAAATAAATAAAAGGCATTACATACATAAACAAAATATATAAAGCAATATATGTAAAATAATAAAAATACTAAAAAATATTATAATAAATATATAACTTAATACATATAAAAGATAATACATAATAATATATAACAATAAAGATATTTTCAAAAACAATAATATAATATAAATAATATCGTGAAACATTTTATAAAATATGCATAACTTTTTACAAAAATAACATATGATATAATATAATACTATGTAATATAAAGAATTTAAAAAACATATAATATAGTATAAAAAATAGGATGTAATGAAAATAATTTTGAACAAAATAAAAATAATAAATAATGAAAATATATATGTATATGTAGTACATTAATACATAATATAAACAATATAAATTAGATAATATAAATAATTTTTATATAAAATAAAGCTTTAGAAATAATATATATTATATAATACTATATATGGTACAAAATAAAAATATATAAGAATAACTAATATATAAGTTAAAAATAATATGTAATAATATAATATAATATGTAATAAAATATACAAGTTTAATGAATTAATATACAAATAATAGAGATAATATAATATTTTAACATAATAAAATAATTAAACAAGATTAGAATAAAATAAAATAATAAAAAATAAAAATGAAGAAAGAAGGGTTAAATAGCAAAATAAAAAACAAAAAGGGATAAATAGCAATTAAAAGAATTAAATTAAAATAACACGATGACTAATATGGAAATTAAACCCTTTTTAAAATGGCGTCATTCCAATTTTAAAACATTTTAAATGGCTCTAGGATCAAATTAAAACAAAATAGAAATTTCAAGGCTAATTTAATAAAAATAAAAGTTTGATTTAAACTAAATTGAAAATAGTGAAATTGCGGAAGGACTAAAAGAATAAATTTCCCTTTTACAAAAAAGTGCGGATCTTGAGAGCCGGGTCGAGTCAACACGCGGATCTAGTATTTGCTAAACGACGTTGTTTTGTTGTTGCTATCAATTTAAAAAAATCACTTTGTCATTCATTTAAAAAAAAACAGAATACTCCCCCTTTCAAATCCTCTCTAGCTCTCGGCCTGAGGTCCAGGCTCCGATCCTGGCGCCATCGATGCGCCGCCGTACGCGCCTCCTTAGACGGCGGCCGGAAGCTTAAAAATTTTGATTTTCCCCATTTTCGAAAGGTAAAACTCTTTCTCTTTATATTTTTCTAAAAAAATAGTTAAATATGCGCAGAATATATGTAAAATAAAAAAATAAAACAAATAACAAAAGAAAATCAAAAGAAAAACCTTTGCGAATGGTTTTTGTTGTTTTATTTCTCTGGATCTTTTAATCATTTTTTATTCTTTCTCTGTGTGTATCCGTGTGTAATCCCCCCTTTTGTTTACATATTAATCGGCTTTTATAGCCTTTTGAAAAAAAAAAGAAAAAAGAAAATCATATTGTTGCCATTCTTGCTGCGATCTTCTTTCTTTTCTTTTGCAGGTTTACAGCGAGGATCTCGGCGGTAGGGCGACATGTACGCTGATTTTGGCCGAGAATAGGATCGACGAGGTTGCGAGGCGAGGTTGCGGTGCGACTGATAGGTTCCAGCTTGTGGCGCTCACGATTTACAAGAAACCCTAGGTTACTGACTTCTATTTAGGGTTTTGGAGCCTTCTGGGCCATGTATTTTTTTAGGCTTAGTTTGGGTTTTGTTGGGCCACGGGACATTTTGGGTTTGGTCTATTTATTGTAAAAGGACTAAAAAAACACTGGTTTTATTATTTATTTATTTTTTAACAGGCCCGGTCAAAATTAGGCTCTTACAGCCGCCCCTCTTTGCTCATTGTCGTGTAACGAGAATAGAGCAAAGACTATAAAAGGACCAATTTTGCCCGGTCTTGGCCGAGCTTCGACTTCTTTGATCCTTAATGACTTCCAATCCGAACTGCAACTTCAACAGCATCGGAGTTTCATCTTGATTTCAGTGAGTTTGATAGTTTCAACTTCATGAAGGCAGTATCCACTATCTTTTGATTTGCTCCACTGTAAACTCAGGGAGACCAGATCTGATATTTTCAATCTGATTCCTGCAAACTTAGGGATCACCAGACTGATGTCTTCGATCTGCTTCCTAAAAACTCGGGAATCGTCAGATCTGTCATTTTCAATCTGTTTCTTGCAAAGCTCAGGAATTCCAGATTAGTATCTTCGGTTTGTTCCACTGCAAACTCAGGGATGCCAGACTGGTGGTTAAATCTGTTCCACTACTGCTTAGGGAGACAAGAATTGTCGTTCGATCTTGATCCACTACTACTTAGGGTGACAAGATCTACAATCTTTGGCCTATTCCACTGCTAGTCAGGGACATAGGGCTGGTGGCTTAAATCTGTTCCACTACTGCTTAGGGAGACAAGATTTGCCGTTCGATCTTGGTCCTCTACTGCTTAGGGCGACAAGATCTACAATTTTTTGACCTATTCCACTGCTGGTCAGGGAGATAGGGCTGGCGTCTTCGATCTGTTTCCTGCAAACTCAGGAATTGTTAGATCTGCTATTTTTAATCTGATCCCTGCAAAGCTCAGGGGTCGCCAAATTGATGTGATCGGCTTCCTGCAAGGTCAAGAATTACCAGATCTGCTGTCTTCGATCAGCTTCCTGCAAGCTCAAAATTGCCAGCTATCTTCAGTCTATTCCACTGCAAACTCAGGGATGTCAGACTGGTGATTAAATCTGTTCCATTACTGCTTAGGGAGACAAGATTTTTCGTTCGATCTTGGTTCCCTACTGCTTAGGGTGACAAGATCTACAATTTTTGACCTATTCTACTACTGGTCAGGGAGATAGGACTAATGTCTTCGATCTACTTCCTGCAAACTCAGAAATTGTCAGATCTACTATTTTCAATCTGATCTCTGTAAGCTCAGGGATCGCCAAATTGATGTCTTCGATCGGCTTCCTGCAAACTCAATAATTGCCAGATCTGCTATATCTAATCTGCTCCACTGCAAAATCAAGGATGTCAGACTGGAATCTTTAATCTTACTACATTGTCCTTTAGAGGACATAACCTGTAGAATGAATATATGCTTTTGTCTAATAATTAGGATGCCTTGATCTAAATGCATCAAATGCTCCTAATTTGGACATGCTATGATATATGAATGTAAAAATGATATGAGTATGATTCCTGTTCAAGGTGTTATCACTCATTTATCCATCAAGGTTTCATCTTCGTTCCCCTTGAAGTATCATTTTTTGCTCAATTATTTTGCCCCATGGCAATTTTGAGTCCACTCCACTTGAACCTTGGGACATGATGTTTGTGCCTCCTACATCAATCTATTACCACTCAGAGGTATAGAACTTGTATCGTGTTCCACCATTCCCATGAATGAAGGGTCTCTCTACAATGATCCCCTTTTATATTTGGCTTGACCTTGTTCGTCATTTACCGATATGGTATCACCCACAGAATTGTCTTATCCAATAAGAATCCAAAGAGATAATCGATTTCCAATGTTTCTAGCCCTTAGGCTTGGTGAGTTCTGAACAATAGTCATGTTTCAGATTCCTCATATTATTTAAAAGCTTCTATAGTAATATACGAAACTCCTTTTTTATGAAAGTGATTAGTCCATAAATCATTATTTCAATAAATTCTTGAAAAAGAACACAAAAATGGACAAGAAAGAAATTAGTCAGGAGCATAGCTCGGAAAAATAATTTAATTAAAGATGACCCAGATAATGAAAGAAAATTAATTTGGGTGTATCTCAAAAGAATAAAGCAATCAAAGATAAGGAATTAAAAAATGGGTAGGATAGAAGTTAGGTGCCCAGATATCGCAGCCTGAGCTTCTTTGTTCCAACTTCTTGAGGACCATTTTAAACTCAATATGTGTTTAGGGGATCTGGAGAACTTTGTCGATGCCCCAAGGCGTAACATACTTCCTCATAGCTAACTCAGACGTAGCAAGACTACTGTATGCCACCCTTTTATTCAAAATTTGAGCCGCCCTTTTTGGGTTTTCAACTCAAAACCCCCTTTGGTCTCAAAGCGCCCTTTGCGGGTTTTCACCTTGGCCTCTCCTTTTTTTTTGGGACTCAAGGCGCCCTTTGTGGGTTTTCACCTTGACCCTTTTCCCTTTCAAGTAAAATCCTTCTTGACTAAACCTGAATTCACTAGATTGGGTAAGTTTTCGCCATCCATCTCAATCAATATCAATGCTCCTCTAGAATAGGCTTTACATAAGACATTCCCATTTTGGCATATGCTTTCCTCTAAAATCGCTTTATAGAAGAAAGGTCCTTTTCAACATCAGGTTCCTTCGTGGAATCCCCTAAGATGAACTTCTTTAATGTACGCTCGCATCATCTAGCCGTGTAACACCCCAACCCAGCCCAAACACTACAACCGGATCTGGTATATCACTAAGGAAATTTTGTAAAACATGTCGCATTTTCAGAAAAACATTTTGGTAAAGTTTAACCTTTTATTCGGGAAAAAAATTTATAATTTATAGTTTTAAATAAAATATGCCTTTATGAATTAAAAACCCAAATTTAAATACATCCCTTAGTTCAATTAAAAATAAAAATTTAAATAACTAAAAGTAATAAAAGCCCGTAATAAAACAAAATATAAACCGGTGGCCCATGGCCTTATTACAATGAGATTTAAAATCCATTAAATAAGAATATAAAATAATAACTAGAGTCTTTTTTTGGATCCAAATGTTCTTTAGCATGGCCACCTTGCGCTCCTCTCCACCGGCTCGATGCACTAAATGCTACCGAAATGTTAATTAATTGGTTGAGTCGCGAGACTCGGCAGCAACCCTCATGCACCATTAGATTTGGACCGTAGCCCATAAAACTAAAATAATCGAATTAATATACATAATAAAAATAATAGGCAAGCCCAACCCAAATCCTAGGTTTCCACCCGCTACACACCCTTGTACCAGCCATTCACACCATTGGGGATTTCTACAATCAACCCACACCGCTACACGCCTTGATGGAAGTCGTGCTGCTCATCATCAGATCATGGCCGTAGCCACTACAACAGATCACGGTAAAAGTCGCTACAATAGATCACGGTAAAGAACCGCTACAACAGATCACGATAAGAACCGTTACAACAGATCACGGTAAGAATCGCTACAATAGATAACTTCCTCCTTTCATCAAACCCAACCCATGCAATCACATAAAATCAATATACCTATATCGTTTAATCAGAACATTCACTAACCTGATGATTTATTTTTACCCTCTTTGGGTTTCCTCTATTATGCCCAGATTTCGGCATTTATCAAAACATATAAGACTTATAATCATATATTAATCAAACAGATCTAGATGGTGGGAAAGTGTTACACACCTGATATCGTGAAATCCAATATTCTTAGTCGATATCCTTGTTATCCTGATCTACAACTTTGCTCAAAAAGCAGGAAAGATGTGACAATAGGGCCTCTCCTATATTCGGCCATGGTTAGTGTTCTACCCGATTTCATGTATTTATAAATAAACCAATCTCCTTACCTTGAAATCCCAAAAATAACACGACTTGAGTGTTATTGATCTTTGACTTAGAGATCTAAGCGTTGGACTCCTCTTCAGATCCCGAAATGCCGAAAATAAGAACAACCCTTGATTAGTCACTAAATAGCCATTCGACTAGGGACTTTGAAAAGCCGAAGAAATATTGGAAAATCAACACATACTTATTTTTTTCTTTAGATTCGACATAAGCAGACTTTACTGAAGAAAATTCAACAACTTCAGGAGGTGAGATCTAAGAATTTTGGTTTTTAGAAGATTTAAGAATTGAAGAGATGGCTAAGAGAGATTTGGCCAATGAATATTAAGGAGAAGAATAGAATAATAGAGATGTGATTTCTGCTTTTAAGGATTAGAAGAAAAATAATAATAGAGGTTAAAAGATTCTACCAACCAGAAATTTTAGAGAGGAAGAAAGGGTGAAGAAAATGGTGGTTTTCGCTTTTGAGAGGAAGAAGATGAGAAAATAAAATAAAAGAAAGGCTTCCAAACTTTAAGACACCCCTCTTTATATAGAAAACCGATTCCTCCTTTTAGAGATTGATTTTCACCAACATTGCCACACATGATAGCTCCTATCCCTTTTCCTTATCTTAATCTATTATCTCCTCAAAAATAGTCTTTATCTACTTATTATCCTTAAAGACTAAATCCCTAAATAATAGCTTTTATCTGCTTATTATCCACATAGAATAAATATAATAAAATTCCCAAAAAAATAGCCTTGTGCCGTCCACTTCCCTAATCCCTAATGCCAAATTTAACTAACTTAAATTGGAAGATTTGGGCTCCTTAAAACTTAAAATTTGGGCCCCTAACACTTAAATTAACTCATTCCACATATTCACCCATTAAACGGATAGGCCCAAAAATTTAGGATGTTACAGTTCTACCCTCCTTAAAGAAATTTCGTCCTCGATATTTCCAACTAACTAGAAATCATACTACCTAAGTCTCACCACTATGCTTTCATGCAAGACTCTAATTCTAAAGCCAAAATAAACACTTAGTATACTATGGTAGGGTACGCACCATTATTCGCATCTGAAGCGTCTTTGTCCCCTTGTACTCATTCTTTCGATCGACGTTTATCTAATTAAGAATTTTATGAATAATTAATTCTTCCCACTTATTAACCGTGAACAATCTTATGTAAAATCATTTCGATAGTAGTTTTTTCGAATTCGAATTCTATCTACGGGTTTAGTTCTCAAGTCGATACTTCCTAGTCCTAGAGTTCACCTTCAATCAACATTCAGCACACATCAATCATAAAAACAGCCTTATAAACTTACATTCACCACCTAGGGGTATTTTTGTCGTTTCACTACCCAGGGGTATTTTCGTAATTTTACCTACAGGGGTATTTTTGTAATTTTTTTCAAAATAGTGTATCTTGGTGATGTTTCAAAATAAGGGTATTTTGGTAATTTCGCAACCTGAGGGTATTTCGGTAATTTTGCAAATTGGGGGGATTTCGAAAATTTTATAAATCGGGGGTATTTTGGTAATTTCTTTTCAAACCAGGGGTATTTTGGTTATTTTACAAATCAGGGGAAATTTGAAAATTTTTGAAACTAGAGGTTATTTTAGTAATTTTACAAAATAGGGTGGCTGGTCCCTTTCGGGTTTTAATTATAAATTTTGGCCCGTCAACAAGTCCTCATGGCTAGGGTGAACAGTCACCACGCACCAGGTAGGATTCCAGCGAAGAGGAGGTGAGTCACTAGGACTGCTTAAATACCAAGCTCTCCCTGAATCCAATCCTAGACATGCGTATGCCTGTTGCCACACCCTAACTCGGCGACTAGTTCACAGGATTTGTTTGGATAAATTAAGTCTTATGGAATTTAAGAAGTTGTTTAAGCTAAGCCTAAAGTCCATCAAGTTCTAATTAAAATAATATACGTCCCTTAAAGCCCATCAAGCCCACATGCATATTTATCACAAAGTGGGTTTAGAATACTTACCTTGCAGACTTGGGCCGGAGACGCAGGTGCCATGCCGAGCTAACAAACCTGTTATCATTTCAAAAAAAAACAACATGCAAGTTTCAAAAGCCCACCTTTAGAAAATGTTTTGAGCCCAAAAACCCCAAAGTCGAGTTTTGAATCGGGTTCTGATACCAATTTGTAACACCCCAAACCCGGCCCAAACACTACAACCGGATCTGGTGTGTCACTAAGGAAATTTTGTAAAACATGTCGCATTTTCAGAAAAATATTTTGGTAAAGTTTAACCTTTTATTCTAAAAAATTTATAATTTATAGTTTTAAATAAAATATGCCTTTATGAATTAAAACCCAAATTTAAATACATGCCTTAGTTCAATTAAAATAAAAATTTAAATAACTAAAAGTAATAAAAGCCCGTAATAAAACAAAATATAAACCGGTGGCCCATGGCCTTATTACAACGAGATTTAAAATCCATTAAATAAGAATATAAAATAATAACTAGAGTCTTTTTTTGGATCCAAATGTTCTTTCGATGGCCACCTTTGCTCCTCTCCACTGGTCCGATGCACTAAATGCTACCGAAATGTTAATTAATTGGTTGAGTCGCGAGACTCAGCAGTGCAACCCTCATGCACCATTAGATTTGGGCCTTAGCCCCATAAAACTAAAATAATCAGAATTAATATACATAATAAAAATAATATGCAAGCCCAACCCAAATCCTATGTTTCCATCCGCTACACGCCCCCGTACCAGCCATTCATACCATTGGGGATTTCTACAATCAACCCACACCGCTACACGCCTTGATGGAGTCGTGTTGCTCATCATCAGATCATGGCCGTAGCCACTACAACAGATCACGACAAAAGCCGCTACAATAGATCACGGTAAAGAACCGCTACAACAGATCACAGTAAGAATCGCTACAATAGATCACGGTAAGAACCGCTACAACAGATTACGGTAAAAACCGCTACAACATATAACTTCCTCCTTTCATCAAACCCAACCCATGCAATCACATAAAATCAATATACCTATATCGCTTAATCGAACATTCACTAACACGATGATTTATTTTTACCCTCTTTGGGTTTCTATTATGCCCGGATTTTGCATTTATCAAAACATATAAGACTTATAATCATATATTAATCAAACAAATCTAGATGGTGGGAAAGTGTTACACACCTGATATCGCGAAATCCAATATTCTTAGTCGATATCCTTGTTATCCCGATCTACAACTTTGCTCAAAAAGCCGAAAAGATGTGAAAATAGGGCCTCTCCTATATTCGGCCATGGTTAGTGTTCTACCCGATTTCATATATTTATAAATAAACCAATCTCCTTACCTTGAAATCTCGAAAATAACACGACTTGAGTGTTACTAATCTTTGACTGAGAGATCTAAGCGTTGGACTCCTCTTCAGATCCCGAAATGCCGAAAATAAGAAAAACCCTTGATTAGTCCCATTCGGCTAGGGACTTTGAAAAGCCAGAGAAATATTGGAAACTTAAAATCGACACATACCTATTGTTTTCTTCAGATTCGGCACAAGCAGACTTTACTGAAGAAAATTCGGCAACTTCAGGAGGTGAGATCTAGGAATTTCAGTTTTTATAAGATTTAAGAATTGAAGAGATGGCTAAGAGAGATTTGGCCAATGAATATTAAGGAGAAGAATAGAATAATAGAGATGTGATTTTGGCTTTTAGGGATTAGAAGAAAAACAACAATAGAGGTTAAAAGATTCGGCCAACCAGGAAATTTTAGAGAGGAAGAAATGGTGAAGAAAATGGTGGTTTTCGGCTTTTGAGAGGAAGAAGATGAGAAAAGAAAATAAAAGAAAGGCTTCCAAAATTTCGGCACACCCCCTCTTTATATAGAAAACCGATTCCTCCCTTTAGCAGAGATTGATTTTCAGCCAACACTGCCACACATGATAGCTCCTATCCCTTTTCCCTTATCTTAATCTATTATCTCCTCAAAAATAGTCTTTATCTACTTATTATCCTTAAAGACTAAATCCCTAAATAATAGCTTTTATCTGCTTATTATCCACATAGAACTACAACAAAAATGGCCTATAGCGACACTTATGGGGCGACACTTTTGTAAGTGTTGGGATAGACTGGCTAACATGCGCTTTAGCCAACTCTTTTATAAGGGTTGGGATATGAATGCCTAAGGCAACGCTTAAATAAGAGTTGGCTTTGTCTAGTCCTAAGACGACAGTTTTGGGGCGACACTTTGCTAAGTGTTGGGATAGACTTGCCAACATACGCTTTAACCAACTCTTTGTACAAGGGTTGTGATATGTATGCCTAAGGCAACGCTTGAGCAAGAGTTGGCTTTGTGTAGTCCTAAGACAACAGTTTTGGGGCGACACTTTCCTAAGTGTTGGGATAGACTACACTTTTGCCAACTCTTTGTATAAGGGTTAGGATATGTATGCCTAAGGCTACGCTTGAAAAAGAGTTGGCTTTTGTGTAGTCCTAAGATGACAATTTTGGGGCGATACTTTCCTAAGTGTTGGGATAGACTACGCTTTGGCCAACTCTTTGTATAAAGGTTGGGATATGTATACCTAAGGCAACGCTTGAATAAGAGCCGCTTTTGTGTAGTTCTAAGACGGCACTTTTGTGGCGACACTTTCCTAAGTGTTGGGATAGACCACGCTTTGGCCAACTCTTTGTATAAGTGTTGGGATATGTATGCCTAAGGCAACGCTTGAATAAGAGTTGACTTTTGTGTAGTCCTAAGACGACACTTTTTTGGCGACACTTTCCTAAGTGTTGCGATAGATTACGCTTTAGTCAACTCTTTGTATAAGGGTTGAGATATGTATGCCTAAGGCAACGCTTGAATAAGAGTTGGCTTTTGTGTAGTCCTGAGACGACACTTTTGTGGCGACACTTTCCTAAGTGTTGCGATGGACTACGCTTTAGCCAACTCTTTGTAAAAGGGTTGGGATATGTATGCCTAAGGCAACGCTTGACTAAGAGTTGGCTTTTATCTAGTCTTAAGACGATAGTTTTGGGGCGACACTTTCCTAAGTGTTGGGATAGACTTGTCAACATATGCTCTAGCTAACTCTTTGTATAAAAGTGTAATGTCCCAAATTTCCTTAATTCTGGCTTTTGTTGAATGTGTAGCACCAAAAAATTGAATTTAAAATATGAATATTCTTAAAATTTTACATCATCGGTTTGTGAATAATTATATATATTCAAACTAAAAATAACTTAATAACTTCGAGTGTGAATAAGGTTTTTAATAAATATGCCGTAAAAAATCAATTTAGTTTAGGGTTTAAGGTTTAGAGTTTAGGGTTTTGTGTTTATGGGTTTGGGGTTTTGGACATTAGGATTTTGTGATTATGGGTTTAGGGTTTAAGGTTTAGGGATAATATTAATATGAATATATTAAAATTATAATTATAGTTGAAATTATTTAAGAAAAAATAGATAAACTTTATATATATTAAAATTAAAAAAAATGGTAACCCATGCATCTCTAAAGAAACAAAATTAATTAGTAAATTGAAAATGTTATTTAAATTTCCTAAAATATTGAAAGAATAAATAATATTAAAATTTTATCTAATTAATTTAGGGTTTAAGGTTTGGAGTTAAATGTTTAAGGGTTTGTAGTTTATGGGATCGGTTTTGAGTTTAGGGTTCCAATATTTAAGGGTTGTGGTTTATGGTTTAGAGTGAGTGTTTTACAATTTGGTGTTTAGGGTTATAAGGTTTAGGGTTTAGGTAGATCAAATGAAGACGTGAGTGAATGAGAGGCCAATGCTACTAAAAACGGTTTGGTCTCAGAATCAGTTAACCGATGTCAATGGAACCGAACTATTTTTAATCAAGCCTTTTCACCCTTATTTGTAGGGTTCTTAGAATGTCATATGTTCGTGTTTCGTGTTAGAAATCGAACTAATCTAATTAGAATTAATCAGTTCGGTTTCACCGTGTTTTCGTTTCTCATTTATTGTTAGGGTGGATAATAATACCATTCTAGAAATCAATTTACTATTTAAGTGTTGGTCAATGATGTTTGAACCGGATAATATTGGTGGTCGGATTGGGAGTTAGTCGGGGTTACTAGTCTCAAGAATGGCTTTGATTCTGTCCGATAAGAATCGCCATTTTATGTAAACATAAAATGATGATATATCAATAATTGTGTTAATAAATTATAATAATTGGATCAATTAAAATTTTATGTATAAAATTACACAAAACAAAGTTTATGTATACAATTGCACATTAAATCATAATTCATGTATAGTTTTAGGATTTCTCAATATTTTTTGGATTGAAACGTATTTTTGACTGGATATTTCCTAAAAGTTAATAAATTATGATATACCATCTACAACGATTTTTTTTTTTTTGTAAATTGCTAAAATTTAGGGAAAAATCTTGGCAATTGTTTTGAATTTTATACTTCTTTAAAACTTTTGAAATTTAAACTTTTTATTTTTATTTTCGTCTACCATTAAACTCATTAATTAAAATAACATGATTTTTGTCATATTATATAAAAATAAGATTTATATATGTTTTCAAAAATAACATAATTTAACTTAACAAATTTAACTTTTAGTATTTGATCAATACTAAAATTTTAAAATGTAGAAAGTAAATAAACTAAAATGATCAAATTATAATATAGAAATTAAATATGGCATAATACAATGACTAATAATAAATTTTAACTTTTATTTTATTATTCAAAATATATTAAATTCTATATTAATAATATATATTTTCATGATTATTTTAAGTAGCCTTTTCTTTGTCAATCATTGTAATTCAACATGATACTATTTATTTTATATGTTAATTTAAAATTATAAAAATATTTAAAATTTAAAATTTAATATTTTAGTCCATATTTTTGTTAAAAATTAAATATTCAAAATTTTAAAAATATGAAAAAATATAAAAAATATGTAAAAATATAAAAAATATTTTAAAATAAAAAATAAAACAAAACTACTGTATTATTTTCACCCTTAAAATTTCCCTCTTTCATTTCTCTTCTCCCAAATTTCCTCAAATGAAGCTCAATCTCTCTTTAAACGCAAAACCCCACAAGAAATACTTCAACCCCATTCCTGTCTTTCCTTCAAAGTCAAAAATCCAATTTTTCTTGTTAAAATCGGCCACCACTGCTTCCTTCTCTACAAAACCCTCTCCTTCTTTCATCCCATTCGCTCTTCCAATCGCTTTTACCATTTCGAATTTGAAAATATCAAGTTTGGAGGCCAATGGATTGCCCCAAACTTCAAAGTTCAAACCTTTGGAGAAGAATCTAATCAAAGTTACAACGTGGGAGTTGGGAACCCAGTTGTCCCAACTTTCATTTCAACTCAAAAGATAAGCTTGAGTGATCGTGCCTTCTATCCGATGGCCTTTATTACTTTCACGGTATGATTTTTAACGTTGTTGAGCTTATTAGGGTTTTTGGCATAGAAGTCTGTTAGCCTTTTAAATTACCTTGTTTGTCTGTTTGGTTGCTTAGAAAGCATGGGAAATTCGAAAAAACAAATTTCTTATGCATTCAAAGGGTTTTTCATTTAACTTTGGTTCCCTAATGTTTTTATTCAAAGAAAAGGAAAAGATAATATATTAGTCTTTTGAATTACATTGGTTATCCGTTGGTTGCTTGTAAACACCAGAAACTAGGGATATCAAATTGAGACAAAAAGAAGAAGCAACTTTTGATACGCTATCAAATGATTTTTGGGTTAGTTTTGATTTCTTAAGGTATTTTTGAATATTTTGTTGTCTTTGCTCAACTCAATTGCCTTATGTATTATGCAATAGAAAATATAAGTTAAAAATAAAAATAAAATGCTATTATTTAAAATAAATTTAACTTTAAGGTTAAAATGCGATGTAAGTTTAACGTGAAGGTTCGATGTTAGATTTTATAATTATGACAAGCATTTAGGGTTTTAGAATTTAATAATTTAAGGTTTAAGGTCTATGATTTTAAGGTTATGGTTTTGAGATTTATGGTTTGGGTTTGGGACTTAAGGTATTAGGGTTTAAGGCTTTGATAAAAACGTTATAGAAAATCATTTTACTTTAAACTAAACAACACTATTTTGCTCTCTATATTCTCACCCATCATCCAAGTGCCCATTATGTATTCTTTTCACACGTAGAAAATATTTGAAAGTAAAAACATAGAAAATATATGTTAAAATGATAAAAATTAAAATAATATTATATCATTTTATTTTAAAGTTTTTTGGGTATATGACTGATTTTTTAATTTATATATTAAATAATTTCAAATTTTAAATAATTTTAAAGATTTCAAACTTTATCTAATTCTTATAAATATTACTTAATTTTTAAAAAATATTTATTTAAATGAAGAAATTAAAATATTATTATTTAAAATAATTTTAAATTTTTTGGTATATGACTGATTATTTTTAATTTATATATTAAATAATTTTAAATTTTAAAGATTTCAAAATTTATCTAATTATTTTAAATATTACATAAATTTTAAAAATTATTTATTTTAAATGAAAAATTAAAATACTATTATTTAAAATAATTTAAAAAATTTAGATATAAATGCCACACTAAACAAAACTAAGTCGTTTTGCTCTCTTCAACTTTTCCTATCTATATACCCAAAACCCTTAATTTTCCCCTAAAATTTTTTACCCCAAATTCCAAAATTTTTCCCTAAACGCTAAAGAAAAGAAAAGAGGAAAGCAATTGATTCACGATTTTCTTTTTTCTTTTTCTTTAATTATCATACTATTATTTACACAATCATCAGTCTGTTTTTCCTTTTAAATTTTAACTTAACTCGACGGAAAAGTCGTCGCCTTTTTTACCTGAAAAATTTCATCTCCTTATCCATCTTTGGCAAAGGTAAATCTTCTGCAAATCCTTTTCAAGTTTGAAAGATCAGCATAAGCTTTTGATTGTTTGTTGAGTAAATTCATTTATGGTTTTTGTTGGGTATTTTTTTATTGTTGCTTTTGATTGTTTGTACGACTGGTAGGAGGTGGAAATATCCGATTTTCTCTATTGCCATAGACTCGGTAATCCTCTCTATCCTGCTTTGCTAATGTTTGATTGAATGAAACTTGAACTTTTTTTTTAACCAAGAAAATTTTGATGTACGTAAAAAAAAGAGTGAAGTATAGACAAAATCCAAGTAAGAATACTGGTGTTACATGATTAGCATTTCTTTCAAAATATTTTGTTGGATATCTAGTGTGAGTTGTCTCTAGCTTGAAATGGAGTACAATCAAGAAGTTTGGAGCTTAATTTGATTTTGTTTAATATGCTATTCTAATATACGCAAGAACATGAAATTTTGTCTAGAAATTTTGTTAAACGTGTCTTCTTATTTCTTAAGAAGGTGCAAGGAAGTTTCCTCTAATAACAACAAAGTACCGTAAAATATTATGACTGATAGGTAGAATTTGTATGGTCAAGGGCACAAGGCGCATTCTAGGTGCTAAAATTCATTTATTTCCGAGGTGTGAGGGCAAAAATTAAAAACAGAGCCTAGATGCCATGGAATCCTCGAGAGATTTCTTTCAGGTGATAAAGTCGAAAATTCAGATTTATATTGCTTGATTACATTGCTTGCTTTCACTATGTATAAATTGCTCTTGCTTAGTTCTAAACTTACATGGCTGTCATGGTCCAACTTTGGCACAATGGTGAAGAGCTTTTACCTTTTTTTAATTATTTTATTTCCAAGTGTTTTGATTTTATTTTGGTTTGAGGTTTTGGTTGCAAGGAATTTTGGTTGTGTGATAACTTCCTAGTAACTAAATACATTTTATAAGTCTACAATTTTGTAATATATACACGTAAAAGAATTGAACAAAAACTTTGAAAATTATTTTAATAGAATGTCTAAGTTAATAAAACATAATTCATATAACAATAATATTAAAATGAAATAAAATAAAAAATTATTTTCTTTATTTTAGAATTTTCATGACTTTTTATCTAATTTTAAGCCATCCAAACTCTATGTTCTTTCAAATATTTTATTATTTCAATTATTTAAATTTGAATAAAAGGATAATGCAATTGGAAACATAATGCATTTCTATCATTAAATATCATAAGTTGGCTTTAGCTTTAGAAGTAAATTGAGTAGCTGCATAAGAATTTCCTTTTATATAGTAAAGGTAATTTCACTTCTCTTTTGGGTCTATTTGTTGGTATTTTGATATTTGAAATGTTTGTTTTAATTAACAACATTTTGGCTATTGAGTTCTACCATAATTATAGTTTTTTTCCGGAAATATTCAAAACAAAAACTTAAAAAAAACTTAAATTTCCTTTTTAATTGTATAAATAATGTTGTTATTAACTTAATTTGAATACTTAGATATTAATTTGAAATTTTCTTGGAGTTGCAACTGCGTTATTTGATAATCATTATCTTCTAATTTTGCAAAAGATTGAACACACATGGAACATTATGCTATCTTTTGTAGTATTTTAGTATTTCAATTCATTAACTCTTTCTCGATTAACATGTTTGTATGAACTCATATTTCTCCATTTGCATTTTTTTTTGTAGTATTTTAGTATTTCAATTCATTAACTCTCTCGATGAACATGTTGTATGAACTCATACTTCTCGATTTGCATTTGAAGTATATACGTAGCTAATCATATCGTGGACGATTTGGTTCGATAGGAATGCGAAAAAGATTCAAAGCCAAAACCATGGAAACATCCTCACTGATAACAAAGTCCTAATTTGAGCAGATACGTGATGAGTTTTGGGACACTGCTACTCATTACAATGGCCAAAAGGTGGTTTTCCTATAACTTATTGCCATTTAGGTTAACATGCCTAAGATTATGAACATCTTCGCATGAAGATATTCTCGATTTCCGCATGTGTGAAGGAATGTTGTTGATCTTGAGTTGACCAAATATAGAAAATCTTCTTTTCCGTATGAGCTGGAAAACTTAGTGGTTAATCTGATAATGGCAACTAAACCACCAATATGCAGACCTAGTTATATGGTGGATCCGTTTTTTAGCAAACTGAATCAAACTAAACTGATATATTCATTTCGAGTTGGCTTGGATGTTAGGCCAGGAACTATAAATATAGAATGATAAGAAAAAGACAAGTCTTACTCCATAAAATTCTTGTTTGCAACATGTTTTTGTTTGGGTTTTATATATACTGTTCTTTTGATCTGTTGCTGGTCTGTGATGATGATTCTGCTTCTATCCAATTTTCTTGTTGTTTTTACTTTGTAAGTACTCCTTTTTTTTTAATCTCTTTTCATGCGGTGTTTGCTTTGCACTTCTAAAACAATAATTTCATCTTTTTTTTTTTTTCGATGATGATTCTGCTTCTAATCGGGTGGCAATGAATGAGATGGTTGCTAATGTTTCAAAGCATAAAACTCAAAAAGTAAAGAGAGGTGGGTTGGTAGGTTAAAACCGAGCATTCCTAGGCAATTACAAGATAATATATTTCTAGCTTTGATAAGAAAAGACAAGTCTTACTCCATAAAATTCTTGTTTGCAACATGTTTTTGTTTGGGTTTATATATATCGTTCTTTTGATCTGCTCGTAAAATGAATCCCAAAGTTTTCTTTACATAACTAGGTTTTCTTGAGATTTAGGGTAAAGGGTTTCTTTAAAACCAAAAGAATTAAATCAAATTATTTTACGACATAGTGAAATTTTTATATTAAATATACTTTACTTATCAACAATATTAAGTTGAAACCTTTTGGCTCTTACAAGGGACTATTATTTTTACTTAAGATATCCATCATTATATGATATATTAAGATTCACTGGGACCAAATTTGATTCTATTGCATTACAAGTAATAAAAAATAATTTCTCCAAAATTAATTAACTCATGCGTGTTAAGTTTTCCTAAAATTAATATGATATTGAAGGCTCGATTCAAATGTGACGAGACCTTTTTAACTTAGTGGTATATTTTATGTATATTATCTAAATCTTTGGATTTTCTAATTATATATTTTCTATAAAAGTTAATTGTTTATGCGTGATTTATATGATTTTATATAGGAATATGAGAAAAGATTGTATGAAATTGTGATGTCACGTTATCTCAGATCCTTTTTCAATAATTTAACGTCATATCAATATTTTTATCTTAAAAAATCAAATCAAAATGATATATTAAATTAAAGTAATATCTTTGTTTCATAAAATCATTTATCTATAAATATGAAATATGATATGCAAATGTCCTTATGATTAAATTGAGAGAGATTACCCGAGGAAGCTTAATTGTTGCTTGATTTTTGTTGGGGAGGTATGAATGTTATCTCTCTCTATATAATTGTTGCTTAGTTGGTTATTTATTATATAATTTTATAAGCATACCTACGCATTTAACTTACAATCTATCTCCCTTCTTAATTCGCATTGAGCTTGCCTCATATAAAGCTTTTTGAGTTCTATTGTTGATGATATCATTTTGTGAACTTGTCGCTAAATTAAAGATCCCAAGCATATACCTTTTTATTATAAGTGAGATATATGTGACATTGGATTTACCAGTTTGATATAACCAGAAGGTTAGTTAACCTTTTCTTCTCCTCCTTTTCTTCGTCTTTTAAATTTAGTTTTAAATTTTTCTATCTTTGTAGTTTGGACTATTTTATTTAGGAATTTAAATATTATTTATCATAAATTTTAATATTATTTAATTGTCATAAAGATAAATTTTATTTATTTTAATATTTAAATTTGTTATTTTATTTATGGATTAATTAGGTAATTTTGGTTGCTGTTAGTTCACTAGAAAGCTCATCTCTTTTCACACATGTACCTTAGGAGTAGGCATTAGATACTCTATGTTAATATTAATTACTTTAACTGATGGTTGATAAAAGTTGGATGGATGCTCCAAGATTTAGCTCCCTAGTGGACTAGAAAGATTTCTATCAAGTTGGCAACATGTTTGCAACGTGTTGATCGCTTCGTTATTTTATATAATTTTTGATATCATGGGAATCAAGTTAACAACATGTTTGCAAGGTGTTGACCGCTTCTACTAGGATTTTGTATAATTTTTGATGTCATTTGAAATAGGTTGACAACATGTTCAGTAATTTGTTGACTACTTCTATTAGGATTTTGTATATAAATTACTAATCGCATTATTTAATGATAATTTCGATTTATATGATCATTTTATGTTAATTAATTGTTCAATTAATATTGACTAAACTTTTCCAAACTCAATTCATACAAATTTGCTCATATTTCACTAAAATAGGCTCTTAAAATCGGTAAAATATCGCAAAAAATATTGGACATGAGATAAAGATCTATCCCAACTTTTTTAAGTCGAGTTTTTTCCAACTTTTTTTCAGTTGCCTTGAAAAATGTCTATCCTAACCTTTTTAGGGTTGTTGTAAACGGGTCTATCCCGACTTTTTTAACGTTGTCTTAGACACGTCAATACCAATGTTTTCTAAAAGTTGCCTTAGACAAGATCTTTCCTAACCTTTTTAAGGTTACCTTAGATAAATCTATACCAACTCTTTTTTTAAGGTTGCTTTAGACAAGGTCTATTCTAACATTTTTAAAAGGTTGCCTTCGACATGTCTATCCCAACTTTTTTCAAAGATTGTCTTAGAGCAGGTCTATTCCAACTTTTAAAAAAGGTTGCCTTAGACAGTGTATATACCAACCTATTTAAAGTTGCCTTAGACGATTCTATCCCAATTTTTTTAAAGGTCGCCTTAGACAAGGTTTATCCCAACCTTTATTAAGGGTTGCCTTAGACTAGTCTATCCCAACCTTTTTTAAGGGTTGCCTTAGACTGGTATATACCAACTTTTTTTAAGGGTTACCTTAAACTGGTCTATTCCAACCTTTTTTAAAGGTTGCCTTAGACTGGTCTATTCTAACCTTTTTTGGTTGCCTTAAACATGTCTATAACAACCTTTTCAAAGGTTAGACTTGACTAAGTCTTTTCCAACCTTTTTAAAGGCTCAGTATTGGCCAAACTTTTCACAACCCTTCAATAAGGGTTGGCTTATGTTGACTTATTGCGACGCTTTTTCAAAACGCCGCAATGCATATACCAACCCCACTATATACAACCATTTTGGAAGCGCTCGGACTAAGCGCGCAAAGCCTATGCCAACCTTTTTACGCCGTCTTATGTCAAAAAAGTGTCGCTATAGGCCATTTTTGTTGTAGAAATATAATAAAATTCCCAAAAAAAATAGCCTTGTGCCGTCCACTTCCTTAATCCCTAATGCCAAATTTAACTAACTTAAATTAAAAGATTTGGGCTCCTTAAAACTTAAAATTTGGGCCCCTAACACTTAAATTAACTCATTCCACAAATTCACCCATTAAACGCATAGGCCCAAAAATTTAGGATGTTACAGGCCGTGACGAATAGCTTTTAACTTTTTCTTCAATTAGATTCAATTGGCAAAATTGTTTTATTCTGATGAGAAATATGTTGCCCCAACAAAGGTCCTAGCCAACGTTTGATAATCATAGAGAGTAGTGATAGCTTCTTATGCCAATTTTTACAAGTCTTAGCCACCTTTCATTTCTTCTTCTTCGTTTTTTTTCTCTTTCTTTTTTTTTCTTTTTTCTTTTTTTTGGCAACTTTTGTTGCACTGTGATATGCTGCCTGATTTTTGGACAAACTGTAAACTTTGACTTTGTACAGTTATTTAAACGTGATCCTTTATGGCATTTGATCTTTTTCCTTTATTTTTTTTTGTTTTGTTTTGATGAATTTGATGACTTGACCTTGTAACATTGGCATATGAAGCTACTTCCATTCTCTTAGTGAAGTAAACGATAACTATGTTGACGAGTCGATATTAGCTAAAAGCTTCTAATGAGATTGGCCCCATCACATCCGTGCCCCACATATAGAAAATTTGTGAAGAACTAGAGTTAGGCATATGAATCTTGTCTACTTTAATTTCGTATTTGAGGTATGACTGATGCAATCCCCTTCCATGGTGAATCAACATTGCCCGATCCTCTTTGTTTAGTCTACTTCTTATTAGCCAAGGCATATCCTGATATAATTGTGCGAAAACATCTTTGTATTCTTGAAAACAACTCAATAATGTCTTGCCTTATTTTTGTGGTGAGCTAGGCTTCAGTCTTCCCCTTTTCCCTAGGCTCATATATCCAATAACCCTTTGTAGAGTAAAGTCTGTTTTTTCATCTTGTTCTACCATCTTTAACAAATCAGAAGGTAGGTTACAATCTCTATCATCTTCAAAATCCTGAGATCCCCTAAACCCATATCTTGTTCAAAAAGGGAGTCAATAACAATGTCGTTCATGACGTTGATATCTGGATACCTAGGTACGAAGCCGAACGAATCCAAAGAATAAATGATTCTAAGGATGATTATTGGTATGGTCATGAATAAAAAATGAAAGAATATTTTTTTTAAAAAAAATAATGTACAGTATGAAATAAAAATATGTGCTCAAACAAATGCATTTTATTGAAATAAAATTTTGATGAGCCTATTTCACAAAAGAGTTCTTGTTGCCTCTAGGCTCAAGACAACAAGCATGTTTTGAACATTACTCTAGATTAGCCCTAAATACAGGGATTTCTTCCACAATCTCATTATTCAAAACACTTCCAAGTGCACAAGGGTTTTGAAACTTTGTTCTCTGATTCCCTCTTTGATTTTTTCAAGGAGTCACAACTCTCTTGCCCCTTCCTTCAATTATCACTGCTCCGTTCGACTCATCGAACTTTACCACCCCTATTTTAATAAGCCTTTCAACCAATTTCTTAAATGCCATGCAGTTATCGATTGAGTGACCCGTTATTCCTGCGTGATACTCACATTGAGCATTCAAATCATACCATTTGGGGTACGAGGGTTGTATTGGTTCCATGTAATGAGGAGCCACCACATGTTCATCAAATAAACTTTGATAGAACTCCCTATATGTCATTGGAATAGGTGTAAACTGGAGTTGCTCATTGCTTTGCCTTGTGCCAGATTCTTTCCTTGATGAACCTTGATATCCAGTAGTCACTATTTTTGGTTGTTTAACAGCAATCGGCTTTGAGCACCCCATGCTTGTATTATCCACTTCATTTTCTCTCTTCCTTGTGTCCATTCTTTTTTTACTTTCTCCCACCTCGATCTTTCCACTTTTTATGACATTCTCGATCATTTCTCCTGCCATAACTATATCCGCAAAGCTCTTAGTGGTGCTTTCTATCATATGGGTGATAAATGGCACTTTTAAAGTGTTGATGAACAACATAGTGGTTTCCTTCTCCAGGAGAGGTGGTTGAACTTGCATGGCTACTTCCCTCCATCTCTGCGCGTACTGCTTGAAACTCTCGTTTGATTTCTTTTCCATGTTTTGCAACATGATTCGGTCAGGCGTCATATCCGTGACATGATTGTACTGCCTCATGAAGGCTTGGGCCAAGTCACTCCAAGAGCTAATGTTAGTGCGGCTGAGTTGGTTGTACCACCTAGAAGTGGCCTCGTCAAACTATCTTGAAAATAATGAATCAAAAGTTGATCATTGTTTACATAACCAGTCATGCGCCTACAGAACATAGTGATGTGAGCTTTAGGGCAAGTAGTTCCATTGTATTTCTCAAATTCAGGTTCTTGAATTTATGAGGAAGCACTAATTTTGGGACCAAGCTCAAGTTCTTTGCGTCAATTCCCTGGTGATGATCGGCGTTTTCCAAATCCTTAAACTTTTCTTCCAACCATCTGCAGCGATCCTCTAATTTCCCTGAAGAGTTAATTCTTTTTACCTCTTTTTCTGCTATGTCCAAATCAGGAATAATAGGATTGGCAGGGTTATCTCCTGTTTTAAATCCTAAACCCATTTGGAAGTTCATAGGCGGTCTATTATCAACTTGCCCCTGTTGAGGCCTAATCGTGATAAGTGGCCTTTGGGGATATTCCTCAGGCTGTGTTTGCACATATGGTAGAGTGAATCTCCTAGGAAAATCCTCATTGTCTTCATCATTGACTATGTGACCTTTTGCTTTGTCCATTATCCCACTCATCATCTAGGCCATTTGGGTCATCATGGTCTTTTGGGCTTCCAACATCTAGTCCCTCATCTCTTGTTGGAGTTTTGCCATCTACTCTTGCATCTGGTCTTGCATATCCCTTTGGAATTGCTCCATTCTCTGGTCCATTGTCCTTGTATTTGCCCGTGTACCGTAGTGGTGTTCAGCTTCCAAATTTCTCTCTCTCTCTCTCTCTCTCTCTCTCTCTCTCTTATATTTTTAACTAATTAGACTCTTTCTACAAACTTAAATGCATATGATGTGATGTAATGCAAATGCATGAATGTAAAGAAAGAGAGACGTTGACTCTGAATTCAGTTACATTAGAAAAACTTTACTAGAATATATATTTCTTTACACAAAACGGATCGCATACATGACCTTGTCCTCATAGTCGAAGTGAAAACATGAATCCCTTCTTCGCAAAAGTAAAGTCTTGCAAACTTCTAATAGATGCCTCCTCTAGCTCCTCTTGCTTGATCTGAACCACGACTCCTGTTCACTTGTTAGCTTCTTCAAGAATACCGAGACTTAGTAATCTTCGAATAGTCTTGTCAACTTGAATCCTTGGGTGATAAGGTCTTGTATTCCTTCGCGGACTATCAGTCTTCTCTCGTTGTATTCACTTGGACTATATTCGGACGACCGTAATATAATCCATTTTATCAAAAAATCTATTTTTTTATGACCAACTTTTCTATTTAGTAATCGAATTTGATATCAACATCTCTTTTCTATGATGTGAATGCAATGCAATCAAAACAAAAGAAAAATCGTTAGCACAGGAAAATAAATAGCATAGAACCTATCAGGGTGACCACTAGGGTTTGATATGGTTCTACTTAGGATAGGCCCTTAGGTTTTCTACATGTAGTTTAGTTCTAAAGCTGAGGTACTCGAACCAGCGATTCCTCGATCCTCATCCATTATAGGCTCATATGGACCGAGTTCGGTTCAGGGGAATACATTTCCCTATAGCTGCACGGAGGTAAAAATCTCACGAAGACATAGGTACGGATGTATCCCGGAAGCGATTCACTATCCTGCATGGAGGTGAAAACCTCACGAAGGAATAGCTTCTCACTCCCACTTAAGGGTGTGACCACAACGGTTATGCAGTGTAATGCTGAGCAATATATTTAAGACCAAATGCAATAAAAGGATCATATTTTTAAAATCAGACTTTTAAATTCGAACAAAAAGACATGAAATTATCAATTTTATGGTCTAACTCTCTTGGTCCCCAGTGGAGTCGTCAAGTCGTCGAAACCATTTTTAAAATCAGTTTTTAAAAAATGGGGATCGACTTTAAAAACGAAAGTGGAAGTTGCCACCAATCTTTTTTACTTAGGTGTGATTGGATCACCTTATAAAACGCTTTATTTTAAAACATTTTGGTCCACAAAACAAGAAAACGAGTTCGAGTTTCAAGATATAAGGAAGGGTTAGCACCTCATAACGCCCAAAAATTGGTACCAAATCGATAAGATCATGTCCGAATGTTGAAAATAAAGAAAATTACAAAATATGATCCTTTTATTAGAAAGAAAACCAAGACTTACCTATCTCAAAGAAATAAAGTACTTTACCCAATAAATTAAGGTATAGCACCTCATGACTTTGAAATTAAGCTCGTCTTTATTTTAGGAAATCCCTATCTCGAAACACAAAATGTCGAACCCAATAAGTTAAGGCACAACACCTTGAATTCCCAAGAATAGGTTTTTTATTTTAAAATTTGAGATTTCTTTATTCCGAAGGAATATAAACATCACATCTAATACGTTAGGACACGATATTTTTTAAACCCTCGTAATTAAAATCATCTCATGATTTATAAAACTTGTTAAAAGGGTATTTAGTTATTTAACCAAACAGAAAATCGCAACCCAGTACGTTAGGGCACTATTTCCCGAATTTCTAAATACCAAAATATTGCCTTATTTTAAAAGTTTTTAAAAATATAATGGTTTTGCAAAAATGGATTTTCATTTTAAACACTAATCCATGTAATAATATCGCATTTATAAACTATCATACACAAATATTAAAAAATGATTATAAGACAATAGCATACAATATAAAATACAACATAAATAACTACACTATAGTAATCATAAATAATAAATAAATAAAAGGGCATTACACAGATAAACAAAATATATAAAGCAATATATGTAAAATAATAAAAATACTAAATGAATATTATAATAAATATATAACTTCATACATATAAAAGATAATACATAATAATATATAATAATAAAGATATTTTCAAAAAAATAATATAATATAAATAATATATGTGAAACATTTTATAAAATGTGCATAACTTTTTACAAAAATAAAATATGATATAATATAATATTATGTAATATAAATAATTTAAAAAACATATAATATAGTATAAAAAATAAGATGTAATGAAAATAATTTTGAACTAAATAAAATAATAAATAATGAAAATATATGTATATGTAGTACAATTAATACATAATATAAACAATATAAATTAGATAATATAAATAATTTTATATAAAATGAAGCTTTAGAAATAATATATATAATATAATACTATATAAGGTACAAAATAAAATATATATGATCAATAACTAATATATAAGTTAAAAATAATATGTAATAAAATAAAATAATATGTAATAAAATGTACAAGTTTAATGAATTAATATACAAATAATAGAGATAATATAATATTTTAACATAATAAAATAATTAAAACAATATTAGAATAAAATAAAATAATAAAAAATAAAAATGAAGAAAGAAGGGTTAAATAGCAAAATAAAAACAAAAAGGGATAAATAGCAATTAAAAGAATTAAATTAAAATAACACGAGGACTAATATGGAAATTAAACCCTTGTTAAAATGGTGTCGTTCCAATTTTAAAACATTTTAAATGGCTCTAGGATCAAATTAAAACGAAATAAAATTTCAAGGCTAATTTAATAAAATAAAAGTTTGATTTAAACTAAATTGAAAATAGTGAAATTGCGGAAGGACTAAAAGAATAAATTTCCTTTTACAAAAAAGTGCGGATCTTGAGAGCTGTGTCGGGTCAACACGCAGATCCGTATCCGCTAAACGCGCTGCGTTTTGTTGTTGCTATATAAGTAAAATCGCTTAAAAAAAATCACTTTGTCATTCATTTAAGAAAAACAGAATACTCCCCCTTTCAAATCCTCTCTAGCTCTCGGCTTGAGGTCCAGGCTCCGATCTTGGCGCCATCGATGCGCCGCCGTACGCACCTCCTCAGACGGCGGCCGGAAGCTTAAAAATTTTGATTTTTCCCGTTTTCGAAAGGTAAAACTCTTTCTCTTTATATTTTTCTAAAAAAATAGTTAAATATGCGCAGAATATATGTAAAATAAAAAAATAAAACAAATAACAAAAGAAAATCAAAAGAAAAACCTTTGCGAATGATTTTTGTTCTTTTATTTTTCTGGATCTTTTAATCGTTTTTTATTCTTTCTCTGTGTCTATCCGTGTAATTCCCCTTTTGTTTACATATTAATCGGCTTTTATAGCCTTTTGAAAAAAAAGAAAAAAAAAGAAAATCATATTGTTGCCATTCTTGCTGCGATCTTCTTTCCTTTCTTTTGCAGGTTTACAGCGAGGATCTCGGCGGTGGGGCGACATGCACGCTGATTTCGGCGCGAGAACAGGATCGACGAGGCTGCGGGGCGAGGTTGCGGCGCGACTGATGGGTTCCAGCTTGCGGCGCCCACTGTTTACCAGAAACCCTAGGTTACTGACTTCTGTTTAGGGTTTTGGGGCCTTTTGGGCCGTGTAATTTTTTAGGCTTAGTTTGGGTTTTGTTGGGCCACGGGACATTTTGGGTTTAGTCTATTTATTGTAAAAGGACTAAAAAAAACACTGATTTTATTATTTATTTATTTTTTAACAGGCCCGGTCAAAATTAGGCTCTTACAATCTTCTTTGTTATCTTCTCTTGAAATATAATGTAGACTCTAATAACGTATATTTTTAAAATAATATTGAATCTTTTTAACTAACGTCGAGTTAGAAATCTTCGAAATAGAGTTATTTATAGCTTCAATGGCTTCCAAGTTATCTGTTTACAGCAAAACACCCTCACATTGCCATTCTTACGAAACTATCAAATCATAAAGAATACCCAAAATTCTACCTCAACATTGGTACATCTTCCCAACCTACAATTGAAGCCCAAAATCCACTCCTCTCAATCATTCCTCAAGACTCGCCAGCAGCAGTCAATCCTGAATCCACTTTAATCAACCCATCGGTTTTTAACTGCAACCAACCATCTATCTGCCGCCCAACACATGCGTTGTATTAGAATTAATCTTTGGAAGACGTACATAATACTTGGACCAACTAAGTGATCGCTTGATAATTTCTTCTTTACTCCATGACCAACCTTGAAACATAAAAATTTCTCAACGCAAATAATTTACCTTTATAAAACATAACATAATTAAATATTTAAACTAACTTTGCATCATTCAATTGGTAAAAACATCAACTAAAGGCAGCCTAAAATTAATATGACGTACACAAGTCAACAAAATGGGTAGGGCATCATTAATATCATTGACTTTTGTGGGGGAATCATTTGTTTGAATCCTTTTATATATTTAATATGGTCTAGTAGGAGGCAGCTGATTGAAAGGCAGAGTCTGCGGTAAAAATGGAGACACCACTCCGTCTCTTGACTTGCAGCTTACAAATACTTTTGATTTTTTTTTTAAGTCTAACTGGACTTTATTAGTAGTAAAATCAAAATACAAAATGGTTTAAGCTAACTTGGCTTTAAGTCCATAGAGAAATAGAAAGCAGCGCCTGGATCAACCAAGCCCAAACAGTCTTGACCCATTAAAGATTCAAATTCAAAATTAATAAAATAAAATTAAAAAAAATCATCCGTCCAGTCAAATAGATAGCTGGACAGCACTTAGCCTCTGTCTTTTCATCTCCACCGCCCAGCCATTAATGATAGCAGAGTTTCCAAAGCAATCTTTTGTTTACTGCTATTGAGATTTTCACCCAGTTTCTTGACTCTTCTTCTACTAACTCCCGTTATTTCTTTCTTTTTCTCTTTCGTCTGATTCCCATCTATGCGCCTTCTCCTTTACTGCAACATTTCTTTATCAAAGTCCGATTAAACTTGGGTCTCCTTGATGCTATTCTCTTATCCTCCATCGCTCCCTCTCCTGATAAGTATTTCTTGGATGCGTCCCCAGCAGGTAATGCCCTTCACCTCTTCTCATTGCTTCTTTTGCAACAAAATGGGCATTCCCATTTTCTGTTCTAGGAATGAAATGGAACCCAACATCTTGAAAGAAACCTTTTTTTGGTATGGATATCCCTGATAATCGCCCCTATAATTGATTTATCTTGATTCATGGTTTAACATTTCTTAATCACTGTTTTTGAGTCTCCTTTGATGTCTAGAACATTTAACCCCAGTGTAATCCCTAACTAAATCGCCTCTAATCTTGCATGTGCTTCCGCTGCGAACGACGATGGAATGTTGGAGTGGATGACCGACTTAGAGGCTATTATTTCCCCCTCCGTGTTACAAACAACCAAACCCGAAGCAGATCTGAAACTTCCTTTGTCATATGCCGCACCTAAGTAAACTGTCATTCTTGTGCTCCTTTCCATCTGCTTATGGCCTCTGTCAACGTTAGTAAGTGGTCTTTTTTCCTCTGCTCCATTCAGCTCTGCTATAAAACTGGTGATCTGTTTAGAAATTTCCCTGCCTGTTGTGTTCTTTTTCTCATAAATTAATTTATTTCTGTGATTCCAGATTGACCATAATCCACAGCAAAACATGCGACACTGGTCTTTATCACCCTGTTTGAAAACCCAGATAAGCCACTCCCATAAGCTTTGTCTATTATTATTGTTTACCCATGCCAGATTTAGTTCTGACTAGACTTCTGTTGTTGTAGGGCAGTATCTGAAAACATGATTGCTATCTTCATTGAAAGTGTGGCATCGGGGACAAAGCATTTCAACTGCTATTTTTTTTACTCTTCAAATTAGAGCGCGTAGGGATATAATTCCAAGAAATTCTCCAAATTGTAATTTTGATCTTTGGAGGGATTTGTAAATTCAATAGGTTTCTGTAGAAATTTCTATTCTCGGTCTGTATTAAAGTATTACTAGGATCCGAATTAGTTTCTTGTAATAGTTTGTAGGCACTCCTAACTGAATATTCTCCTGATGGCTCTCCTCTCCATGCTTGGAAATCTTCACAAGTTGTCTCTGACAAGGGGATCTGTAAAATTTTCTTGGCAGTATCTTCATTAAAGATGCTTAACACTAAACCTGTTTTCCATTTTCTATTATTAGCATCAATCAAATCAGATACTAACTTAATTTCTTTATTGGTGGTTTCATTCGCAATCTACTATTTGCAGCTCCCAGAACCCATAAATCATCCCAAACAGCTATGTGATCCCCTGTTCTATTCTCCAGCATAATCCTTTCTCCAAAATCCCTATTGTTGCCCAGACACTCTTCCAGGTAAGCGAAGGTACATTCCCCAACTCCTTGAGAAAATCTGAATAGAGTTAGGATAATTGATAAGACGCCAACCTTATTTCGCTAATAAGGCTATGCCAACCTTATTTCGCTAATAAGGCTATGTTAAATTTATCGAGACTTCTGAAACCTAAACCACCATCTTCTTTCAAAGAGCATAAATCTTTCCACGTGCACTAGTGAATGCCTTTTTTATCTCAATTTTTCTGCCACCAATATCAAGCCATAATACCTTTCAATTCAACACATAAAGACTTTGGAATTAAGAAACATGCCATCGTATAAGTTGGAATAGCTTGAAGGATAGCTTTTATGGACACCTCTTTTCCCCCTTGAGATAAATGTCGTACACTCCAGCTATCAATTCGCTATTTCATTTTATCCTTCAATATTTGAAAGGAAATTTTTTTCTTCCTACCCACCATATTAAGCAGACGAAGATATCTTTCCAGATTATTTGACCTGTGCACCCTAAGGATCCTAGATACAACTGGTTTATCCCCTTTTTGTGTATTAGTACTAAAGAATATTGTAGATTTGTCGTAGTTGACACACTGTCCTAAACAATTTTCGTATTCTATCAACATCTATTTGAGTGAAAGAGCTCCTCTCTCTATAGCTTCCCTAAATAAAATATTGTCATCTACGAATAATAAATGAGAAACCTATGGACCGCTTCTGCTTGCCTTTACCCCTCTGAGTGTGTTCCCTTGTAAAGCGATTCTCATGAGGCTGGAAAGACCTTCCCCACATATTAAAAATAAAAACGGACTTAAAAGATCGCTCTGTCTTAGTCCCCTTGTAGGTTGAAAATACTCTCCAATATGACCGTTGAAAACTACCGAATACGAAACTGTGGAAACACATTTTATTAGAGATTTAACCCATCCTGATTTAAAGCCCATTCGCTTCATAATTACTGTGATAAAATTCCACTCAACTCTGTCGTAAGCTTTGCTCATATCCAACTTTACTGCCATATATCTTTTTTTTCCAGTCTTCTTTTGCTTTAACGTATGTAGAATTTCGTAGGCTAACAGCACATTATTGGAAATCAACCTTCCCGGTACAAAAGCACTTTGCGCTAAATCAATACATTTATCCATGACTAAACGAAGGCGATTCGCTGTAACATTAGCTATCAATTTATAACTTATTGGGCGAAAATGGGAAATATTTGTGGGATTTTGAATTTTAGGAATCAACACTATATCAGTTTTATTAATTAAATTAATATCCATACCTTCGTTAAGATGCTTTAAACAGAATGAAGACACCTCTTCCCCAATAATTGACCAGCATTTTTGATAAAATAAAGCTGGAAATCTATCTTCTCCTGGTGCTTTTGTTGGGCCCAATTCAGCTAAGGTTGCCCAAATTTCCTCTTTTGTGTATCTCGTTGTCAATCTAGAATTATCTTCTTCAGAAATAGATCGCTCAATGCCTGTCAACAGATGTTCATAATTTCCCCTCCTCCGAGCTGAAAATAAATTCTAAAAATACGATCTGGCAATTGCCTCCATTTCACCAATCTCTTCTGTTTCTCTGCCATCTTCAAATTGCAATTTCTGAATAAGATTTCTTCTTCATTGTTGAGTCACTTGTTTATGAAAGAAGGTAGTATTCTTATTGCCAGATTGTAGCCAATTAATACGAATCATTTGCTTCCACTATCGTTCATCCTTTTCGATTTCAAAATTGAGTTGGATCTTCGTATCAATAAGTTCTGCCAAATTTTCATCATCCCTATCAGATTCCAACAACTCAACCATTCTAGCAGTTAGCCTCGCCTTTTTTATCTTCCTATTATGCCGAATTTGATTTGCCCATCTACCCAAACCTTTTCTTACTCCTTCCAATTTTTGTAGCAAGTCTCCATTTGAATTCTCCCATATGTTTCTTACCTTTTCAACAAAAGATTCCTCTAACATCTACCATGCTTCAAATTTGAATCTTCTTTTAGGTCGATCTTTCTCTTTTTTATCTGTCGTGATCAGAAGTGGACAATGATCAGAAAAAGAATGTGGAAGGTATTGAATTGTTGCCTCTGGACATAAGGATAACCATTCCTCATTAGCAACTCCCCTATCTAGCCTTTCTTGAATGTTTGTTTCCGATAAATTCCCTCTTTCCCAAGTAAACCAATTCCCGGTATATCCAACATCCACTAAATGATAATCGACTAGCACTGATCTAAATGCATCCATACGTCTTTCCTCTCTAGGTAATCCACCTTTCTTTTCATGTCCATACATAATTTTATTAAAATCTCGCAAACTAACTATGAGAGCTCTTCAGTGTTTCTCAAGCCTCTTAACAAATCCCATGATTCACTTCTATCTTGCATATACGAGGAGCCATAGAATCCAATAAATCTCCATCTACTACCGTTCTTAGAGTCTTCGATGCTCACATTAATATGCCCTTTTTAGAAGCTTCGAAGAATAACAGTTGCATCATCATGTCATGCCAGACATAATCCTCCTCTCGAACCATCTGAATTAACATCAATGCCATTTTGAAATCCATAACTTCTTCGTATTCTTTCCATTTGGTTTTTGAGTACCTTAGTCTCCATGAAGAAGACAATTTAGGGATTATATAACCTCAGCGAATGTCGAAGTCTGCGTACCGTCTGTAGATTCCCCAAACCACGGACGTTCCAACTCAAAATTTTCATTGTTCTCGGTCGACTTGCCTTTTGGCACCGCTGATAATAAAATGTTACTATTCACCATTTTTCTTTCCTTTAACAATGAATTATTTGAACCAATGCTAACAATGTCAACTTCATTATCTCCTCTTTGTCGCTTTTTCCCTTCTACACCTATAAGTAACTCGTCTTCAGCATCATGATCCATTAAATACTTGTCTTCTTCTAATGGTTGCTTTTCATCCTTAGAAGAAGTAGATGTGTGAACTTCCAAACAAAATCCCAAAATAGGGTCAGTTCGCACCTTCTTTCCCAAATTATTCAACGCACCCCATGTTCTCCCTTCAACTGTCCAATTTTCGTCTAAAATTCCACTTCTTGTTCCCCCTTCCTCCTCTCGTAACCAGATACTACTCTATGACCTTGCTTTTCTAGATTGAGCTCTTAAAGAAAGATCCCAACCCATTACAGTAACCTCCACTCCTAGATCCGTTTTTTGCTCACAGAAAGAATGCTGTAACATCCTGAATTATTGGGCCTATTTGTTTGGTATGAGGATATGGTTAATGTGTTAAATTAAGTGTTAGGGGTTCAAATTGGGCTTAGGTTTGGGCCGAGGCTGTAGTTAAAATTTCTTGTTTGAACACTTTAGTGGGAAGCTTGTTAAGTTAAGGCATAACAGATATTAGCTGTGTTTTTTAAAACACAAATGGGCTTGTGGCCTAGTGGCAAATGGCGCCACAAGGAGGGAAGGGAGTTTGCATCATTTGAAGGTCCAAGATTCGAATGGTCTGGTACCTTTTATTTTAATTATTTTCGACATTTACAAGAGCAGTAGTGGAGTTCGGCAATGATGCTTAAATTTAGAAATTTTGTAATGTGATAATAAGGTAGATAATGTGCTGATAAAGGAATGAAGAGGTTGTGTCATCCATGACACTATAGATGAGTAGTCAGATGAAGATAAGGAGAAAATCAAGGAGTCATCTATTGGGCTAGGTGGTGACCGAAATTTTGACTCTAAGAGGAGTAAGGGAATCGGTTTCTTTATAGCTTAGGGGTGCCGAATTCTCCCCTATTCCTTGTTTAATATTTAGCTGTCAGGGAAGGCACTTTTAGGTTTTGATAAGTAGTGCCTATAAATAGGGATGGTAGCTCATCAATTCCGGCATTTGAACCCTACTCTTTTCTTATTTCCTTATGTCAAAATTCTCAATCTTTCTCTTCAATTTCTTTTCTTTTGATTTCTTCAAAAGCCGAGATCTCCCAATCTTCTCAACATCTTTTCTTTCAAAAGCTGAAACCCTGAACTCTCTATCCGAATAATCCCTATTCTTTTTGTCGATTTCTTCAATTAAAAGCCAAAACTACTTAGAATACTTCTTATTATCCTCTCTTATTGATCTTCGCAAAAGCCAGAATCCCGTGGGAGTAGCCGAATTTTTTCTAGTAAGGTAAGTGTCGACTCTTGTTGTTCTTAAAATCTCTCTTTCGGTTTTTGGAAGACAAAACCGAAAAGCCAATGGTTTAATGGTTTCATGTATTTTATGTGTTTGGCGACATTCGAGAAGTGAAGTAGATCAAGTAGATCTAAAAGCCGGAAACCGTTAGTCTCTGATTTTGGGATTTCAAGGTAAGGATTTGATTCTCCTTAAGATTTATCAATCGATTTCTTTTTGTTATTCGTGCCCTTAACCAATAGTTTCGTTAAGCCATCGTTATAGTACCTTCTGACCAAGATCATTCATGGACTCGAATGCCAGCAAATTAAAAGAAGGGGTTGGATCTGTAGTCTCAGCCCCAAAGTTCAAGAAATGCGCGGTGTCTGCTGTTCGTGATTGGCCACCGGGTTGTGGACCAGCTTCAGAACAGAATTTTAGGCTATTAGCAACGGTAGCGATTTTCGATAGTGCCGACTTTGACAATATCATCTTGTCGGTAATCAGGTGTGTAGACCTTTATCACTTAAGTCTTCTGTATAATATCTATTATGGGCTGAAAAGCCGGAAAAGGCTGTGTGACAGTCGAAGTTGGGCTAGGAATGCCAGGTACGTAAACATAGTATTATCTCTATGTGTATCGATGTATGTGTTATCCTGTTATCCAGTAAATGGTCTAGTGCTTTTGATATGGCATGTGTGTATGCATGGGATATGGGTTTGATTTGATGAAGGGGAAGAGCATGTATTTAGGTCACAATAGTGATTGGTGGCTATGCCACGTTATCCTGATATCCTGATTCCTGAATATTATGATCGACAGCATACTGTCAAATTGGCGTGTAGAGGTTGGTGGGTCGATTGTAGAAATCCCCGAGGTGTGATGGTTGGTAAGGGTCGGCGTGTAGAGGATGTACCCTTAGGTTTTGGGATGGGCCATATTGCATGAATTATCCTGTTGCCTTTGTGTATAGGCCAAGGCCCATAATGTGTTTGTGGGCCCAAGGCTTTTATGTGATTTCGGGATTTGCACACTGAGTCTTTGTGACTCACCCTTTTGTTTTTTCCACTTTTCAGATGAGCAGTAGTTCGTGGACGTGGGAGCCGAGGCGGACTCGAGCGGCCATCAAGTCTTTTATCTTTCTAAACTATTTTCAGTTATCTTTAAGTTTTAATTTTGGGACATTTTTTTTTGTAATAAGGCCTCCATCACTTAGGGTTATATATTCTCTCTTTTTGCTAGGTTTTAATAAACTTATTTTTTTTTCAAAGTCTTAATTATAAAGCAAAATGACAAACGGGCTTTTCAAACACGACCCACGCAAATGTTTAAAGTTATTTTCAAAGTTTCACACTTAATTGATTATCGGCTATAATAAACTAAGTTTCTCCAAAATCCTTCAGAGCTAAGTTTCCAAGATTCAACCCGTAGCACACTAGATCCGGTCCTGAAGCAAGGGCCAGGTTTGGGGTGTTACAAATGCTATGTCCCAAACGACCGAAATAAAAGCAAAACAGTGTTAATGTAACATCCCCAAACCCGGCCCACAAGTCCTGACCGGATCTGGTATGTCACTGCGGATAGACGGTTGGAAAATCTTTGACTTTAGAATAAACTTGAAAATTTTGTTAAAACTTTTGAAGCTGTGTCCATTAAAATTACTTAGTAATATAAGCTCGTCATAAAAATATGTGAATTAAAACTTTATGATAATTTATTATATTATAAGTCATTTGAAGAAAATATATTTAAGTATAATATAAACTTCAATAATCATAAATAGAACACTTAAAATAAAAGTGGCCCTTATTACATCAAATAAATACCCAAAACCGATAAGATAAAATAATTAAATCAAATAAAACATCTACTACATAAAATCTGTCAGATGGCCACCTTTGTTTCCACTCCAACCCATCCGATCAACATGTCACTGCGATGTTGGATAAATAATTGGTGAGTCACACGGACTCAATGTGTAATTAAAACCACCGATATCCACCCACATGCTAGCCACAAATCAACCCAATTATCAAATGCAACATATAAATATAATCATTCAGACATTACCATAACTGGCTTGGCCCACAATCAAATCATATTCAAGCACTGGGCTAGGCCTTTTCTCATCGATCCATCGATCACCGGGCTTGGCCCATTTCCACGTATGTTCCCAAAACATACCTATCCACATGTCATATTGGGCTTGGCCCATTTCCATATCAATTTATAACAAAACCATGCAATATGAAACCCAACCCAATCCTAAGGTCCATCCGCTACACACCCCTTAACCAAACCTACCACACACCGGGGACTATCGAGTCACCCTCTCCTTTTCCTCCAAAAGGCAACCAATGCCATCCACGATGTAGCACGTAGCTAACATCAAACCACGATGGAGCACACAACAATCCATCAAGCCACGATATGGCATAAAGCCGATATCAATCAAGGTAACCACGCGAACTAAATCGCAAAGATCCACAACGCGACCTCGATCGGCGCCAACCCACGATGTAGCACAAAGTCGACATTAACCACGCATCAAGTACACCGTACCTTCTTTCAAAAACCCACCCATGCACATGTAACATAATATGATGTTTGAAATGATGCATGTGCATGATATTCACAAACATAGGCATACTCACATATTTAAATAAATGACAACAATATTAACAATTTGCTATTTACCTGATCAGCGTCATACCCCTTTTAGGGTATCTATTGCACTTTTACCACTGCACTTATTAGTAAACATATAACATAAGCAGATATCACATAAACCCGGAAACAATGGCTAACTACACACCTTATAACTCAAGCTCTCAACCTCGATCCCGACGCTATCGTTTAGCGAGACTACAAGTTATTTGCTTATCGTTTTCATTTGTACGCCCACACCCCGTGGCCAATCTCGCATCAGAAACCGATCTCTTTTGAACTTCGGATGGGAGCTTTCCTTTCCCTCTTGACCGGCACTTGCATCCATCGACACTTAATCGTAATCACACCATTAATCAACAAGTCATAATCTACTATTATTGAACTTAGATCACCTAATAACATCATTATCAAACACCGAGATCCCGAAGGCTCCCTTTGCTTCATCGATTTGGCCCTAAAAGATCATAGCCACCACTCGGTCAATACAAGAACATAAACAATGGCCTAAGGCCGAATATCCAACCACTTACCCTTTTAATTAAATCTCAAACACCAATGGAATTGCCGAAAATCCTCAGATACAAGACCATTAGAATCGGCCATACAAAATCCATGGAAAGACCCTTTTGGTCGAATACCTTACCACCCCTTACCTTGATGAGTTCAAACAATTGAGACTTTCCTTAGACTCCTTGGGCCGGCTACAAACAAGCAAAACACATCACTTATAGTCTATAGAGCATTGACCAACTCCACACTAAGGCCAACCATTCGGTTTTGGCCATTAAAACAAGTAACTAAAACACTTACCCACAAGCTTTAGATGTCGACAACACCACACTTCACAGATTCGGCTTCAATCTTGGCGAAAAAAGAAAGAAGGTAGAGAGGCTGAAGGTTTCGGCTAGGCTTCTAAAACAAGATGGAATATTCAGCTAAAGAACGAAAGAAATAGAAGTAGACAAAATATAAGGTTTAGGGGGTTCAAGTGGACATTCGGCTATTAGCAAAATTTGGGAGACACAACTACTACTTTTGATCAAGAAACTAAAGAATAATTTGACACTTGCCATAAAAGAAGGAAAAAAATATGAAAAGGTGCTCTCCTATTTATAAAATTCGGCAGCCCCCTCCCCCTTGAAGACTCCAAAATCTGGCCACTACATACTAATTCAATCTAATTTGAATTAGTCCTCTTCTCCAATTTATCCCATATTCTATCTCCTTCAATCCGAGCATTTCTAAAGTCCCTAAAACTCATCCAAGCGCTCCCAAAAACCTACTAACACTTGAATTACACACAACCTGCATAGCCCCTAAAACCAGGGTGTTATAGTTAATCTTTCATATTTGAATCTGACATAAGATTTGTTGCTGTAGAACATAATCTGTTTTTTCCTTTTTAAAGGATACCTTACATCCAATTGGATTCTGACTCGTAAAAAATTCTGGTACCCCTTTCCCATATTATCACCATCATACTCCAAGAACAGGCTTATAAAATCCCCAAGTTGCCTTGCCAAAGCCTCAGAATAAAATCCTGCAGGAACATCATGAATCTGAACCCAAAAAGGTGAAAAATTAATAAGTGGTTATTAAAAGCCCATGGAGATCCTTTGAGAACTCTTTCCGTATCCATATTGTGAAAAAACTAAAATATAAATCTTTTTTTCCCTAGATCCAAACTGCGAACACCTTTGACCGGATGCCACAGATTAGCCATAGTACTCTTCATAGCCGCAAAATTGATGACACTTGCTGTTAAAAAATAGCCCACCAATCGATAACCCCCTTCTTTCTCTGGGCTTGGAGAAGATGGAATTTGTAGAATTTCGTCTTCCTCTTCATTAATAGATAAACCAACAAATTCAGTTTCCATGGATGCCATTTCAAATCTCCACGATGTTGAAAAATAATCGCAAATTATCAATTGACGAAAGCTAAACGCCGCCACAAAACAAAAAAAACCTAAACTCTATCAGAGGAGACAGACAGAAACATACTAGGGTAGTAGACTGACTAGAAATCAAATTTAATTATTTCATTGTATAATTTTTAAAATACTAGATTGTACAAATACTTTTGAATCTTTATGTGCTTTTAATATATCAAAATCTTCTACTTATCATAAAAAATTAAAAGAAATTCATAAAAATTAAAATACAGGAAAATATCTAAAAATAAGGCAAAACAACAAACACAAATAAATAATAATATAAACTTTCATTGTCTAAAATATAAAAACATAATTAAATATTTAGATTAACTTTTAACTCAATCCAGTGCAATTTTTAGTTGATAAAATCATTAACCCACGTTAGACTATATGATTATATAAGTATATATATGGTAACACTTCTTAATTACAAATTTTATTTTTTATTTTTTTGAATTATAAGAGGAACTTGCCCATCAGGCCAAACGAGGTTTCTTAATTATCACTTTAATTCTGCAAATTCCTTAACTCCATCTCTTCTTAACACTAACCATTAACCCCTTCTTCATCTGACAAAGCACACTGTTTTTGGGGCTAATATTTTGGCCTTCAAGTACATCAACATTATAGTTATGCATGATCACAGCGGCGGTCGCTTTCATCACCAGAAACGACACCTGTTTCCCTGGACAAATTCTTGGTCCCGCAAGGAATGCGCAAAATTTGCTTTGCGACTCTCTTTTAATATTTCCTTCTTCACTGATCCACCGTTCTAGCTTGAGTTCCTAGCAATCTTCTCCCCATAAGCTTTCCATCCTTCCCATTGCATGTATTCCGATTAAGACTCGGGTGCTCCGATCCACCGAGGACCACTCGGAAGAAAGTCCGGCTTTGTACATGATCTGAATTCCAAAGGAACCGGTGGATATAAAAAGCCTTAGGGTTTCACAAAGCACTGCATAAAGGTATGTTAGCTTACTCAACTCGTCATAGTTGGATGGTATTTGCAAAGTCCCCTCCACTTGTTTCATTGATAAGTGTCTCTTTATTTCTTCTCTTGTTAAGCTGTAAGTACCTTCACTGCCAAACAGAAATTGTATAATGTTGTCTCTCATGAGTCTATCCTTCGGTGTCGGCCTGCCGGGCCTGTTATCTCATGACCCGTCAGGTAACAGTTCAAGAAACTGATATCATTGTCTTCATTTGATGATGCCATTGTTTTGTTGGATTTGTGGCGTTGAATCGATATATATTGTGTTAAAAGATCATCGAAAGCCTTCCAAGCATCACTTCGTTTCTTCTCTTTCCCGATCTGAAGCCAACTTTGCAACTTCCAGAGACTGTCAGGCATCACATATCTGTAAAAAGATGCTTCCATAGCAGCATTCGTGGCTTTGTGGAATCGATTTTCTGGGAATTCGATGGAAAGTACGCCAGGGTTAAAGCCCATGCCCATTATACAACCGATGTCGAACGCATGCCTTGCAAACAAATCTTGCAAGTTCACCACCGTCTCTCGTCGACAAACATATTCAAGCACTTCAACAAGCGCTTCCTCTATTCGTTGATGGAGAACCTTTGAAAGTGATTGCCGGATTTGTGGGTGATTGAAGAAAGCATGGAAAGCTTTCCCGGGACGTTGCCATTCCTCACCATCCGAATTGAAAAGTGCTTCGCCGAAGATATCAAACTGTTTCAGCCATTCAGGACCTTTCAAATAAACAGAACTGTTGGAGCTCAATATATAATGTACATTCTCAGGATCCGAGGTGGCTAGGAAGCTGGTGTTAGTGAACCAAAGTCCTCTATAAAAGAAGGTGCCATTGCTTCGTCCTAGGATTTGGGCAACTTTGTCATGAGGGCGATGGATGTTGAGAAGTAACGTGGGAACCATCCCTACAAATGGCCAGTTTCGAGGGAGGCCATTGTTGTCTATGAAACGATAGAGAAAACAAAGAAAAATGATTCCAAAAACCATAAATCCAAGATATACAGACAGTACTGCCATCATGTTCTTAGAAAGAGTTTAAGTTGCTTAGGACATATACTCAGTCACCAGTCGGGACACTATATATAGATTTAGCATTTAGCCTTGGTCTTCTTCTCTGCAAGTCACAATCAGAACAGCTTATATTGTCTCTGAAATGAGAGATTCCCATTTATATCATATTGTCAAAGTAGCCATGATAGTAATTACCCAAAATGGTATATATTATGAATATCAATATCATGCGTTTACGAAAATATTTACTAGGGAAGAACATAACAATATGGGAAACAAAAACATTTATATACAAACCTTAACCACATAATTAAATCTCACCAAAATATCTTTAACACTTTATTATAAAAAAGTAGAAAATAAATAGAAATAATTAAAATTACTTAACAATTATTAACTATACATAGAAATGGAAGCATGTGGAATATCTCCAATTTTTGGATTATTTCAATTCGCTAATTATTAATCAAATTTGAATCTAAATTAAATATTATTCTGGATATTTAAATTTGTAAAAAAATGAATTTAACATTTTCAATCATATGTAGGATATTTGTATCCACGAAATAATATAAAATTAAAATTTTAATTAAAATTTATTTATAATTAACAATAAATAAAAGTAAATTAACAAAATTAGTTAAATAACAATCCAAACAAATTAAACATAATAATTTCACAAGAATTTAAATATACCTAATAACTTAAACATAAGGTTTGCTTGCGGAGCCTAGCTTAATGACTATCTTTAATCCACCATACAACAAGTGATTCACACTCTATCCCTCTCCAACTATAAAGATCTCACATTTGTACCTAAAGACCAGAAAACTCACTTCCAAATCCTCCCTTTAAGATCTTGACCAATAAACACTCAACAATATTTACAATTTAGTTTGCACTCTATCACAAAAACAGTTCCTTAATGAACATATTAGAATGCACTCAATAAGCTCTTGTACAAAACCTAGACAAGCCTCAAAGAATATATAACTTTTGACATGCTAACATAAAATCTAAGTGAACACTAATTAACTCCTTAAAATAGCTAATACATCATTAATAATCAAATCACAATCAATTAAAGATATGATCTCCAAATTAGCAACTCAATCTTCATCGATTCTCTATATTCTAAGGGTTAAATTGATTCACTTGTATTCACTTTGTTTTTCAAAAGCCAAAGATTGATTTCCATAGATGGATCATAATATCTTCAAAATAACAGCAATTTGACAAGTTCAAATATTTTCTTCATTAAATTACCAAACCAAATAAGACAAGTAATAAGTTGCCTCAATGGTAGCCTACAGTGAGCACTACCGAATGTTACTCAACTTGATTCAACATATCTTACTTCAACAAATTTATCACATAATTATTTTTACCCATGTAATAAGCGTAGTATAATCTAATAATTTTTACATATGGGGTGTTTGATAAATAGACTTTTTGGCCTTTTTAACTGATTTGGGCACAAATGGAGAATTGGGTAGTCAAATCCTCTAATTGTAGTGTTTGCTGAATAGAGGTTTGCAAGAGCTTGTTGAGCTAAAACCTTCAAAACAAAAACACTGGGTCAACAGCTGATTGGGAATGAGATATATGGAATGACATATCTGACCATACTTGCTCAAAAATTACTCCCTTTGCCACATGCTTTCAAACCTAATAAGGGTGTCAAGATATCAATAGCCTCAATTCTCTCATTTTCACTTTTACCTCCAAAGTCCATAGTAAATCTCAAAAAAAAAAAAAAATCCACCGTGAATCTACAAAAATCAACATTGCCATTAGAAATTTTCAATCGAGCCCATTCATCCTTGAATATTTATGTACTCTTAATTTATTTTCAATTTACTTGTGTAAAATAATTGCTTATACAACTTTATATTAATTGAAATATCTTGCTTGACATATTTATTTAGAGTGTTACATAATTATTACTAATTTACATTCTAAGAACATGACATAATTATCATTAAGAATATAGTTTACAATTATATTGATACACTATTAATATTTATCAATTTTCACAATGTTAATATTTTCTAATAAGGAACTTAAGAAAAATTTTATTTAATTTTCATAATGGATATTTTAATTCTTTGGTAATAGTATTTTATTTAATTAATTTCACCCAATAAAGACTAAAATATTATAAACAAATAAATACTTAACAAGAAAACGTGCTATGCGCTTTATTTATCATTTTACACATATCAACTAAGTTTTACTAAATACTTTTAAATAAAAGTTAATAAAATTAATTGATAAAATCAATTATTGCAATCACCTATTAACGATCAATCAATTTCGAAACAGTACGATTACCTTTTCATTTTTACATAAGCTTTTCTCTTTCCACTATTAAACGAACAGTAATCCATTACACTTAAGACATAGATACATTTAACTGACAATTGTCTGATTCCTTGGATGGAATCTGAGACACGAAGGAAACCACTTATAATTATAAGTATTCTTCTTTATAAAATATACACGATAACTTCTTAATTACTTGTTCAAACGTAAAGCCAAATTTCTCAACTCCATCTCTTCTTAACCCTAACCATTAACCCTTCTTCATATGATAAAACGCACTGTTTTTGGGACCAATATTCTGCCCTTCCACAACATGAAAGTCGTAGTTATGAATGATGGCTGTTGCGGTAGCCTTCATCAACAGAAACGACACCTCTTTCCCTGGACAAATCCTTGGCCCCGCAAGGAATGCGCTAAATTTAGTTGGCGACTCTCGTTTAATCTTCCCATCTTCACTGATCCATCTTTCTGGCTTGAACTCATAGCAATCTTCTCCCCATAAGCTTTCCATCCTTCCCATTGCATGTATTCCAATTATGATTCGGGTGTTTTGATCGACCCGATGACCGCTCGGAAGAAAATCCTGCTTTGTACATGTTCTAAATTCGAACGGAATCGGTGGATGTAGTCTTAGGGCTTCGCACAACGCTGCATGAAGATATGTTAGCTTACTCAACTCATCGTAGTTGGATGGTACTTGCAAGCCCCCCTCTACTTGTTTCATTGATAAGTGTCTCTTTATTTCTTCTATAATCTTGTTTTCAACCATGGGTGCCTTGGAGATGAGATAGAAGAACCAAGTGAGAGTTAAACTGTAAGTATCATCACTGGCAAACAAAAAATGTACAAGGTTGTCTCTTATAAGACTGTCTTTTGGTGTTGGGCCTGTTATCTCATGCCCTGTCAGGTAACAGTTCAAGAAATTGAAATCATTCTCTTCATTTGAGCCTGAGGATGCCACTGATTTCTTGGATTTGTGGCGTTGGGTCGATATAAATTGTGTTAAAAGATCATCGAAAGCCTTCCAAGCATCACTCCGTTTCTTCTCTTTCCCAATCTGAAGCCAACTCTGCAACTTCCAAAGACTGTCAGGCATTACATATCTGTAAAAAGCTGCCTCCAAAGTATCACTCATGGCTTTGTGGAATCGATTCTCAGGGAATTCAATGGAGAGCAGCCCAGGGTTGAAGCCCACGCCCGTTATGCAACCAATGTCAAACGCATGCCTTACCAACAAATCTTGCAAGTTCACCACGATCTCTCGTCCAGAAACATATTCAAGAACTTTAACAAGCGCTTCCTCTATACGTTGATGGAGAACCTTTGAAAGTGATTGCCGGAACTGAGGGTGATTCAAGAAAGCATGGAAAACTCTGCGGTGACGTTTCCATGCCTCACCGTCGGAATTGAAAAGTGCTTCGCCGAAGATATCAAACTGCTTCAGCCATTCAGGACCTTTCAAATAAACAGAACTGTTGGAGCTCAATATATAACGCACATTCTCAGGATCCGAGGTGGCTAAGAAGCTAGTGTTAGTAAACCAAAGTCCTGTATAAAAGAAGGTGCCATTGCTTCGTCTGAGGACTTGGGCAACTTTCTCGTGAGGGCGATGGATGTTGAGAAGTAACATGGGAATCATCCCAACAAGTGGCCAGTTTCGAGGGAGGCCATTGTTGCCTATGAAACGATAGAGAAAACAAAGAAAAATGATTCCAAAAACCATAAATCCAAGAAATACAAACAGTACTGCCATCATGTTCTTAGAAAGAGTTTAAGTTGCTTAGGACATATACTCAGTCACCAGTCGGGACACTATATATAGATTTAGCATTTAGCCTTCGTCTTCTTCTCTACAAGTCACAATCAGAACAGCTTATATTGTCTTTGAAATGAGAAATTCCCATTTATATCATATTGTCAAAGTAGCCATGATATTACTTACCCAAAATCGTATATATTATGAATATCAATATCATGTTTTTATGAAACACGGAAATATTTACTAGGGAAGAACATACCAATGTGGGAAACCATAAAGTTCAACGAAAATTTAAATTAAAAAATTTCAGTTAAAATGAAAATATAATTAAGATTTATATGTAATACGTTTTCAATATAATTTTAGGTAATTATTTGATATAAATACAATATCTCATAAAGTGTTTTAATTTTGAGTTTTTTGATAATTTACAACTCCAATTAGTTTTGGCAAAGTCAAAAGCGTTACATTAGATCACCGAGGTGATCCAATAAGACCATTTTTTTTACTTGAGATGATTTGTGTGAAAATCTATTTTTTTTAGGAAAAAAATTCATTAAATTTATACAAGCTTTACTTATCAATTCAATTACAATATTGTAGAGGTGTAATTTTGAGAAAATGATTAGGTTTTAAAAAGTTTTATCAAAACATTTAAGTATTTATAAAGCAACTGAAAAACATTTTAAAGTAATGGTTTTCTAAATGGAAAAGCATGCAAATATCAGATTTTTTTTTTTTACCAAATGTCATGCTTTAAAATAAACAAGTTAAACAATTTCAAATCTCCATTACAAAAAGCAAGAAAATACTTAATAATTTCAATCCCAAAATTAAATAATTAAAGATAGCTTTAATAGAATCTTTTAATATAAGGATAACAGAAAATGAGTTGCTAGTCTGAGTCCCTCCGATGCCATTTTGAGTTCTAATTTTCTGTGCTACCTAATAAGTAAAGAAAAAAGGGAATGAGCTTACAACAGCTCAGTATGAGACTAATATTAAATCATTATATATAATCATACAAACAGTAAAGTATTTAATTTATAGCGTAATAACAATTTAAACATAATATAAGGAGCAAATATTAAATCAATGCATATGCAGAATACATTTATGATGTAATGCAAATACAAATTTCTCCTCCCATCCATCCTAACAGCCTTTGAGCATAGCTTGACATACCATCTGACATAAAAAATTGACCATCTCGGATTTCTGTTTCCGCTAACGATGACCGTTCACTTGACAAAAAGTACACTATAATATCATAATCGTATAATTAGCATACAATCTTAATTTACTTATATATAACAATTGATATACTATATGTAGTTAAACACGTACATGTACTATTTTTGTAATATAATATGTATTAAATATAATTATATCTCACATTATAAAGTAACTTAATTTTAATTATAATATTTGTTTTAATTATATAAATATTAATTTTTTGTTTAAAGTAATTTAATTAATTTAGTTGATCAAATAATAAAAGGGATAAACACAAATATAGGGATTCGATGATCCCATCTTATTATTTGATTAGGTTTATGGATACAAAAGAATATGATTCAAGATAAATTAATTGAAATTTAAGAGAATAATATGTTAAAGAATATATATTTTCTTATAAAATATTATATTTAATTTTAAAAAATATTTTATTTTGATTTTACACTACGCTTATTAATTTATGTAAAATATAATTAATTTTAAGGTAAGTATTGATGGTTAAAGCGTAAAAAATTTTGGGTCTGGAAACATTTTTTTGTAAACAATAAATTCAGATTAGATATTCGGATATCCGAAGAAATCTATCTATATCTACTCCAAATATGTAACAAATAGTAATTTTAACATCGAATCTAAATCCACTATACAAATTATCATTCCTAAATCTATACGCCATCTCGGCCGCCAATGTCTCCGTTCCCACCTTAATTCTGTATTACTTCCCCCTTAACCTAGGAATAGGTTACAGTCAGAAATTGTAGCCCATTCCTGCAATTTAAGAGACTTCAAATCAAATGGTGGGCTTATTTTCCCCTTAATTCTTAATGGCGAAATTGGTCCCATCCTTCCCTTAATGTTCATCCCATTTGGTCCTCATCCAATGAATCCTTCAATCCATCGTTTGTTTGATGAGCATGATGATAACTTAGTCGGCAACTACCTTGACACAACTAGCTTCATTTAATATCTTTTTCTTTGTTTAAGATTAAATTAGAAAAACAATTTTGGCCATTTTCCATCCAAGTCATCCTTATATGTCTGCTCATTTTAAGTTACTGGTATGCAAGTCGATCATAAATGCCATGTGGTTGGGAATTTATATTTTAGAATTAATTAAAATTTGGCCGACGTTAGTTATTGGATTGTGAAGAAGAGAAAGTATGGCCAATGGCGTGTTTTGCTCCGTGTTTTTATATTTTAAGAATATTTAATGTTTGGTCTATAATTTTTTTAATAAGTTAGTGTTTAGTGTTTAAGGTTTTGTTAAAATAAGTTAAGGTTTAGAGTTTTAATAGATTTTAAAATAAATTAGCATTTAGTATTATTTTATAAAAATTATTTAAATTAGGGTTTAAGGTTATAAATAAATTAAGTAAATTAGGGTTTTAAGGTTTTAAATAAATTAGGATTAGGATTTATGGTTTTAAATAAATTATGTAAATTAGGATTCTATGGTTTTAAATAAATTAGGGTTTATGGTTTTAAATAAATTAAGTAAATTAGTGTTCTAGGGTTTTAAATAAATTAGGGTTTAGGGTTTTAAAATAAATTAAGTAAATATTAGGGTTTTACATAAATTAAATTAGGGTTAGTTTTAAATAAATTAAGTAAATTAGGGTTTTAAGGTTTTAAATAAATTAAATTAGGGTTTAGGGTTAAATTTATTAAATTAGAGTTTAGTTTTTAAAAAAATAATATTGTGTTTATTTTTTTAACAAAGCTGACTATTTTGTACCCTGAAAAATAATTTTGAGAAGACGTTTTTGAATAAATAGTGTCAAAAACACTTCAAGCAGGATGTACTGTCAGCAAAAATACAGAAAAAAGCTCCAACGTGGATGCTCTTTTCTATAGTAGTTCTTGAAAAATAATTTTAAGAAGACGTTTCTGAACAAATAGTGTCAAAAACGCTTCAAGCAGGATGCATTGTCAGTAAAATTACGGAAAAAAGCTACCACGTGGATGTTCTTTTTCTACAGTAGTTCATGAAAAAATAATTTTGAGAAGACATTTTTGAACAAATGTGTCAAAAACGCTTCAAGCAGGATGCACTGTCGGCAAAATTATAGAAAAAAGCTCCCACGTGGACGCACTTCGTTATCCATGCGCTCATGCAATTGCAACTTGTCAGAATCTCCGTTTGTATCACATGAGATATGTCGACGAAGTGTACAAAATAGAATACATGTACAATGTGTGGAGACACGTATTCCCAATGGTCCCAAATGAACGTAAGTGGTCGTCTGTATCGCTTGCTCCGTTTAAGTTGTTACCGGATAGAGAATTGCGTCGCAAATCAAAAGGTCGACCTTGCTCGAGTAAAATACGTAATAATATGAATATCCGGGAAATAACGAACCAAAAGAAGTTGTGTGGATGGTGTAGGAACCCATGTCATACAATTCGATCATGTCCAAATCGAAATAGTTGATAATTACTGTTATGAAACGATGTTCGTTATTTCTATTTAGCCTTATTCAAAAAAAAACTTATATTTTATTCAAAATATAAAATTAATTTACTATTAAAATATTAAATAACTTCTTTTTTATTAAATGAAACAATATAGAAACAACTTCTACAAATATATTAAAAAAATCAATATATATGCAGGTCGGAATCAGTGCCACATGGGGGTGGACAACGATTACGCGCTGGATTCCTTTTTGGTTGCTCCAACGGGGGTTGTGGGTGTTGGGAGGATGACCCACCTTGGTAGAATAAAAATGTGGAGGTGTTTGCATCACCCACAACAGAGGTGTTTGAATCCCATAAGGCAATAAGGAATGGTAATGAGATGAGCTCGCCGACGGTGCTTCATGCGATCCCTGCGGCGACGATGGCCTATATATCATCGGTTGAGTCCGAGTCATCGGGAAAAGAGATGCACCGGGCTATGCATTCCAACCTGGCATAGGACTGGGAGAAGGAAACATATAAGGGTTAGGATACATATAAGGGCTAGGATACGCACCTACCATAATCTGAAGAGGCTGTAATGTAAGTATCGTTCGGTTGAGCCATTGGGCCCGGTGATTGTGTAGGCGCTATTGATAGGCCCGTGCTGTCATCCCTTCTCCTTGAATTTAAAGGGCCCCGTCATTTTCTTTTCAACAGTTTTGCCGATGCCTCTGCTCTTCCGACAGCAAATATGGTTTGTCATGGATTCTAAACCATGGCATGTAATCCGGGGTGCAGCTAACTCTGGGACGATGACCGGTTCGTGATCAAGTATATGATCATACCGATTTTCCCAAATATCATCATATTCTAACCAGAATACTAGCCAATCCGTATTCGTTTGTCGTAAGTCGATTCTGTGCTGGTCATCGAGCACATCAGGTTCCTCAAGAATTGGTTGTTGAATCTAAATTTTCACAACACTCTATCCGTCTGGTGCATCTCGACGATAGCATAGTTGACCAATGAGACCTTAACATGCTAAATGTTCGGATTTTGAAAGAATTCTTCCGGAATTACAGCTCGTATTGCCAGATCCTCATATAGTGTCCATTGAAACTATATGAATGAGATAAAAATATTAGTTATATACATAATACTAAATACTAAATACTAAATATGAAATGACTATTTTATGTATATATATTATTTAATACTTACTTGCACTTCCGACCGACCGTTGGTCTAATAGAAGTCGTATATCTTCAAGAGTAGTAGGTATTCCAACATAACTCACGGATGGTTCCACCTAATTAAATAAATTTTCAACATACAATTTTATTTTAAATATATGGAATAATTGTAAAATCAAATAAAAATTTTACCTCGTTATGAGTGAGAATGTATATGGATAGTTCACTCGAGGACGTAAAAATAGAAATCGAAACCGAGCCCATTATTGTAGTAGTGATAGGCAACCTCCAATTTTGGCTTTATTTGGTTGCGTCGCCCCGCACATCTCCCGATGCAATGTTGCCAATACAGCAGACCCTCAACTAAGTTCGTTAGCTACTCTAAAATCAATGAGTTTCAGCAGCCACCTCAGATGTACAAGGTTTCGTGAGAAGTCCGACATCAGATAACCTCCAATCATCTCAAGGATGTATGCCCGAGCATATCGTATTCTTTCTACTTCAGTTGAATCATTCCCCGGCTCCAGGAATGTGTCTCGTAACCAGCCCATCTCGATCTGACCTCCGTAAATATTATCCAGAATCGCACCCAAAAGATCGTAGCATATGGCTCCCCAATCGCAGATTGAATAGACCATGTGAGTGCGGCCCCATCCACCGACAATCCTAATTGTAACTGAACGTCCTCCAATGTGATAATAAACTCTCCACATGAAAGATGGAATGTGTGCGTCTTCGGTCTCCATCTCTCTATTAACGCACTAATGAGTTTCAGGTCCAACTTGCACCCCCGGTCTATAGTCGCCGAGTGCTAAAAACCCGCTGCCCTCAAGTAATTTTCTATCAACGGTGATGGTAGACCAGATATATTATGAATATAGCATTGTAACACCGATCTACAGACTATTATAAAAAATTATAAAATAAAAATTAATTAAAATTATATAAATGAAAAAAATATTAAATAATATTCAAATTTTAAAATAAACCGTTACCATTTTCATTTGTTCGACGGAGATATGTTTATGATCTAGACAAATTAATCCCTCGACCATTGCTAACACGATCAAATATTTTTGAAATTATAAAAAAATAATACTAATTTAGAAAAAAAAGATAAAGTAAATAACTAATTATAAAGAGCTTTGTGAAATTTAATGAGAAATTTGATAGCTTTAGGGAGAAATTGTAGAGATTTTTTTATAAATTGTGAAGAAAATATGTGTGAAATAATAGGAGGAGGATTTTATACTTTTTTTACCATTGGACCCCCCAACGGTAAAAAAAAAAATAGTTGTTGGGGTTCAAAATTTGCCAACAAAGCGAGCCCTTGGGGGAACCTTTTTTGCCACGTGGCATGGAAGCATTTTGCTGACGTGGAAAAAAAGCTCCCCCAAGGCGCTTTGCTGGCAATTTTCCCCTTAAACGCGGCCACGTAGGCACGTTTTCCAAAAAGTGGCCATTTCTAGCAAATAATTGTGTAATCGGCCCATTTCCATAAATATGCTTGGAAATGGGCCTTTTTAGGTAATTTAGTCGTTATATTAAACACTGAAAAATCCAAAAAAGAACATTTAAAAATTTCTAAAAAATTAATTTTTTTTAATATATAGTTCAATATATAAATTCATTTATAATCCAAAACAAAAATCATTGTTTCTAAATTTTAAATATAGTTTAGGTGAGTATTTGATACATTGGTAGTGTATTTTTTATTCCATAAGTAACTTTAAAAAATTAATGTGTGTCTCTTTTTTTTTATACCCTTATAGAACACTTGTCAACTCACCGACTCTACTTGTGCAGTCTATAAACTGTTGGATCTAGTGCCCTAAGTGTAGTATTTTCGTTTTATATATTTATATTTTTTCAAATGGATTGATTTAATAAAACTATTCATAAATTATATTAACATCATTTTTATATTGTCCTTAATGGTTTTGCACGCAAAGCAAAATGGAAACAAATATTGGCTCACTGGTTATCTAATGTTTAACTGATACTAAGTGGTATTACATGATCGGGTCGTAATATGGAAAGACAACTTATATTAGTAGATGAACCTAAACAGATCCTTAGTCTAACCGGAAATGAGCAAGTCGATTGAAAGGTTAATATGTCGTTTATCAAATCCAATTTGGGAGATGCTTTGTCTTGAGTATCGGAGGCGGATGGCTCCAGAAGATAGAGACATAGATGTGACTGACCGGACTAACAATACATTAGATAAGACCCAAGTAGAATGGATCATGAATCTATTAATGGATTTATTCATTTGTGACATTCATAGTGCGTTATTCCTTAATCTTGAGTGGATGATGGACTATGTATGTGTGACTCGTATGCTTTGATTCAAGTAAAAGCTTGAGTTCAAATAGATAAGGAACCGAAAATTAATACGTTAGGTATATGACTTTTGCAATATGTAGAATTACTCAAATAGTGAAATTCATAGTCCAAGGTAAATAATATCCTCTCATTGGCATTACATGACACATGAAAACTAAACATGGCCACGGATTTTTTGACTTTTTGATAAATGACTTAATTACTATTTGATAGTAGTTGACTTTTCATAAAGATGTAATAATTACCATGAGATAAAATAGGATCATATTGGGAGAATGAATTTATCCCAAATAGATTAAGTATATTGATAGATGCTAAAAGTAACATGTTTTAGTCTTATTCTTAAAGTGTTTTTGGGTGATTATTCGATGTTAATGGTGAATTTTATGCTCCTAATCCTTTAAATCCATGTTTCTATACTTAGGAGAGCATTTGGGAGCAAAAGGAGCAAAAAACAAGCGAAAATTAAAAATCGAAGCAAGTTACAAAAGCCACACAAGCGGACCATTTTACACGACCTGGACACACGGTCATGTAAGCCACACGAGTTATCACACGATCATGTGGCAAGCCATGTCGATTTTGCAACTTGCACTCTAAAAATGAAAAACGCGATTCTTAGGGTTTTCGGGCATTTTGATACCTATATATGACAAAAATAAGAAGATAAGAGGGAGCTGTCATTGAATATTCAAGAAAACAACTTGAAAAACACCATTGAAGCGGATCCTGAAGTAGATTTCCATCAAGATTGAAGACTCCCTTTTGATTTCTTTGGAGATTATTATGAGTTTCTTTGTTTCTTATAGCTATACTATCTTTGGGATGTTTTTATTTGCAAGTATGAACTAATTTTCTAAATAACTAGGGAGATGAACCCTATGATGAATTCTATCTTTTGATTTTTATTTTACGCAATAAAGACTTAGATCTTGTTCTCAATTATATGTGCTTAATTCTTGGTTTAATATTTCTAGACTATTGATCAATGTTTGATGCACTTAAATTAGAGGAGGAATAGACCCTGTTTAAGAATAAATCTAGCATAATTTAGTAGAGTTGCATGCAATCCTAGAAATAGGACGACATAAATCTACCGTATTAGAGTCAAATATAATAGGGGAATTTATATATCAAGCTAATGCGATAATAGGGGTTTTAATTAGAAAGAAATTTCAATTAATCAACCTAGAGTCAGTTGCTCTTAGTCTTGAATAAAGATATTAGCATAATTTAGGAATTTCTACGGATCAAGATGTGAAGAAATTGCATAATTTAGATTGATAGAGATAGATGAAGTCTAGGTGAATTCTTTCCTAGTTATTGTTTTGCTTCTTGGTTGTTAATAAATTATTTTCCTGATTTGTTCTTTGTCGCGTTCGTAGTTAATTAATTTAGTTAATTTTAGTTTTAAATTCAATCATTCAAATTTATAGGTTAAATAATAGAAAGACAGTAATTATTAGTAATTTTAGTCTTCGTGAGAACGATATATTTACTCGCCGTAGCTATACTATTAATTGATAGGTGCACTTGACTTAGTCAGATTTTTAGTTGGTTTTGTGGCCATTAGATATCATAGTAAGGGTAACACACTTATGACAAGGAAATTGGATGAGCACTGATCGAGTAGCTTTCGTAATGGTATGTAATTAGAGAGAGCTTAGTCAAAATATTATAGTGAAATGAGTTCATGACTAAATTAAATGAGTTTATAATTAATAGACAAAAAGTTGGAACTTAATTATAAACCATTTGAGCCTTAATTATATATTTTCAATCGTTCCCTCTATTAGCTCGCTAAAACCATAAATGAATTGCATATATAATCAAATTAACAAAAATGAATGGAAATGACAAATTTGGGGAAATGAATCACATTTGGAAATGAATGTGTTTTCTCATAAGCATGAAAATGACTTGAGAATTAATTTAAGTTTTTGAATTATTATTTAAATCAAATAATTGAAGTTCGAAAATAGAATTAAATTAATTGGCCATTGTGAATATCTTTGGATATGGAAATTAAATATATATTTTCATAGATTCTCTTACGGTAAAGTTGTCATAACCTTAACGGAATTAGAATTGGATTGAGAAAATTATTTAATTGAAAATTTAATTTAATAAATACTATTTATTTTGGGAAATATAAAACCATGTATTGGATTAGATTAAATTATAAAATGCTAGGTTAAAAATCTAAGACGCACATATAATTAACCTCAATACAGGAGAGGTCCAAAATTCCCTCATAATACATACGAGGAGTAGTAACCATAGTATATTTAACTAAGGTGTGTTGCCCATTTCTCTTAGTTAAACTAGGAGACTAGTTTTTCTATCAAATAAGTATTATCTCTACTAATTCAACTAAAATTCTCCTATCTCTCCCTATAAATAGATGACACTGGTAGAGTTAAAAACACATAACTTTTGAGATTTGTTATTTTGCCTGAAAATAGTGAGAAATTTATTTTGTAAATATAAATTATATTTTCTGTGAAAAATAATTCTACCAGATTCTATTGACAGAGAATTACTTTTCTACTGAAACTAAGAAATTGTTTTTGGTCCTATATTTGATTCATGATTGCTTGAGCCCATACTCGAAACGATTCGTGATGCGAGAATAGTGAAGAAGGTTGTTCGATTGAAAGCCGAGAATATCTAGGATCCGTCTTGCTCAAAGCACAAGTACTTTTCAGGAAAAGTTTATTGCTATAAATATTACAAACCGACTCAATTTTCAAAATTTTAATTTTCCGTTGTAACAGAAAATCGTTTTTAAACTGGATTTTTTCCAACAATCTCCACCGACAATGTACCAAATAATTTCTCATATAGTTTTTATTATAATTTTACATATTCTATAATTATATATAAAAAACCCTAAATCTAATTTTCAGTGTCAGTCACGAATTCATTACTTATTTATTATTGTTGTTAAAACTTCCAAGAACTCAAGTGTTCCATCTCTTTTTTACTTATTATGTATTGTGTTCTTTTATTGTTGTTGTTGTTGTTGTTGTTGTTGTTGTTGTTGTTGTTGTTAAAACTTCTAAAATTTTAGTTATCAACATTTCCTAGATGGGTTTTTTTGCTCTCATTACACATTAATGGTTGTAAAAACAAATAATTTAACATATGATTATGTTTAGTGAAAATTGAGAGTGATTAAATCAAGGTTTAATTAGATTTTTAATAAATATTTAGACTCTGTTTGTTTCATTGAAAATGACTTCTGGAAAATGATTTACTTTTCTGGAAAAGCTAATATTTCCTGATGTTTGAAGGAATCTGTGTAAAATATTTTCTGTTGTTTGGTATATTTCTTAAAAATATTTCATGAAAGTTGTTTTCAATTAAACAAACATACATTTGAGATTTTCTTATTTTCATTGTTTAATTGAATTTATTTTTATCTATAATTTTATATATTACATTGTTTTTGCATGTATTAAAAATATTATGTTAAATTGATTCATTACAACGTCATTTTTAATTACATGACTACTAAGTGAGTATTTTTATTTAAAATGTGACATCAATAAAATTGACAAAAAAATTAGCAATGTTAACAATTGGACTTGATTTTCAAATTTGAAAAGTAAAGGGACTAAATTCTTGAAAATAAAAGTATAAAGACTAAATTACAAATCATAAAGTATACATAGACTTATGACATTTTAACCTTTATACTACAAAACATTTATTATTAATATATTAATATTGAATATTTTCAATAATATGTGAATAATATTATTTAAAATTATTATTTTAAACTTTATTAAAATAAAATTGAAATATTAAATAACTATTAAAATAATAAATTATATTTGTCGAAACTATTTTTTGTTTGAAAAACGGGCCGACTATAAAAAAGAAAACGGAGTCGCCACCAATCTTTTTTTGAAGTGTAATTGGGCCACCTTATAAAATATTTGGTCTACTAATTTTAGGAAAACAGGTCCGGGAGTCGGTTATGCACGAGGAAGGATTAGCACCCTCACAACGCCCAAAATTGGTACCTTGCTGATTGATTAATGTCCTAATGTCAAAAACTGGAAAAGATTTTAAAATACGAATCCTTTAGAAAATATTTTGATAATTAGAATTGGATATCGAAATTCTCTTGTTCCGAAAAGATGAAATACCACATCCAGCACGTTAGGACACGATGTTTCAACCCTCGCTACCAAGATCATTTCATGATTTTTAAAATTCATGCATTGCAATTTTAAAAGGGTATTCCACTATTTGGTTAAACCAAAGAAACCTAAACCCAGCATGATTGGGCACGATTCTTCGAATTTCCAAACATGAAATATTGCCTTATTTAAGAAAAGACGGTCAAAATCTTAAAAGAAAATTTAGTCATTTGGACGAACGGAAAACTGAAACCCAGCACGATTGGGCACGATTCCTCGAACTTCCAAACACGAAACATTGCCTTGTTTAAAAATCCTTTTATAAGTTTGGGTAAAAAAGTAGTAAAAAGAAAAGTCGATGTACTTTAAAATTGAAAATCAGTTAAAACATAAAAAGAAAGGTTCTACTAAGTGACTAGTGGCAATGTAAACACGATAATAATAAAGAATGATAATAATAAATATAATAGGAAAAAAACATAAACAATAGTATTAATAATAATAAAACGATAATAATAGTAATGATAAATATTAATAATAATAATGGAAAAAGTTTAAAATAAAAATAATATTAATAATAAAAATAGTAATAATGGTACTAGTAAAAATAAAAATAGTATTAATAATAAAATAATAGTGATGAAAATAGGAATAATGATAGAGTAAAAGGAAAAACATAAAAACAATAATGGTAATGGTAATATTAAAACAGTAAATATAATAATAAATATTTAAAAATAATTAATAATAAAATTAATAATAACATAATAAAAATCACAAAAGACATGAAAAAGGATGAAATCGAACCATTAAATAAAAGTTTGGGGCCAAAACAGAAAATAAATAGGGCAAGTGGGCCGAATTGTGACGCGCTTGAAAAGAGAGGGACCAAAATGGGAAAATTCCCAAGTCCTCTATGTGCTGCGTTTCAGTGTGGACCAAGTTGAAACAGAGGAAAAATTATTGGGCAAAATCTAAAATAAAAAACCTGATTGCGAAACCATGAAAAAGCGAATGGGCTAAATGCGCAATTAGCCCTCCATTAAAAACGCGCTGATCCTTCCCCTCACGCGGGTTGGACTTAGGTCGGCCTCCCAAAACGGCACCGTTTTGGTGCCTGGGGAGGCCGAATGAAACGACGCCGCTTTGATAGCTCAATAAGAGCTAAAATTATTTTAAAAAAGTTTATTTGACCTGTTTTTTTTTTTAAAAAAAAACAAGGCAGAGTTCTCTTTTTCTTTCTACAGTTCCCTTGGTCCGGTCAAGGCTTCCGGCGAACCACCGCCATACCGATCGCCGCGAACTTTTTCTTCTTTTTTTCTCGAAAGTGAGTTTTTTTCTTCTCTTTTTATTATATGTATATATTGTATCCTTTATATAATAATAAAAAAAGAAAAGAAAGCTTAGAAAACAAAGAACAATTTTGAAAAGTAAAAAAAATAAAGAAAATAAATGAGACCTTTGGCGAATATTTTCTGTATTCTACTGTGTGTATTCGAAAAAGTATGTAAAAATAAATCTTATTGCTTTTTTCTCTCAAAAAGCCCTCCCCCCTTTTACGTGTTTATTTTGGCTTTTATAGCTTATTTTACAAGTGATTTTTGCGTATTTGCAGGTACGAACGTCGTGGTGGAGAGGGGCTCTTCACACTGGCATGGTGGAGGCGCGCATGATCACGGTGTGCATGAAATTTCAGCAGTGCGTGGGGGTGGTTCTTGCTAGGGTTTCTGCCTTTGTGTTTAGGTTATGTTGGGTTAGGGTTAATTTGGTTTGGGCCTGTTTGTTTTATTTTTTTTTGTAAGATTTGTTAATGGGTTTTAGAATTGGGCTTTGGTTGGGATAAAAATTGGGTCATACAGCTGCCCCTCTTTGCTTGTTGTCGTGTAACAGGAACGAAGCAATGATTTTAAAAGAGCCAATTTTGTCCCGTCTTGCTTAATCTTGATTTCTTGGCGCTTCTTCTCTTCAAATAGCCTCACTTTAACCCACTGCATCTTCAGGGGTATAGGAGTTTTGTTTCAATCTGCTCCACTACTGCTTATGATTTGTAATCTTCAGCCTGTTTCCCTACTGCCTAGAGGGATAAGGCTTACTGTCTTCAACCTACTCTATTACTGTTTAGGAAGATAGAGTGGTTTGTCATTTTCCAGCCTGTTGCCTTACTGCTTAGGGGGTTAAGGCTCATCGTCTTCGATCTGCTCCACTGCTGCTTAGGGAGATAAGATTTGTAATTTTCAGCCTGTTACCATTCTACTTATGGGGCTAAGGCTCACCATCTTCGATCTGCTCTCCTACTTATTAGAGCGATAAGATCCATAATTTTCAGCCTTTTACCCTACTGCTTAGGGGTTAAGGCTCACCGTCTTCGATCTACTCCACTATTGCTTAGGGGATGAGATCTGTAATTTTAGCCTATTACCCTACTACTTATGGGGCTAAGGCTCCCTGTCTTCGATCTACTCTCCTACTACTTAGGGAGATAAGATCCATAATTTTTAGCATGTTACCCTACTGCTTAGGGGGTTACGGCTCACCATCTTCGATCTGCTCCACTATTGCTTAGGGAGATGAAATCTGTAATTTTCAGCCTGTTACCCTACTGCTTAGGGGGTTAAGGCTCATTGGCCTAAATCTGCTTCATTGCCGATACATGGAGATAAGACTTGTAATTTTCGATCTGCCCCACTACTATCTCGAGGAGACAAGATCTACAATTTTAGTCTGCTCCATTGCCGATACATGGAGATAAACTTGTAATTTTCAGCCTGTTCCACTACTACTTAGGGGGTAAGGCTAGTGGTTTGAATCTGCTCCATTGCCGATACATGGAGATAAGATTCGCCATTCTCGATCTGCCCCACTGCTATCTCGACGAGACAAGATTTACAATCTTTAGTCTACTCTATTGCCAATACATGGAGATAAGACTTGCTGTCTTTGATCTGCTCCACTCTTGCTCAATGAAGATAAGATCTACTATCTTCAATCTGCTCCATTGTCGATACATGGAGATAAGACTTGATGTCTTGATCTACTCCACATGGAGATAAGACTTGATGTCTTCGATCTACTCGGTGGAGATAAGATCTACTATCATTGATCTGCTCCATTGTCGATACATGGAGATAAGACTTGATGTCTTCGATCTGCTCCACTCCTGCTCAGTGGAGATAAGATCTGCTATCTTCAGTCTGCTTCATTGCCAATACATGAAGATAAGACTTGCTTTCTTCGATCTACTCCACTCCTACTCAGTGGAGATAAGATCTGCTATCTTCACTCTGCTCCATTGTCCATACATAGAGATAAGACTTGATGTATTCGATCTGCTCCACTCCTGCTCAGTGGAGATAAGATCTGCTATCTTCAGTCTGCTCCATTGTCGATACATGGAGATAAGACTTGCTGTAATTCTAATCAATTTTGCTACATCGTTCTCCGCGAACCTACCTGTAGAATTGATTTCATGGGGTCTATGCTTATGCCAAATGATTAGGATGCCATGATCGAAAAATCCTCCTAACCATATGTATTATGAGTGTTATGTGAATAGATACAAAATGTCATGAGAATGATCCATTTTTTAACATTTAGGTTGCCATTGCTCGCCGTTTGTTAAGGTGATATCCCTGACATATGTCTCCTTATTTAGCTGATACTTTCAACAATGAATCTGAAGATGTTGTCACTGCTTAGACCCTTAATTCTCAAGCGTTCCCAGCCCTTTAAGCCTGGTGAGTTCTAAATAATTGTCCTGTTTCAGATTCTTGCATTATTTAGAGACTTTCAGAATAATATGCAAAACTTCTTTTGTGAAAGCATTAGCAGTTCATTAATCATTATTTCAATATGAAATGCTTGAAAAAGATTATAGAGATGAATAAAACTGAAATTTATTCGGGACAAAACTCGTGAAGAATGGATTGAACCAAGGAAACAAATTTTTTACTAAGGTACAATAAACGAGTAAGGGTGGAATTGGTGCCCCAGATATCATAGCCTGAGCTTCTCTGTTCAAACTTCTTGAGGACTATTTTGAGCTCAATATGTGTTCAGTGGATCCGGAGTACTTTGTAGATGCCCCAAGATGTAACATACTTCCTCATTGTTAATTCAAACATAGCAAGACTACTATATACCCCACTTTTGATCAAAATTTGTGCCGCCCTTTTCGGGTTTTCGACTCAAAGCCCCTTTTGGTCTCAAGGCGCCCTTTGCGGGTTTCACCTTGGCCTCTCCGTTTTTTATTTTTCATTTTTTTAGAAGGTCTCAAAGCACCCTTTGCGTGTTTTCACCCTAGTCTCTCCCCTTTTTTGACTAAATCTGAATTCACCGGATTGAGCATATCTTCGTTCATATCAATGCTCCTTCAGAACAAGCCTTCTTTATTACATAAGGTCTTTTCCACTTTGGCATCCACTGAAGTCCCTTTTACCTGAGAAAGATTATTTTTTACCATCATGAGATTTTCTTGGGTGAACCTTTTTGTTATAAACTTGTATGATCCGTTTTTGGTGCATCCGACCATGACAAATACTTTCAATCAAGCTTACTGAGACGCTCTGCCTCATCCGATTCTTAATTCAATCAAAGCTCGGAGAAAAAAGGATCTCAACTTTCAAAAATTGTTTCCCTCCCCTAAACCAATGGGAAAGGTGTTGTTCCGACGAAGGTCTTGGCTAACATTTGAGAAGCATAGAGGTAAATGGTAACTTCTCTATGCCAATCTTTACAAGTCTCAATCATCTTTCAAAATCTTTTTGGATAGTTTCTTCTTCTTCTTCTTCTTCTTCTTCTTTTTTCAAATTCGAATTTGAAAGTAAAATTGAAATTGACATTGAATTTGAATTTTATAACTGTTGACTTTGTAACTTTGGCATATGAACTGACCTTCACCCTCTTAGTAAAGTAGTTGACAATCATGAAAATGAATTGGTGTCGACTAGATGCTTTTGACGAGATCGTCCCTATAACATCTATGCCCCATGTATAGGAAAAAATGGATGAAGCACATAAGTCTTGTTTTCCTCAATTTCGCATTTATGACATAACTGATGTAATCTCCCTTTCATGGTAGACCAGTAGTACCCGAACCTCATAATCGGCCTGGCTATCGTAAAACAATTAGCATGTGTCTTTTCAAACACTCTACAGCATCCTCGCGCCTAGTCGTATCTTGATGCGATCATGCAAAGACATCTTTGAATTCTTGGAATAATTCAATAACGTCTCGCTTTGTTTCTGTGTGAGCTAAGTTTCGATCTTCACTCATTTCCTAGACTGGCAATGTCCACTGACCCTTTGTACGGTAGAGTCTATTTTCATCCTTAACAAATCAAAAGATAAGTTACAATATCTGACATCTTCAAAATCCTCAGATCCTTTTAGACCCATATTTCACTCAAAAGAGAGTCAGTAACATCGTCGCTCATGTCTTGATATTTGGGTACCTATTGTAGGTAAGAAGGCAAACTCTAAAGAATAAATGATTCTAAGGATGATTATTTATATGGTACAATCATGAATGAAGAATGAAAGAATATTTCAAAGGACAAAAGAATGTATAGTATGACATGGAAAAAAAATGAAAAAAAATATTTGCTCGGCATGAAACACAAAAAAATGCATTCTTTATTGAAAATAAAAATGTTTGAAGAGGAGCCTATTTCACAAAAGATTCTTATTGTTTCTAGGCTTAAAACAACAAGTGTGTTTTGAACATTACTCTGTGTTAGCTGTAAAAACTACAGGAATTTCCTCCGCAGTCAAGTTGTTTAGAACACTTCCAGGCTCTTAGAGGCGTATGCCCGCTAAGTTTCCTTCTTTCGATCCCTCTTCAAATACGGCGTTGATGCTCACAGTTTTCAACATGTCTTCAGCTGTTTCTTTATTCATGTTCTCCGGTCCCGGATGGACAATTCCTTTCGCTACGAATGCATTGGATTCATAGGGAAAAGTCATTGATCCCCATTTGACCTCAACGTCCTTTTCTACCGACTCTCCTCCTATGGTGCATACGTTTTCTCCTTCAGAAGAGTCAAAGAACTCCAGCTCTTTTTTATCTATTAACCCTTACACTAGAGCCCTGAATTCGTTACATTGCTAGATCTCATGGTCCTTTTTATTGTGGAACTCACAGTAGTTCCTCGCATCCCAGGATTTGCTCCCCAACCCTTGTGGAACTAAACCTCTTTCCCGCATTTCCTTCCAAACCTCTCTCAATGGGGCTTTTACTTCAGCAACATTCTATTTAATTCTCCTCCCCATGTTCTCAACTATCGCATTTACCTCTTTATCCGTATGACTGGGTAACAGATTTCCCATACTAGGTGCGTCGTCAAATTTCACAACACCCGCTTCAATAAGCCTTTCGACTAACCTTTTGAATGAGGTGCAATTTTCTATCGAGTGTCCTGCGATTCCTGTATGGTATTCACATTGAGCATTTGTGTTATACCACTTAGGATATGAGGGTTGCAACGGTTTCAAGTAGAAATGTAACACCCCCTAACCCCTAACCCCAAATCGTCACGGAGCAGGTTACGAGGCATTACTGGACAACTTACGTATTATTCACAAATAATATAACACTCATAGTATAATTATTAAATAAGTTCCTATAATAGACTTTCAAAGCCCACAACATTTATAAAAAAAAAAAAAACGAGGCAGGTTCGATTAATCCATTTTTTTACAAAATTTCGTGACATTTCGCTTATTTTTACCTAAAACCCCGCAAATTCAAATCAAACAACTAATACCAATGTTTCAACCAAAGAATTTACATCTTAATCACTACTAGATCATGCTTAATCGGTTGATTTATTATTTAAATTTTAAAGTGTTAACATATAAATAACTAATTCATATCCTTCATTTCATTTCAAAATTTCACAATTATCTAATTACAACAAATTCATTTAACTTATATATATATATAACTCATGTACAACCACCTAGAACATGCCACTTAAACAAAAAAGAAGAAATACATCACCAAAATTTTCTTGTTGGAGTCGGGTTTGTCTTGGATGCTAGACCGGATCCGAAACTCTAATGACTTCATTGCGAAACAACAGTACAATTGAGTATTCCATACTCGGTGGTATTACCATAAAGCAAACTATTTAACATTAATAATTTACAAACATCAACCATAAGCTTTATAAATCATTAAAACTAATTTTACATAATTATATATCACTTCATATATCTTAAATTCACATTTCATTTTAATATACTAATTCAATTCATAATTTAACTCATCCATTCTTTCTCATATCTTTCAATAGAGCCAAATCAATCAATCTCATTTCCAAAATTTCATTTCAATTATTTACCCTATTAACAATGCTCGGACTCGATAGATCTGGATTCCACCCAAACACACCAAAGTATCCAACCCAATCACACCAAAATAATATAAATCCTCCATAACACACCAGTATAATATAGCCTCCCAAACACACCAGTATAATATAACCTTCCAAACACACCAGTAAGGCATTGAATGCCTCTTGGATAAACCAAGTATATATATGAAATTATCTTCTCCATAGAGCTACAAATCTCCTCATCACATCACAAATCTAATGGCATGCCATTTGTATCAAATCGATCAAGACAAGTTAATAGGGCATTATTTTACTTTTCAATTTCAATTCATTTCACAACAATTTCAAATACTTGATCAATTCAAAATATCTATTATATCAATTCACATATAATTCAATATTCACATATTATTACTAAATTTCAAATATTATTACTTACCTTGTCTTAATTACTCCATAACATATACTATAAATACAATATACATTTAATAGATAGTTTGAGTTATAGTAATACAAACCCGAAATACACGTTTACTCCTCAGTGATCTTTTCTTTTCCCTTGGATGCCGATGCCTCTTTTTCCTTGTTAGCAATTTAAACTTTAAGCTTCAAATCCTAGTTTTTCCTTTTCTTTCCTTCCTTTCCCTTTTCGTATGTTCTCTGTTCTTTTCTTACTTTCTTTGTTTTGTTCCTTTTCTATTTACTTTATGTTATAATAATATAATATATAATTATTATATTAAATTAATTTAATATAATTTATTACTAATATATATATTTTATAATAAAATCTAAGTAAAAATCTTAGATTTTTATCTCATTTGTCGCCTTTAAACTTATGCTAAATGGCTTAATTGCCATTTTAGCCCTTTTTATTTTCTTTTAATCTATAATTAAACTTTCACTCTTTATTCAATTTGATCCTTTTTTCCTAATTACTTTAAATTAAGCTAAATTCACTAAATAAAAATCTAATTAAACACACTATTAGACTCATAATTAATCCTAATAATTATTTACTAACTCAGTTTACTAAGACGGAGGCCCGATAACACATTTTTTTCTCTGGTGCCCACGGATTTTTGGGTCGTTACATTTCTCCCCCCTTAATAAATTTCGTCCTCGAAATTTACCTGAGAATAGGTGAGGATACTGTGCTCTCATAGTTTCTTCCGGTTCCCAAGTTGCTTCTTCCACATTATGGCTTCTCCACAATACTTTTACCAAAGGGACTCGTTTGTTTCTTAATTCTTTCACTTCTCGAGCTAGTATTTGAACCGGTTCTTCTTCATATGACAAATCCGGTCTAATATCAATGTCTTGATGAAATAATATGAGATGGATCCGATCGATACCTTCGTAACATGGAAACATGAAAACATCATGAATTTTACGTAATTAGAAGGTAAAGCAAGTCGATAAGCAACCGGTCCGATTCTTTCAACTACTTCATACATTGCCCAATGTAACGAGGACTTAATTTTCCTTGCGGCCAAATCTCAAAATTTTCTTCCAAGCGATACCTTTAGAAACACTTTATCACCCTCTGAATACTCTATATCCGTCGCTTCGGATCTGCATAAGACTTACATGCATCAAAAGCTACTTTCAACTTTGTCTCGATCTTTTAACTATTTCTTACATCTCTGAATTAATTACGGTCCAACTATCTTTTCTCATTCAACTCATCCAACACATCGGTGATCGGCATCTTCGATCAGTATAATGCTTCATATGGAGCCATCTGAATCTTGGATTGGAAACTATTATTATAAACAAATTCAGCTAACGGTAAGTATCGTTCCCAACTTTGATTCAAAGTCAATAATACAAGCCGAAGCATGTCTTCTAAAATCAATTACCGTTCCTATTGTCCATCGGTTTGTGGATGAAATGCAGTACTGAAATTAAGTCGAGTACCCAAAGAATCATGTAACTGCCTCCAAAATCTCGATGTAAATCGTGGATCCCGATTGGAAATTATAGATACTGGAATGCCATGCAGTCTCACAATTTCTCGGATATAAACTTCAGCAAGCTTCTGTAGAGACCAATCAGTCCTGACTGCTATGAAGTGAGCAGATTTAGTAAGCCGATCAACTATTACCCAAATGGCATTCTTTTTGCTCACCGACAGTGGCAACCCGTAACAAAATCCATAGTAATACTATCCCATTTCCATTCAGAATACTAATAGATGGAGTAATCACTGCGATTTTGATGTTCGCCTTTACTCGTTGACAAGTCAAACATTTACTGACATATTCAACTATATCTTTCTTCATCCCTGGCCACCAATAAAGCTCTCGTAAATTACGATACATTTTTGTTCCACCAGGATGCAATGCAAAGGTGCCATCGTGTGCCTCTTGAAGAATCATCTTCTTTAATTCAGAAGTAAGCTGGAACACAAATCCGATTTTGAAACCTCAAACAACCATGTTCATCAATACTAAAATTCTCGACTATACCATTCTGAACCATTTCTCTTTTCTTTAATAATTTGTCATCTTCCATCCGAAACATTACGATCGATCCAACATCATCGGCTTGACCCTTAACTCACTAACAAGCTTCCATCATCATTAACACTTGGTAGAGCAAACATTGCTCGTAATTCAATCGCAACTTTTCTACTTAATGCATCGCCTACCACATTTGCTTTTCTGGATGATAGTCTATAACACAATCATAATCTTTTAGAAGCTCGATCCACCGTCTTTTGCCTTAAATTCAACTCATACTCGACGACGAAGATATTTGAGACTTTATGGTGCGTGTAGATGTAGCATTTCTCGCCATAAAGATAATGCCTCCAAATCTTTAAAGCAAAAATTCTGCTGACTAACTCCAAGTCGTGCGTCGGGTAATTACGTTCATGTGGCTTCAATTGTCTAGATGCATAAGCAATGACTTTCCCATCTTGCATCAATACACAACCCAAACCACTCAAAGAAGCATCACTATACATAACAAAATCTTTCCCCGACTCTAGTAATGTTAATACCGGTGCCTCTGTCAACATTTGCTTCAAAGTCTCAAAATTTTTCTGACACTGATCATCCCAAACAAAAGGAACATTCGCCTGTAACAGTTTAGTCATTGATAGTGCTATCTTTGAGAATCCATTTACAAATCTTGATAATATCCATAAACCGAGAAAAGCTGCGCACCTCGATACATTCTTTGGCGCCTTCCACTGAACAATTCGTCAATCTTCTTCGGATCAACTCTAATTCCATCGCCAGATACTACATGTCCTAAAAATACCACTTCGACAACGAATTCACATTTACTTAATTTCTCATATAACCTTTTTTTCCCACAAAATCGTAAAACTTTTGAAGATCTTGATCATGTTCGCCTCTGTCTTGAGTATACCAATATATCATCAATAAAGACCACCACAAACCGATCTAAGTAAGGCTGGAAAATCGATTCATCGGATCTATAAAAGCGGTTTGGAGCATTGGTCAATCCAAAGCGGTATTACCAAAAATTCATAATGGCCATAGCGAAGTACGGAAGGTAGTCTTAGGCACATCACTTTCCTTCACCTTGGTGATAATACCGGATCTCAAATCAATTTTAGAAAATCTTGAAGCTCCTTGGTGATCAAATAAGTCATCTATACGAGGCAATGGATATCGATTCTTGATCGTTACTTTATTCAACTATCGATAATCAATGCATAGCATAGAACCATCTTTCTTTTAACAAACAACCTTGGAGCTCCCGTGGTGAAATACTTGGTCGGATGAAGCCTCGATCTAGTAAATCTTACAACCGTACTTTCAACTCTTTCAATTCGATGGCGACATTCGATACGGAGGTATAGAAATTGGTGTTGTACGGATATACCTCAATAGCAAATTCAACCTCTCTATCGTGGTAAACCCGGTAGTTCTTCCGAAAATACATCGAAAACTCGCATACATCCTAATCATTGATCTTTGGCTCCCAATGAATCGAATTAATAACATATGCCAAATCTGTTGAACAACCTCGTTGTAATAATTTATTAGCCTTCATATTTGAAATGATACGTGTCGAACCACTAATACGGATGCCATTCACTTTAATTCTATCCCCGTTTTACGCTTGAATACTAAACCTCTTTTTATAACGGTCAAAATTACGTCATGTTCAGATAACTAATCCATACCCAAAATGATATCGAAATCGCCAAAAGGCATGATCAACAAATCCACAGGAAACATTTTATCATGTATTATTAACGGGCATCTCCAAGCATACTCTATCTACTAACACTGTTTGTCCCAAAGGGCTAGACACCTCTATGTAAACTCTAGACATTTCTGATTCTAACTTCCCCAACTCAACTAATTTTGAATTAATATATGAATGTGACGAACCCGAATCAATTAAAGCATAGATAGGCTTAGAATACAATAAAAATATACCTGCCACCACGTCGTGTGCATCTCCTTCCTCACGGTTCGAACTACATACGCTCTGGTACGTGCTCTCGGCTCTCGATCGTTACGTAACTATATCATTGCTTTCTTCTAACACCCCACTTACGGACACGTAACCACCTCTACTAGATCCTCGCCACGGTATGAACCGATCTACGAGATGTTTGCGGTGTGATACTTTCACTTTTGGACAGTCTCGAATGAAATGATCGTGGACCCGATCGAAAACATCGTTGAGTTATCCTCTAACATTCACCTAAGTGCTTCTTTCCACAGTATTCACAGTCTGGGACATCAATGTTCCGTGAAGGCCCTTTTACACCGCCAGAGAAATAGTAGTCTGTTTAACCTGACCTTTATCACCTCTATCGGATCCGAAACTTGGCCTTCAACCACTTCTTGATTCTCCGGATCTCTTCGGTAATGGATTAGAACCGGTGGTGCCCAAAGCGTTTTCCACTAATTTACCCATTTCGACTTTTGTCCAGCCTAATACTTGTTCTATCATTTTATTCGCTCAATCGGATCAAGAAGTTCGATAATTTTGAGACTTACTAATTGAATCTTGATTTCATCTCACGATCCGTAAAAATCTTTTGCGGCTATCACACATTGGAATGAACTCGTAGCATATCGACTCAATCGAGAAAATTCCTTTCATAATCCACTCTTGATAGATTACCTTGCTTCAACATTAGAAATTCACCTTTTTATCTTCAATATATAACTCTCCAACATACTTCTTTTGAAATTCCTTTTGAAATAATCCCCGTTACATTGCTCACGGCAAATGTCGAATTCTGATTCCCACCAGATAAGCTTCATACAAGTAATGAAACAACACAGATTAAGCATTCCCGGGGGGTACATTCTAATTGTTGCAGAACTCGTTTAGTTGATTCCATCCAATTCTCTGCTGCAGATGGATCAACTCCTGTCAGACCCATAAATTCCGTAGTAATTGTATTCCTTAACTCTTTTATCGGGGCCCGTCTCGAGTTGATCTGAGAGTTGTGGCGGAATAATCTCGCCACTCTTTGTAGAGCATCGCAATAATTCTTAATATATCGAATCATCTCTATCATTTCTTCTTTCTACTCTAGGAGGTTGGTCTCTCATCGAGTTACTAGGTGTTACCTATTGGTTTCATTTAAACCGTAAGATTCTTCTTCCCGATATGTATTTCTTCATCAGTATCATTTATTCTTTCATCTGACATCTTTTATCTATAAAACAAAAACAAATAAACAGGTCAGCATCCAAAATTCCCGACTCAATTTCAACTCAAAAGTGGCATGTACTATTAGACTCACTTTCGAGCTCAATTTAGCCCGAGAATCGACTAAACCTGATAGCTCTGATACCAATATTTGTAACACCCCCTAACCCCAAACCGTCGCCGGAACAGGGTTACGAGGCATTACCGGACAACTTACGTATTATTCACAAATAATATAACACTCATAGTATAATTATTAAATAAGTTCCTATAATAGACTTTCAAAGCCCACAACATTTATATAAAAAAAAGAACGAGACGGGTTCGATTAATCCATTTTTTTTTTACAAAAATTTAATGACATTTCGCTTATTTTTACCTAAAACCTCTCGCAAATTCAAATCAAACAACTAATACCAATGTTTCAACCAAAGAATTTACATCTTAATCACTACTAGATCATGCTTAATCTGTTGATTTATTATTTAAATTTTAAAGTGTTAACATATAAATAACTAATTCATATCCTTCATTTCATTTCAAAATTTCACAATTATCTAAGTACAACAAATTCATTTAACTTATATATATATAACTCATGTACAACCACCTAGTACATGCCACTTAAACAAAAGAAGAAATACATCACCAAAATTTTCTTGTTGAGTCGGGTTTGTCTTGGATCTTGGACCGGATCTGAAACTCTAATGACTGCATGACGGAAACAACAGTCTGTTGAGTATTCCATACTCGATTGGTATTACCATAAAGCAAACTATTTAACATTAATAATTTACAAACATCAACCATAAGCTTTATGAATCATTAAAACTAATTTTACATAATTATATATCACTTCATATATCTTAAATTCATATTTCATTTTCATGTACTAATTCAATTCATAATTTAACTCATCCATTCTTTCTCATATCTTTCAATAGAGCCAAATCAATCAATCTCATTTCCAAAATTTCATTTCAATTATTTACCTATTAACAATGCTGGGACTCGATAGATACGCGGATTCCACCCAAACACACCAAAGTATCCAACCCAATCACACCAGAATATCCAACCCAATCACACCAAAATAATATAAATCCTCCATAACACACCGGTATAATATAGCCTCCCAAACACACCAGTATAATATAACCTTCCAAACACACCGAGAAGGCATTGAATGCCTCTTGGATAAATCAAGTATATATAATGTAATTATCTTCTCCGCCGAGCTACAAATCTCCTCATCACATCACAAATCCAATGGCATGCCATTTGTATCAAATCGATCCGACAAGTTAATAGGGCATTATTTTACTTTTCCAATTTCGAATTCAATTCTACAACAATTTCAAATACTTGATCAATTCAAAATATCTATTATATCGATTCACATATAATTCAATATTCACACATATTATTACTAAATTTCAAATATTATTACTTACCTTGTCTTAATTACTCCATAACATATACTATAAATACAATATACATTTAATAGATAGTTTGAGTTATAGTAATACAAACCGAAATACGTTTACTCCTCGGTGATCTTTTCCTTTCCTTGGATGCCGATGCCTCTTTTTCCTTGTTAGCAATTTAAACTTTAAGCTTCAAATCCCTAGTTTTTCCTTTTCTTTCCTTCCTTTCCCTTTTCGTATGTTCTCTGTTCTTTTTCTTCATTTCTTTGTTTTGTTCCTTTTCTATTTACTTTATGTTATAATAATATAATATATAATTATTATATTAAATTAATTTAATATAATTTATTACTAATATATATATTTTATAATAAAATCTAAGTAAAATCTTAGATTTTTATCTCATTTGTCATTTCAACTTATGCTAAATGGCTTAATTGCCATTTTAGCCCTTTTATTTTCTTTTAATCTATAATTTAACTTTCACTCTTTATTCAATTTGATCCTTTTTCCTAATTACTTTAAATTAAGCTAAATTCACTAAATAAAAATCTAATTAAACACACTATTAGACTCATAATTAATCCTAATAATTATTTACTAACTCGGTTTACTAAGGCGGAGGCCGATAACACATTTTTTTCTCTGGTGCCCACGAATTTTTGGGTCGTTACAAGAAAGGGGCTACAACGTGTGCATCGAACAAATTGTTATACAACTCTCTATACATCATTGGTATGTGAGTAAACTGGAACTTCTTTATATTTTGCTTCGTGTTGGGCTCCTGCTTGGGTGAGGCTTGTTGGCCGTGGCCACCGTTCTCGGTTGATTGACAGTAACGGGTTTTGAATAACCTGAGCTCACATTACTTACTTCATTTTCTCTTTTCTTCGGAGCTAATCTTCTCTTGCTTTCCCCAGTCTCTATCTTTCCACACCTTATCTCATTTTCTATCATTTCGCCCGACATCACTATATCTGCGAAGCTCTTAGTAGTGCTCCCCAACATATGATTGATAAAAGGTGCTTTCAGGGTATTAATGAAGAGTATGGTCGTTTCTTTCTCTAGCAGTAGCGGTTGGACCTGTGTGGCGACCTCCCTCCACATCTGGGCTTATTTCCTGAAACTTTTGTCTGACTTTTTCTCCATGTTCTGTAATGTGATCCTGTCAGGCGCTATATCTGTCACATGGCCATGATGCTTCAAGAAGGCTTGTGCTAAATCCTTCCATGATTTGACTTGGGTACGACTCAACTAATTGTACCATTTGGCCGCAGCCCCAGTTAAACTGTCCTGGAAACAATGAATTAACAACTGATCATTATTGACATGACCGGTCATCCTCTGAAAAAACATCGTAATGTGGGCCTCAAGGCAGCTGGTTTCATTCAAATTCTGGTATTTTGAACTTTGGTAGGAGTACCAGATCTAGGACCAGACTCAACTTCTTAGCATCCACTTCGCATTGGTAATCAGCAGTTTCCAATACTTTGAACTTCTTCTCTAACCATTTGCATCGATCTTCAAACTCCTTTGAGAGTTCCGCTCTTGCTTTTTCCCCTTTTGCTGCATCATCGAAGTCAGGGGCCATTGGTTTTGCCAAATTATCTCTGGGGTTAGAGCTCGAGCTTGTCGGGAAATCTACCGGTGCTGAGGCACCGATTAATACTAAGATTTGATGTTGACGGACACTCTTGGTGGTTGTATCTGGAAATTTACCATGGCCAAGCTTGGAGGATAAGCAGAATCTTCATTATCATCTCCGGTATTGACCATAGGGCCCTTTCCTTTATCATGCCCTCTAGTCAACAATTGCGTTAACTGGCTCATCATGCTTCTCTGGGATTCCAGCATTTGATCCCTCATGTCCTGTTGGTTCTTAGCCAATTGCTCTTGCATCTGAGCTTGCAGCTGGTCTTGCATATCCTTCTGCATCTGTTCTAACCTTTCTAACATTTGATCCATAACTTTAATTTTCCTTCGAGTGTAGTAGCGATGTTCCAGGGTAACTATAATACGATCTCTAGTTAATAGGGTTCTTTTATGACATTCAATGCATATGATGTGATGTAATGCAAATGGATGAAATGTGATGCAAATGCATGGAATGCAAAAAGAAAGAGAGGCGTCGATTCTGAATTTAGTTCCATTGGAAGAACTTTTCTAGAGAATAAATTTCTTTACATAAAATAGATTACATATGCGGCTTTGTCCTCATAGTCCAAGTGAAGACACCAATCCTTTTCTTCGTATCCGGATGTTATGGTCGTGTCCCACGAACTTTCTCAATAGATGCCTCCCCTAGCTCCTTGTCGTTTGATCCAGGCCGTGACTCTTCACTCATCTATTCTCATCGATGTTCATAAGCTTCTTTAAGAAAATTGAGACGTGATGACTCTCGAATAATTCTTATTGGCTTGAATCCCGGGCAACGAAGCAAAGTCATATACTATCAATCTTTTGGTTGTGTTCACTTGGACTATATTTAGACAAGCATATTATAACCGCTTTATCAAGAAATCCATTTTTCTATGACAAACTCTTCTTATTTAGCAATTGAATATGAATCAACACCTCCTTTCTATGATGATGAGATGCAATGTAGTCATAAACAAAAGAAAACACATTAGTATCATGTACAAATGGTAAATATAAAACACCTATCCCGGTGACTGCTAGGGCTCAACATAATTCTACCTAAAGTGGGCTCCTAGGGTTCACTATATGTGGTTCGGTTTTAAAGAAAAAGGGTACCTAAACTAGCAGATTCCTCAATCCTCACCCATTATAGGCTCATATGGATTGAGCTCGGTTCAGAGGAATACATTTCCCTATGGCCATGCAGTGAAACCTCACGAAGCCATAGGTACGGATGTATCCCGAAGCAGTCTACTAGCCCATACGGAGGTGAAAACCTCACGAAGGCCTAGTTTCTCACTTCTACTTAAAAGGTGTGACCACAACGGTCATGCAATATGATGTAAGAGTACCCTAGAAACTCAAATCACAACCAACTAAATGACCCAAACAAATGCAATAAAAGAATCGTAATTTTCAAATATGATTTTCAACTTTCGTCAATAGGACAAAAATTGATCAATTTACGGCTTGACTCTCAAATTAGGTCACCAGTGGAGTCGCCAAGATGTCGAAACCATTTTTTGTTTGAAAAATGGGCCGACTTTAAAAAAGAAAACGGAGTCGCCACCAATCTTTTTTTGAAGTGTGATTGGGCCACCTTATAAAACATTTGGTCTACGAATTTTAGGAAAATAGGTCCGGGAGTTGGTTACGCACGAGGAAGGATTAGCACCCTCACAACGCCCAAAATTGGTACCTTACTGATTGATTAATGTCCTAATGTCAAAAATTGAAAAAGATTTTAAAATACGAATCCTTTAGAAAATGCTTGGATAGTTAGAATTGGATATCAAAATTCTCTTGTTCCGAAAAGATGAAATATCACATCCAGCACGTTAGGACACGATGTTTCAACCCTCGCTACCAAGATCATTTCATGATTTTCAAAATTCATGCATTGCAATTTTAAAAGGGTATTCCACTATTTGGCCAAACCAAAGAAACCGAAACCCAGCACGATTGGGCACGATTCTTCGAATTTCCAAACATGAAATATTGCCTTATTTAAGAAAAGACGGTCAAAATCTTAAAAGGATATTTAGTCATTTGGACAAATGAAAAATCGAAACCCAGCACGATTGGGCACGATTTCACGAACTTCCAAACACGAAACATTGCCTTGTTTAAAAATCCTTTTTATGAGTTTGGGTAAAAAAGTGGTAAAAAGAAAAGTCGATGTACTTTAAAATTGAAAATCAGTTAAAACATAAAAAAAAAGGTTCTACTAAGCGACTAGTGGTAATGTAAAGCGATAATAATAAAGAATGATAATAATAAATATAATAGGAAAAAAATAAACAATAGTATTAATAATAAAATGATAATAATAGTAATGATAAATAGTAATAATAATAATAATGGAAAAAGTTTAAAATAAAAATAATATTACTAATAAAAATAGTAATAATGGTACTAGTAAAAATAAAAATAGCATTAATAATAAAATAATAGTGATGAAAAATAGAAATAATGATAAAGTAAAAGGAAAAACATAAAAACAATAATGGTAATGGTAATATTAAAATAGTAAATATAATAATAAATATTTAAAAATAATTAATAATAAAATTAATAATAACATAATAAAAATCACAACAGACGTGAAAAAGGACAAAATCGAACCATTAAATAAAAGTTTGGAGCCAAAACAGAAAATAAATAGGGTAAGTGGGCCGGATTGTAACGCGCTTGAAAAGAGAGGGACCAAAATGGGAAAATTCCCAAGTCCTCTATGCGCTGCGTTTTAGTGTGGACCAAGTTGAAATAGAGGAAATATTATTGGGCAAAATCTGAAATAAAAAAACTTGATTGCGAAACCATGAAAAAATGGAGGGGTTAAATGTGCAATTAGCCCCTCCATAAAAAACGCGCGAATCCTACCCCTCACGCGGGTCAGACTCGGGTCGGCCTCCCAAAACGACATCATTTTGGTGCCTGGGGAGGCCGAATGAAACGGCGCCGTTTTAATAGCTCTATAAGAGCTAAAAAATTTAAAAAAATTCATTTGACCTATTTTTTAAAAAAAAACCAAGGTAGAGCTCTCTTTTTCTCTCTGCAGCTCCCCTGGTTCGGCCAAGGCTTCCAGTGAACCACCGCCATACTGACCGCCGTCGGCGCTGCCGCCGACACCGTAAACGGTGGGCAAAATTCTCGAAAGTGAGTTTTTTTTCCTTCTTTTTTTATATGTATATATTGTATCCTTTATATAATAATAAAAAAAGAAAAGAAAAGAAAGCTTAAAAAACAAAGAATAGTTTCGAAAAGTAAAAAAAAAAATAAAGAAAATAAATGAGACCTTTTGCAAATATTTTCTGTATTCTCCGTGTGTATTTGAAAAAGTGTGTAAAAATAAATCTGTATTGCTTTTTTCTCTCAAAAATCCCTCCCCCCCCTTTACATGTTTATTTCGGCTTTTATAGCCTATTTTACAAGCGATTTTTGCGTATTTGCATGTACGAAAGTCATGGTGGAGAGGGGTTCTTCACAATGGCATGGTGGAGACGCGCACGACGGCGGCGTCGTGAAATTCTTTGGTGCATGGGGGTGGTTATGCTAGGGTTTTGCCTTTATGTTTAGGTTGTGTTGGGTTAGGGTTAATTTGGTTTGGGCCTGTTTGTTTTATTTTATTTTTTTTTTGTAAGATTTGCTAATGGGTTTTAAAATTGGGCTTTGATTGGGGTAAAAATTGGGTCATACAATATTTATTATATTAATAATTTATTATGACTAAATATAAATAATTAAATATGTATGTTTAATAATATTGAAAAATATAATATTTTAAATAATTTTAAAAATAAAAATAAACATTATTATCAATATAATAATATTAAACTTGATTTAAGTTAATTTTTATATAAAAATAAAATTATCCATAGATGAGCTCTTTTCGGTAAAATGACTTACCTTTTCAAAATGGTAAGTTATTTTGCAGGAAAAATGACTTATTTTACTTTGACTGTAAGTCATTTTCCGTTGACCAAACTATTTTTTGTGAAACAAACATAGAAAAATCTGAAAATATTTTTCGTAAAACATTTTACATGTAAACAAACGGATCCTTATAATTGTAGATTTTACAAATTATTTTTAGATCAATATATTAATGGAGATTTGAAGTATAATTAAAAATTTTAAAATTATCAAATAGTGTCTAAAAAACTATAAAATAAAGATAATTTTATCTAATTAAAGTTGAAAAGTTCAAATTTAAAGACAATTTTGTCTAAATAAAATCCAAAAGCTTAAAGCCCAAAAATAATATGAAAACTGGAACAACCAAAAACACTGGTTGTCCATCGGTTTCTTATGTCCATCGGTTCAATTTCTGTTTGCAAAATGGAACAACCAAATACACTGGTTCAAAAATTAATCTTATCCTTAAATATTATATAAAAGTATTATATTATAAGTATAAGAGTTTAAGTTCGATTTCAAGCAATTATATCATACGATTGTAATTAACATTTCAGAGGCTTAGAAAAAGAGAGAAACAGATATATAATCTTTCAATTATTCAACAAATTAGAAACAGAAAACTGAAAAATGGTGTCCCACTGCCTGGAGGAAACTGCTACCAGATGGCTTAAAAAAAGTAATACTAAACCTACATTACCCTCACCCTATATTTTCTGTATCCGTGTAGGGTATATACCCATAAATGGTCCTCCAAATATAAACATATACATGTTGGACACATACACGAACCAAATAATAATGACGTGGAGTCAAGGTAACATAGAACTAAACCAAACCATACAACTTGAACTATTGGAAACATATTATAGACCGGACTATGCATCGTTGCTACTTAAATCATGTCCTGTTTTCAGGAGATACAGAGCCATTCAAAATAATATAGTCGGAGAAGAGAAGAAAGAATGTGTCATCCATTACTTCACAGAGGAAGTCAATGGCTTGCCTCTCCCCATGGTGAAACCCTTGGTTCCATCTGGCATTCTGGGGCCCTTGGAAATCTGTTTTGCAGATGCTTCACACTGGGATGCGTTGCTAGATTGAGGAGATAATGCATGCTGCTTGTTTTGAACACGCCCACGCCCTTTTCCTCGCCCTTTGGCCCTTCCTTTTTTGGATCCCGTTGCAGTATCCTCAGACTACCAATAGCAACCAAATATCAATTCTCTAATGCTAAACGATTGAATAAACATTCTTTAATGTGCTTACATTGTTCTCAGTTGATTCAGTAGTATTGTTTGGCTGAGAAGAATCGTCAGAGGTTTCATTAAGTAATGAATCATCCTCGTCCAGTATCCCATCGAATTCTGATTTTCTAGTTTTCAGAACAGATTTGGGCTGCATTTTTTTTGTTTCAATATAAATGCTTAATGATCATAAAGTGAAAAAGCACAAATATTAAGAAAATGTAGTTTAGTATACCGTGAGTCCAAGCAGCAACCTTACTCTCAGACCCTTTCTCCAATTCCTTTCATCATTTAACTTCTCAACCTGAGCCAACATATATATATAAGCAACACTAACTACAACCTTATTTCAAGTATATGAACAAGTAACTACTAGGATTTGCAACGGGACAGGACAACTAGTCATTTTCTCGGGAAAGGACAGCCTTTATCTAGAATTGCTCTTAACCTAATCCTCCAAATCTATATACCAAGTAAGGTGGTTTTGTTGACATGCTTTTCTTTCCTTTCACATTCTAGAAAAATGGTTAAGTTTTAGTTTTGATCGGATTATTATATCTAAATTTGATATTTAATCTATATACTTTATTTTTTATATAATTTAATCATATATTTTATAATATTATTAATTATTCCAAATAATTAATATCATTAACTTTTCCTATCAAAATATTACCGATTCTATATCATTTAAATACCTTAACGCAACATTTGATATGATGGAAAGTAGTCGCTTTTCTTGAAAATTTAATTAGTTGGAAAGTTATTCCAACATTTGGAATATTAATTTTATTTACTTTCTTTAGAATCTAACTTTCCTTTAAAATTACTTTCCCATGAACATGACAATACAATTTTCATGATAAAAGGTAGTTATTTTCATGTAAATTGGAAAGTTAGAAAATTATTAAGACAAAATTAACATTATTTTATATTGATTTAAGATATTAATATATTAAAACATATTTTAAAAAGTTATCGCATTCTTCCTTTGTTTTCCTACTTGATTCTCTCTATTACTTCAACGAACTCTTTGCAAGTATTATATATATAATTTTTAAATTTATTCCCAAATAAATTATATATATATATAATTTTATATATGTGTTATTATATTTAGAAAATATATGTAAGATAAATTTGAAATAATTTTATTTTCAATTAACATTATAATTTAAAAATTAAAATTTATTATTAAATATTTAATTAACACCAAATGCTACATAAGAGTCTCGAACGTTGACACATGGCTTTGCATATTTTTTAGGTTTATGTTGTTTTTTCTACAAGACAATGGTGAAATTTCAATGTTGGTCCCTAGATTATGTTGAAACTTGAGATTTAACCTATATACTTTAATTCTAGACATAATTTAATCTCTTTACTTTTATAATGTTATTAGTAAGTCTAAATAGTTAATATTTTAACTATTTCAATCAAAATACTAACGACAATTTTCCTAAGGACATAAAAAAAATTACGAATCATAATGAGTTAGAGCATGTATTTTAAGAAAAAATTCTAATTAATTTTTTAATGATATTTTTATTATTACATGACTAGTATTTTTTTTTTTTTGGTCAAAATGTAATAAAGTATATATTTTTTGATAATTGGAGAAGGAGAATAGATTATGGTGATAGCATTGGAGTAAGAAGGTGTTGATTTTAGCAGAGCAATAACTTACGGCTTTCTCAGCGATGTGAGGTGAATCATATTCCACAAGTGCATGTAGCTTAGAGACAAGGGAAAGAGAAAAGGAATGAACAAGGGATAAATATTGTGTAACCATCTTTTAAACCCAATCTTCATACGTCATACCTTGTTACGGTTAAAAAAATCGGTTTTAGATTTGGAAGAATTGGTTTCCTGGGGATGACATATTCGGATATTCTTCACACTGTATCATCATACCATTAGTATCTGCTGCAACACAACATACTACAAAACTGAAATAGAAATGTGATTAGAAACAACCTCCCTACTACATTAAAAATTTTGTCCAGGTTCTGATGAGAATGATCTTCGGGCAAATTCTCTACAATAACAGTACGAGCCTGCAAGCAAAAATAACATTCCGTCCTATGTTAATCCACTCGAGTAATTTAAGAAAATCTAAAGTCCCCCATATATTTTACCTGCACTTCCTCTCTGTCCTTTTCAGTGAAAGGGTGTTTACGTCTAACCTTCTTACCATCTGCACTCACAACCTTTCAGGCACATAAAAAGAAAAAGACTATTACATCAATGAAGCTCAAGCTTTTCTGTCTGAAAAGAACAATGAGACTAAACAAATTACAAGCTTTGTAGAGGACCGAAGTGCTTGAGCCAGCAACTGGTTGGCATTGACGAGGGACTTGATTTTCTTTGTGGAAGCAATAAAAGATATGGGCACTAGAAAAATAGCCATTACTTTTTAGTGGAAATTTGTTTTATATTGAAAACAAGAACAAACTGTTGGCAAGCACCAGAAATTTGTTTACCATAACCTTCAGGATCTTTACTTATTTGCTTTGACAATGATTCATTTGCTAGAAGGCTCATGTCACTTAACTGGTACTCCACCTGTTTTATACACACAAATCCCATCATGCTCTTGAACTTGATGAATCAAAAGATTAGACAAGGAAATCAGAAATGGGACCTGTTTGATGATCTTGACGCGGAGATCATCTGTGAGCACATTCTTGGAAGAACAATGGGGTATGGAGATATTAGGATTAGAGATCAAACAAGCAGCACGTTCTTGATCACCAACTAAGAACCAATCAGAGGAGCCGGCCGCAGCAGCAGCAGCACCAAGATAGTGGAAACAAGGGTAATAATAACCCGAAATGGGGATTTGGGTATGCGATCTGGGCACGAACTCCTGTGCATGCGCATTGAATTTGAAAGAAACACCGTTGTTGCTACCACCACCATTACTACTACTGCTACAACTGGTATTTGTTGTTACAGATGTTACCATGGCACCTTTGGCTTCAAACTTTTCTTGGGGTTCTTCAGGTTTTTCCTCGGCTTCAGCTTGTGCTTGTGCCATTGCTATTTGTTACTTTTTGATCTCAGGTTTTTCTATTTGGTTTGGGTTAATGTGTGTGAAACATGGATTTGATGTGTTGTCTCTCATTGTCTCCTGAAGTTTAGTAACTGTAAGTTTGATATGGGAATGAAATCCACCACGTTTGGCGCCCACTTACGGATAGACAGGATTTCTTACAAATTACCGTTCTTTTAGTTGTTTGACCGTTTTTTCAAGGTCTAGAGTTTGCCACCACCACCCCCATCCCCTCCTTTTCTCTCCCACTTTTTTCTTTTCCTTTCTTAATCTGCCATATGCCTAAATTATTAACTACTCCTTCAACTCTTTTACTTTTTTAATTTAATCCTGAATGAGGGAATACGGATTTACTTAAGTTAGAATTTTAATTTCTTATTTATGTCTAATAAAATAGGACTTAATTAGATAAAATGATCAACTTCAAGCCTAATTTATTATTTTAATCCAATTTAAATTTATCATGGTCTTGTCATCAATTCAAATTGGTGTTGAGTTAATTTGTGATACCATCTCAATCAATAACATTATTAATATAATACTAGAAACTCTATCACGCACATATGTATTTAGAACACATATTTGTGTTTAAAATTTATATACAATAAATAATAAAATGTATGATTTGAAACTAATTAATAATAATATATGAAACATATACGAAATTAAAAATAAAAAATGAGATTAAATTGTAAGTAAAATAAAATTTAAACTGGATGAAGATTGCCAAATGAATGCAATTATTTATCACAGTGTTGTCATCAATCCTAAATTGGTGTCGAGTTAATTTGTGACGCCATTTCAATTAACAATATTATTAATATATATAATTAATGAAGGTAATAAAGTATCCTCAAATAATATAATTTAAATTAAATGCGAAGGGATATTAAAGTAATTTCCTAACTAAATTGGGACTCAGTTGATGGGTGACACCAACTTGATAAAGGGCTATATAAATAGTATAGATATACAATTAATGAAAGTAATAAAATGTGATAATAAAATTTAAATGTTTAAAAATACCTAAATTCTTAAGTGATAAATTGAAGGTTGCTAACCTAATTAGCATGAGTTCAAATCTCATTATTTGTATATTTTATTAATTTTTAAAATGAAAAAAATTAAATTACCCTTAAATAATATAATTAATGGGTGACATTAAATTTTCGAACCTTCAAATACCGAAACTTTTATCATTTAAGTTTTTGACTGTTAATTTTACAATTGATCATTAAAATGTAATAGTTGATATTTTGTTTTAGATATTTTACCACGTATCATCCAGATGTGCCACATGGTAAAAATATAATTTTTTAAAAATTGTTATAATATCATTAAAATATTTTAAAATTACAATAATAATTACAAAATTATTAATTATTATAAGAACTTATAAAATATAGTTCCGCGTGATTTTGTATGTTTATTTTGAATTTATTTAATAATATATTTATTAATTTAAAATATATATTGTTACTAATTAAATGATTATTGGTCTAATCTATAATAAAAATTATCGATTGATTTTAAAAGATAATTAAGATAATAAAACAACACTTTAGAGGTAATAAAAAAAGCGAGAAACAATTTACAGTAAATATTAAGTAATTAGACAAAATAACTTAATATTAGATTACGAGTCAAAATTTCATCTATGAAGTATTTATTTCTTGAATACTTCAATTAGTATTTATCAAAAATAATTTTAAATTTATTTATAAAATATATATTTTTATTTTAACATATAATTTAAAAATAAATAAATCGGTAAATTATAAATATTAGTATATTACTAATATATTGATATTATATTTATATATAATGTTCATCTCACATATTATATTTTGATTTTCAGTTTTTATAATTTTTAGAATAAGATTAATTAAAATTTTTGAAAAAGTTTAAGAGTCATAATTTAAGTATAGATATTGAAAATTTAAAATTCATATTTGTATACATTTCAAATATAAGTCTTAATATGTAAATTTCATCTGCACAATTTACCTAAAAGAAGTTTGGCAGGGAGAAGGCAAAATGGGCTTAACAATGGGAAGCCCAACTTAAGCCTGCAAAGATGGCTTCAATCCACACCAATATTATAATATTAGGGGTTGAAGTAGATTTAGACCCTTCATATTAGTTAAAGAGGTTAAATACTAGATTATGAAATCGAGAGGAGAAAAAGTAAAAACATATAATTTAAAAGGGTATACTTGATTGTATATATATTTTTAATTTTATAAATAGAGTTAAAAGTTTGTCACTCTACTTATAAAGGCTCAAAACTCTAACCGATAGTATACTAAATAGTTTCCCATACTAAAAGGTAACTATATATACAAATTTCAAGTAGAAAGTTGATTTAAAAATTCAAAATCAAATTTACTGATAATTGTGAATAAAAAAGTTACAATCTCTAAAAACTTCTTGAATATAAAAAAAACATCATTTGATTCTTCGATTCGGTTTGACTTTGATTCAAGGGTTATATCTTGGATTGATGTGGATTGCTTCAAGTATTGTGTTGACTTGCTCTTGGAATGGGTTTGGACATCCTTTCTTTAATTAATTTGGGTCGAAAGGTTGTTTTCTTCATAAACAACTTTTGGCATCTTTTCCATGGTTAAATTGGATCGAAAGACAACTTTTCTTCAAAATGACTATGGTGTTCATCAGAATTTTTTTAAATTCTTCAACTTCTTTAGAGAATTCTAAAGAGATCTTCTGAGCTTCTTGAACTTGTAAATATATTGAATAGCGAGAAAGGCTTCTTGAACTTGCGAATATATTGAATGGTGAGAAAAGATTATATGAAACTGTGATCCCAAATTATTCCTATCCCTTTCCAATAGAAGAATAACAAATCAGATTTTTCCTCTTGATTTTCAACTTTTTTGAATAGGATGATGTGGAATCCAGTTCATACAATCCATTCTCATTGAATGGCTTGGGATGACCCCTTTTTATGGAGCCAATCACATGAATATAAGACAGAGTTCTAATAAAATTTAACTATTTCATTTGATTATTCTACAAGAACTTAAACTTTTTTATTTATTATTTGTCTCTTATTAATGTAATTAATTAAAAATAAAATAATCATTTGATATTATCCTTAATTATTTTATTTTAATTAGTAATAATACAAAATTTTTAATATATATTTTTAATTAATTAAAAGTAATTATGACATAGATATGATGTCATCACTTTCACCACGATAATTTTGACTTGACAAATGACACTTTGCAACAAGCATTTCTCAATCATCATTCTAATGGTCTCAACCTTATTTCTAGAAATTGGAAAAAAAAAGTGTAAAATCTTTTTATTCAATTTCCAATTACTATCAATAAAGCGAGAAGCGAGACACAAATAATTGACTCTTTGCAATGAAGTCCATGCATGAGTAATTAAGCAAACTCTCAAACAATTACTCCTCAGAAATTATTTTAGTTTACCCCTTTCACCTAAATACGATTGATAAACATCCCTCATCACAACAATTTTTTTCATAATAATTACATTTAGCCTTTCTTAAACCCCCATCGGTGACAATCTTAGTGAAATGAGATGATTTTTCTTTTTTCACCATTCTCATTTGTTTGGCTTGAAGCTTCACTTGTCAAATTTTCAGAATATGTTGAAGTAAGTGTAACACTATCCTCACAAATATTAGTTCACTAGATAGCTACAAGCATAAATTTGATATAACAAATTAATCAACAAATAACAATTTCCAAAATTACACTTAGCATTCATAATTCAAAATTACAATGGTAAAATAACAATTTTAATTTAAAGCTGACATTTTTTTCTTGAGACAACAAAAGGGGGAAAGTACCTATTTGCTTATACAAAATTATATTGTTCAAATTTAAAGTTTTTTTAAATATTAATTAATATATATATGTGTATATCATTATAAAGAAATTGATATATTTGTTGGAAAAAGAATTAACTTATGATAACTGTTGAAGCTGAAGTTCAAAAAAGAGATTGAGAGATTTGTGATATCCCAAAATGAAGACGAAAGAAGAAATAAAGTTGTTGAATTGAAAAATCAAAAGAATGTTCTCATACTATATATTGGGCCTGTAATGGCCCATTTTTGTCTGGGCTGGAATAAACCAAAATAAAAATAAAATCGGTGTTTATTTTAAACAGTCCAATTACATTAATCCAAAACCATCAGGCTACCTTACAAACTCAATAGCCCAGATTTTAATTACCCACCAGACTAGCCCAAAACCCATTACACCCTCAACAGCCCAAACAGACCTGACCCAACAACTTAGACCCAACCTAAACCAGAGCCCAAAAGGCCCAACGCCTAAATGGAGACCTAGGGTTTCTGCTAACCCTCGCTAGCAAGCGAAGAATCGGCGATCAGCGCAAGAAGCTTCGCGCCAGTCAACAAATGAAACCAATCGTCGCACCACCACCTCGTCCGGCCCTCGTTCGTGCCTTGGTCCAGGCTTGAATCACCACCGTCGCAAGATTTCAAACCTGCAAAGGAAAGAAATAAGCAGTAAAAAGGAATAAATCGTAGCAAAATAAGAAATCACAGATATGGAAAGATACGAAAAGATATCTTTTCCATTTCTTTTATTTTGTTTTTGGGTATAAAACCCCTTGTAGAAATTTGTAAAGGGAGGAGGATTTTTTTTAAAAAAAAAAAGAAACGGAGATTATCGCAAAATACAGAGGCAAGACACAGAAAAAAAAAGAGATACAAACAAAAAAAAAACAAGTATACAGAGAATTACACAAAATCAGTAGGCTCAAAGTGTTGTCGAAAATCTATAGAGAAATAAAAGATTTTGTTTACGCAAAGGTGATTTCTTTTAAACCTGATGTTCTATTTGCTTTTTTTATTTATTTTATTTTATTTTATTTTTTATGTTGCGAATATAACTATTATTTCGAAAAAGTAAAAAAGAAGAAAAGAGATTACCTGTTGACGACAGAAATCGGCGATCTAGACCTCCGGCCACCGGTCACGGTGGCGCGTATGGCGCCTGGCCCCCGGAAGCTACGATCGGAACTGGCGAAGGACAAAGCCCCCTCAGAGGGTTTGTGAAGTATTTTTTAAAAAAAACTTTGAACTAAATGATTTTTTTAAAAAAACTAATATTTATAAAAGAGATTGAACGACGTCGTTTTATCAGGGCAAGGTCCGCGCGTCGACCAGCAAACCCGACTAGGATCCGCGTGTTTTGTTTAAAAGGGGAAATTCCAATTTTAGTCCTCCTGTTATTTTATTAACTTTAATTTCATCCAAATCAATGTTTTATTTTTTTTTTAAATTTACCTCAAAAATCTGTTTAAATTTCAATTCAATCTTTTTATAATTAATTAGTATTTGATTATTTAATTAATATTATAAAATACATAATTATTTATTACTATTCATTTAAATATATTATTTTAATATCTATATGTGTTAATTATTACATTTTATAATATAATACTATATTTTAACATGTTTTGTTTAAAATTTATTTTGTATTTATATATGTATTCATTTAAAACTAATATTTGTTAATTATTAATTATTTGGGCTATAAGTATTAAGTTGCTAAATTATATATATGTTTTGTTATATAAATAATTTCTTGTTTTTGTTTTACATGTATTTTTGTTTGTTTAAATGTTTAGATATATCGTTCCTTTTTTTGTTGTTTGATTATGAAAGTTGCATTAACCATTATTATTTTACATTGTATGTCTATTTATTTTAATAACTTAATAGGATGCTTTATTTATTTATTTATGTTATGTTGTTCTTCTATTTATTGTTAACATAATTCATAGAATTGCAATTGATATGTATGTTACATTATTCATGCCATTTTTTACAAAAATACCTTTTTTAAAAATTAAAAACTTTTTTTAAAATATTTTTTGGTGATATGTGATATTTGGGAGTTTACGAAAAGAATCGTGCCCTAACTTATTGGGTTGTGATTTTTTTCGTGAAATTCAAAATATTAGGTATCCCTTCACTTTCAAAATTCGAGTTTATCAATTTCCAAATAAAAACTTATTCTTGAGAATTCAAAACGTTGTATCCTAATTTATTGGGTGTGATGTTTTGTCTTTCAAGGTAAGAATTTTCCTAAATAAAGATGTACCTAGCTTCAAAGATATGAGATGTTGTATCCTAACCTATTGGGTATGGTATTCTTATTTCTTTGAAATAGGTATGTCTTGGTTTTTTTTTTTTTTTTTGGCTAATAAGGGATCTTATTTTTTAAATTTTTAAATTTTTAAATTTTAAACATTTGGACATGATTTTATCAATTAGGTACCAATTTTTGGGCATTATGAGGGTGCTAACCCTTCCTCATACGTAACCGACTCCTAAACCCATTTTCTCGTCTTTCGTAGACCAAAATTAAATGTTTTAAAATAAAACGTTTTACAAGGTGGTCCAATCATACCTAAGTAAAAAAGATTGGTGGCGACTCCTGTTTTTGTTTTTAAAGTCGATCCCCATTTTTTTCTAAAACGATTTTAAAATGGTTTCGACAGCTTGGCGACTTCACTGGGGATTTAAGAGAGTCAGGCCGAAAAATTGATAGTTTCATGTCCAAATGTTTGAAGTTTAAAATCCATTTTTTTATGATCCTTTTATTTATACATGATTCTGTTTTATAAAATACTTATGCATTGCACTGCATGGCCATTGCGGCCACACCTTTAAGCGGAAGTAAGAAGCTATGCCTTCGTGAGGTCTTCACCTCCGCATGGGCAAGTGGATTGCTTTTGGAATACATCTGTACCTATGTCTTCATGAAGTTTTCACTTTCGCATGGCCATAGGGAAATGTGTTCCCCTGAACCGAACTCAATCTATATGAGCCTATAATGGGTGAGGATCAAGGAATCTGCTGGTTCGGGTACCTCAACTTTAGAGCTAAACCGCATATAGTAAGCCGTAAGGTCCTACCTTAGATAGAGCTATATCGATATATAGTGATTACCCAGATAGATGTTTTATGCACTTTATATATTATTTCATTGTACTGACTCGCGGTGTTTTATTTTTGTGCATATCATTTCATACTTTAGGAGGTATTGATTCACGATTAGTTTCTAAATTAGAAAGCCGGTTATGGAGAACGGGTTCCTTGATAAAGTGGAGGACAATTCTGTTGTTCGCACATGGTCTGAGCAAACTCAGTTGGAAAAAAGGAACAATTTAGTTGACAGGTACGTATCTAAATTATGGGATTTTACTCGCGTTAGTATTACACAAAATGAGTTTCAAGAATTGAAAGAGATATGGGCTCAGTGGGATAATAAGGCTAAGCAGTTGTTTTACAAAAATTATGGAGATTTGCCCTACTTGCTTGATGTTAAGATAGATAGATATCTGTTTCGAGCTATGGTCCAGCTTTGGAATTCTTCTTATAGCTGTTTCACTTTTGGGGAAGTAGATTTGGTACCCACAGTGGAGGAATATACGACTTTACTTAGAGGTCCAAAATTTCAAAGGAATAAAATTTATGCCAAAGCTATTAATGGTCTGACCTTTGTAAAGAGATTAATGAATATCACCGGGATGAGTGAGCAATGGGTCCAGCAAGAATTCAAGATAAAGGTGAAGGTAAATGTGTTCCTTGGGTCAACTTGAGAGACTTGCTCTTAGTCCATCCAGACATGAAGAAGAAGGTTGACGTCTTTGCTTTGTGTATCTATGGTTTGGTGGTTTTCCCTAGAGCTCTCAGACATATAGATGAAGCGATTATTGAGTTATTTGATCGACTCGATAAAGGGGTTACATCGGTACCTGCAATTTTAGCCGAGACATTCAGGTCTTTGAATGCATGTCGAAGAGAATGTGAAGGCAGATTCATTGGTGGAGAAAGTGGAGAAAATTTCCTATCGTTTTCTTTCTGAAAATTATTCTCCCTTAAAAGAAATTGTGGCAACACCGAGGAGAGAGGACGTGTCTGAGGAAAATTGGATGGAGCTCCTACAAAACCTTCGAGAGAAAGATGTTCAGTGGAAAGCCCCTTAGTTGATTTCAGACGAAATTCTTTATCGATGTGGGAGTTGTGACTAGGTTTCTTTACTTGGGATTTGAGGAGCCATAGGGTATGCTCCTCTACTTGTACTAAGGCAATATGGATCGAGACAGTTTATTCCTGCAACTTATGGGCTGGCTCAGTGTAAGTTCTCGTACAAGGAAGATAATTATAAGAGTAAAGTTAAGGAGATCTCTAGTGCTTGGAAACGGACTCGCAGAGTGAAGAGATTATCTACAGGACTACTGACAATTCCAGAATATATCAGATGGAGGACCAGAAGGGTTAATGATAACATCCTTGAGTTGAATTCAGAGAGTACTCGGTCAAGAGAGGAATGCCTGCAAGTAGTTCCATCAGAGTTAAAGATTATAAAGAAGGACTTCGAAAGGCAGAGTTTAGAGTTCGAAAAGAAGATAGAGAAGCTAGAAAAAGAGAAAATGTATTTGAAGCTAGATGTGGATGCTCAGAAATCGAAAGCCGAGAAAGCAAGAAAGGAAAAGAGAAAGATTGAGGAAGATCGAGATAGCCTGAAGACTGAATATAAAAAGATGCGTCTATTAATGAAGAATGCTGGATTGGGGAAAAATCCTGAACAATGGCAACAAGAAGTCCAAGAGGGAAAGGCCAAAGCTGACCATTGGGAGAAAAAGTTTCGAGGGATGCAATCGCGAAATGAGTTCTTAGAGACAAACTTGGGAGAATTACAAACTAGAGTAGTTGAAATTGAACGGTCTCTTCATCACCATCGGAGTCGAAATTCTGTGATCGAGTCAAAGGCAAGCCTGAACAAGATAGAAGAAATGAAGGGTAAAATTGAAGAGTTAGAATTAGTATTGCACAGGTGAACTTCGGATCAAGTGTCTTGAAGTAAGAGAAGTGCATTTGAAGGAAGAACTCCATCATTCACATGTCCAAGTCAGAAATCGGGATTATCTCATGGGGGAAGCCATAGTTCAGATTCGGGAGGTAGCTGATCACCTACAGACTTTGGCAGTGCAGGCTGACATATTGAGCATGGAGTATGAGCATAGTCAAGAGCTAGTTTCGTTATTAGGAAAAATTAAGACTTTAGGACGTAGGGCGAAAGCTTATTTGTAATCCATTTTATGTAAAAGAATTTTTTTCTAATAAAGTTTTCTACAATGAAGTTGAGCAGAATCGATGCCTCTTTGCATTCACGCATTTGCATTACATAACATCATATGCATTTAAATTCATAGAGAGAGTCTAATTAGTTCAAATTATAGAGAGAGAGAGAGAGAGAGAAAATCTGGAAGTTGAACACCCTTACGGTACACGAGCAAAGTCAAGGAAAATGGACCAAAGAATGGAACAATTCCAGAGAGACATTCAAGACCAGATGTAAGAGTAGATGGCAAAGCTCCAGCAGGAGATGAGGGACCAAATGTTAGAGGCCCAAAAGAACATGATGGCCTAGATGGCCCAGATGATGAGTGGGATAGTAGAAAAAGCTAAAGGTCCTATGGTCAATACTGAGGAAAATGAGGATTTCCCTAGAGGATTCACTCCAACACATGAAGAATACCCCAGAAGGCCACCTGTCACAATAAGGCCTCAACAAGGGCAAACTGACACTAGAATGCCTACGAATTTTCAAGTTGGTATGGGATCCAACCCAGGAGATAACCCAACTAATCCTGTTGTCCCTGACTTAGACATGGTTGAAGAGAGAGGATCAAACCGAATCAAAAGCAGTTAGAGAATCATTGTTGGTGGTTGGAGAAAAAATTCAAGGCTTTGGAAAATGCCGACCATCATCACGGTATCGATGCTAAGGATTTGAGTCTGGTTCCAGATTTGGTCCTTCCTCACAAGTTCAAGATGCTGGAATTTGAAAAGTACAATGGAACTACTTGCCCTGAAGCCCATATCACTATGTTTTGTAGGCGCATGATTGGACATGTAAACAATGATCAGCTCTTGATTCATTGTTTCCAAGATAGTTTGACGGAGGCAGCTTCTATATGGTATAATCAGCTGAGCAGTACAAATATTAGTTCATGGAGAGATTTAGCTCAAGCTTTCATGAGGCAGTATAATCATGTTGCGGGCATGACGCCTGATAGAATCATATTGCAAAACATGGAAAAAAGGGCAAATGAAAGCTTCAGGCAATATACGCAGAGATAGAGGGAAATAGCCATACAAGTTCAACCACCTCTTTTTGAGAAGGAGACCACTATGTTGTTTATCAACACTCTAAAAGCGCCATTTATGACTCACATGATAGGAAGCACCACCAAGAGCTTCGTAGATATAGTTATGGCGGGAGAATGATCGAAAATGGCATAAGGGGTGGCAAGATCGAAGTAGGAGAAACCACTAGGAGACCTACTCCTAGGAAAAAAGAGAGTGAGGTAAACAGTGTGAGTACGTATAACAAAGGGTACTCAAAAGTAGTTACTATTAATCAGCCGAAAGTAGTTACCGCTGGGCAACAAGGGGCGACAAGACAAGAATCAGTTTCCAAACAAAATACTGACAAAATCCAATTTACGCCAATCCCTATGACGTATAAGGAGCTGTATCATACTCTGTTAGAGGAACGTATGGTGTCCCCTTTTTATTTACAGCCATTACAACCTCCGTATCCTAAATGGTACGACTCCAACGCTCAATGTGATTACCGTGCAGGAATAATAGGGCATTCAATAGAAAATTGTAATGCCTTTAAGAGGGTAGTTGAAAAGCTTCTTAAGTTAGGAGTTATTGAGTTGAATGATACACCCAATGTGGAGAACCCATTGCCAAATCATGGGGATAAGGGAGTAAATGCGATTGGGGAAAATCTAACAAGAAGGACCAAGGGGGATATCTGAAAAGTAAAGGCCCCATTAAGAATAATTTGGAGGGAGATGTCGAGAAATGGGCTAATAAAATCAAGTCTCGAGGGAAAAAATGATGAACCAAGGAACTACTGTGAATTCCATGAAGCTGATGGACATGAAATCCAAGAATGTGCTAGGTTTCGGGCATTGGTACAAAGCTTTATGGATAATAAGGAACTAAAGTTTTATGAAGAAAGCTCAGAGGGTGAACATATACATGCAACTGAGGGAGAATTGACAAGTCAAAAAGTCAATTATCCGAAAATCATTATCTCTCAACCGAGGAATGTAGAAGGTGAATCACAAATCAAGCCTAAAGTCATAATTCATATACCTGTATCCTTTCCTTATAAGGATAACAAAATGGTTCCATGGACCTACAATTGCAACATAGTGACACCGGGAATAAAAATCTTAGCTAATACTTCCAAGGAGGTCCAAAGAGAGGGATCTTATACACAAAGTGAAAGACACAACGACTCGGTAAATGTCAGGACGGAACCAGCAAAGGCAAGGGATGTGCTAATCGAGCCTGAAGAAGAGCTAGAAAACCTCATCAATGTACCTGTGAAAGAAGAAGAGGCTAAAGAATTTTTAAAATTCTTAAAGAACAGTGAATACAGTGTGGTGGAGCACTTGCGTAAAAAAATCGGCCTGTATTTTAGTGCTAACCTTACTTTTAAGTTCGAAAGTTCATCGAGAAGCTCTGATGAAGGTGTTGAATGAGACATATGTTACTAAAGACATATCTGTCAATAAAATTGACCGATTAGTAAGTAACATAAGTGCCGATAATTTTATTTCCTTCAGTGATGACGAGATTCCATCTGGGGGTATGGGGTCGACCAATGCCTTACATATAACTACTCATTGCAAAGGATATACTTTACCAAGCGTGTTGATTGACAATGGGTCAGCCTTGAATGTTCTACCATTATCGACACTAAAGAGGTTGCCAATAGATAGTTCTCACATGAAGGCGTGTCAAAATATAGTGAGGGCGTTTAACGGTACTGAGAGAAGGGTGATGGGGAGAATTGACATACCTTTGCAGATTGGCCCAAACACATATGAGGTGGACTTTTTAGTGATGGATATAAAGCCCTCATACAATTGCTTGCTAGGAAGGCCATGGATTCATTCAGCAGGAGCAGTACCCTCATCTCTTCATCAAAAATTGAAGTTGGTGACAGATGGTCGACTGGTCACTATAAATGCGGAAGAGGACATTATAGCGACTGTTACTAATGATGCGCCATATGTAGAGACAAATGAGGAAGCCGTTGAATGTTCTTTCCGTTCTTTAAAGTTTGTCAATGCAATATTCATCTCAGAAGGGAGTAAAATCCTTGTGCCTAAGATGTCCAAGACTACGAAGATGGGTATACAAATGATGGTGGGGAAAGGAGCCTTACCAGGGAAAGGATTGGGCAGATACCTCCAAGGGGAAATTCAAGTGCCATTACTAAAAGAGAAGAGGGATCGTTTTGGCTTGGGTTTTAGGCAAGATGTTAGACAAAGAAGGAAGGACATAGAGAAGAAGCAAGAGAGGAGAAAGGCACGCTTGAATGGAGAAGATGCCCAGTGGGAACCAATGATATTCCCGTACATATCCCAGACCTTTGTATCAGGAGGGATAATTCACCCTGAGAGGGGGTTATTGGAAAGTCCTCACATTAATGCCATACATGAGGAAGGAATGGAACAAAGGAACCTGATGAGCATTTGCCCTTATGAACCTGGAAGGGTTCTAGACAATTGGACTGCAGAAGAGCTCCCTGTAATTTTTAGGAATTACACAGAGTAATATTCAGAACGCTTTGTTGTTTTCTAGCCTAGGAATAATAAAGATCTCTTTGTGAAATAGGCTTATGTTCAGAACTTATTATTTCAATAAAATACATTTTGGATAATTAACTTGAGTAAAGATTCTTTCATTTCATTCTTTTGACATTCTAATTTCTTCTCAAAATTGTATATTCTTTCACTCATATCATGTGAATATTTGTTCCAAATTCATTGTACATCTTTTCGCACCCATCACAGGTCCCTAGATATCAATGGCATGAGCAACGATATTATGGATTCAGAAGTCCATTTTGAGCAGGACATGTGTTTTGAGGAATCTCGGGATTTTGAAGGTGATCGAGATTGTGATTTATTTCCAGATTTGTTGAGAATGGTAAAACAAAAGGAGAAACAGATTTTTTCCCATGAAAAAGAAATAGAGAACATAACTTTAGAAGAAGGAAAAGTTGTAAAAATTGGGACGCATATAGCCAAGGAGACGAGACAATATCTTATTGAGTTATTGCAAGAGTTCAAAGATGTCTTTGCATGGTTATACCAAGATATGCATGGGTTAAGTACTGATATTGTGGTACATCGCCTTCCCATTAGAGAAGAATGCAAGCCAGTTCAGCAAAAGCTACAAAGGATGAGGCCTGATATAGTTTTGAAAATAAAAGAAGAGGTACAGAAACAGTTTGATGCTGGTTTTCTACAAGTGGTCAAGTATTCAGAATGGGTCACTAACATCGTTCCTGTCCCCAAGAAGGACGAAAAAGTTTGGATGTGTGTAGATTATAGAGATCTAAATAAAGCTAGCACAAAAGATAATTTTCCTTTGCCTTATATTGATACGTTGGTGGACAATACGGCAGGATTTTCGTTGTTTTCCTTCATGGATGGCTTTTCAGGATACAATCAGATCAAAATGCACCCTGAGGATATGGAGAAAACTACCTTCATAACACTGTGGGGTACCTTTTGCTATAAAGTAATGCCTTTCGGACTAAAGAATGCTGGGGCAACGTATCAAAGGGCCATGGTAACCTTGTTTCACGACATGATGTACAAGGAGATTGAAGTGTATGTTGATGATATGATTGCCAAATCTCAAACAGAAAAAGAACACATTGAAGTCTTGAGGAAGTTATTTTTGAGATTGAGGAAATTTTAATTGAAACTCAATCCGGCAAAGTGTACTTTCGGAGCTCGATCCGAAAAGTTGTTGGGTTTTGTGGCGAGTAAGAAAGGAATTGAAGTTGACTCAAGCAAGGTCAAAGCGATACAAGAATTACCTCCGCCGCGCACTCAGAAAGAATTTTGAGGTTTTTTGGGAAGGCTAAATTACATTGCTCGGTTTATTCACAATTAACTGAGAAATGTGATCCCATATTTCGTCTTCTCAAGAAACACAACCCAGGTGTGTGGGACGGTGAATGTCAGAAAGCTTTTGACAAAGTCAAAATGTATCTGTCAAATGTACCAGTACTATCTCCGCCAAATTCAGATAAACCATTGATACGGTATTTGTCGATATTTAATAATTCTATGGGATGTGTGCTGGGACAACACGATGAGACAGGGAGAAAAGAAAGGGCGATATACTATCTCAGCAAAAAGTTCACTGATTGTGAAATGAGGTATTCATCAATCGAGAAATTGTGTTGCGCTTTGATTTGGACAACTCGGAGATTGAGACAATATATGCTATATCATACAACTTGGTTGATTTCTACGCTTGATCCATTAAAGTACATGATGGAGTCCACTACTTTGAATGGAAGAATGGCCAGATGGCAGATTCTGTTATCTAAATTCGATATAGTCTATGTGAATCAAAAGGCTATAAAAGGAAGTGCAGTAGCAGACTTTTTGGCTAGCAGAGCTTTGGAGGATTATGAACCTTTGAGTTTTGATTTCCCAAATGAAGGGCTGATGTACGTGGCAAATACTGAAGATTGTCGGTGGAAACTGAATTTTGATGGAGCATCGAATGCTATGGGAAATGGAATTGGGGCAGTCTTAGTATCCCCTGGTGGTGATTATTATCCATTCACATGCAGATTGGATTTTGACTGCACAAATAACATGGCAGAATATGAAGCATGCATCATAGGACTTCAAGCGACCTTAGAGCACAAGATTAGAGTGCTAGAAGTATACGGAGATTCTGCTTTAGTAATGTACAAGCTTAAAGGAGAATGAGAGATAAGAGATCCCAAACTAATTGATTACCGAAAAATAGTTCTGGGATTGATTGAGGAGTTCGACGACATTACCTTCAATTACCTTCCACAAGATGAAAATCAGATGGTAGATGCATTGGCGACCTTGGCTTCTATGATCAAAGTAAACATACCAGAAGATATGAGGCCTATTCAGATGAGTATTGTCGAAGTTCCAGCCCATTGTTATGACATAGAGGAAGAGGAAAGATATGACCATCCTTGGTATCAGAATGTATTGCGATACGTGAAAAATCGTGAATACCCGACGAATACCACTGAGAATGAGAAAAGGACTTTAAGAAGAATGGCCACTGATTATGTCTTGGATAGAGATATTCTATACAAAAAGAGAAAAGATCAAGAACTATTGAGATGTGTTGACACTGTTGAAGCTAAGTAAATCCTTGAAGAAGTTCATGAAGGAGTTTGTGGAACACACGCTAATGGATTCACAATGGCCAGGTAGATAATGAGATTTGGATATTATTGGTCTACCATGGAAGGTGACTGTATCAGTTATGCTAAGAGATGTCACAAGTGCCAGATTTACGGAGACAAGATTCATGTGCCTCCGTCACCTTTGCACGTTATGACTTCTCCATGGCCTTTCTCTATGTGGGGCATGAATGTTATTGGACCAATCTCGCCAAAAGCATCGAATAGACATCGGTTCATCTTTGTAGTAATTGACTACTTCACAAAATGGGTAGAAGCCGCTTCATATGCTAATGTTACTAAATCAGCCGTTACCCGATTCTTGAAGAAAGGGATTATTTGTAGATATGGAATGCCGAGGAGGATCATATCAGACAACGCGCTGAATTTGAACAATAACTCAATAGTAGAAATTTGTAGCCAATTTGGGATCAAACATCACAATTCATCTCCATACCGACCAAAATGAACGGGGCAGTGGAAACGACTAATAAAAACATCAAGAAGATAGTGGGGAAAATGACTGAGACTTACAAGGATTGGCATGAGAAACTACCGTTTGCACTTTATGCTTATCGGAGGTCTGTCAGAACCTCTACTGGGGCAACACCTTATTCGTTGGTCTATGGGATGGAGGCCGTCCTACCCATCGAAGTGGAAATTCCTTCTCTTCGTGTGCTATCAGAAATAAAGTTGGATGAAGCTGAATGGATTCAGGCTCGGTATGATCAGTTGAACTTGATTGAAGAAAAGAGACTAAGGGCTATTCGTCATGGTCAGATGTACCAGAAATGAATGATGCGAGCCTATAACAAGAAAGTTCGCCAAAGAGAGTTTCATGAGGGGGACTTTATGTTGAAACAAATCATTACAATACAGAAGGATTTTAGAGGAAAATGGATGTCAAATTGGGAAGGACCATATGTAGTGAAGAAGGCTTTCTCTGGAGGAGCATTGATCTTGACCGAGATGGATGGGAAAAGTTTACCCAATCCTGTGAACTCGGATTCAGCAAAGAAATACTTTGCTTGAAAAAGAAAAGAAGCCAAAGTGAAAACCCGCAAAGGGCGCTTTGAGTTCCTAAAAAAAAAAAAAAAGGGAGAGGCCAAGGCGAAAACCCGCAAAGGGCGCCTTATGACCAAAGGGGTCTTGAGTTGAAAACCCGAAAAGGGCGACTCAAATTCTGCACGAACGAACAGTCATCTTGCTACAATAATGAAAGGAAGAATGTTGCATAACGGGGCATCAGCAAAATACTTTGGATTTTCTAAACACATGTTGAACTCAAGACAGTCTTCATAAAGTTTGTATATGGAAGCTCAATCCGCGATATCTAGGGCATCTGATTTTTTGTCTTATTCATTCTACTATCTTTGGATTCTTTTTTCTTCTCAAAGATATGTTCCGAATATTTTTTCTTTGTATTCTTTTTATAAATTTATTCAAAGTTTAATCCTTCTTTTGTGATTAATTTGTTACTCATTATTCATAAATGAGTTGCATTGAAATAATGATTGACGAACTAATAATTTCACAAAAGAGAAGTTTTACATATTACTTTAAAAATTTCTAGATAAGACAAGGAACCAAAACATGACAATTGTTTAGAATTTTCATGTACATAGAAATATTTGAGAAAGAAGAGTCTGGATAGAGACTATTTCTCTGAATTCTTTATCCAATTGATAAATAGACATGATGTCATCTGATCATGACACTTGGGGTGGTATGGTGAACCAAGAAACCCTGACTTATGGTGGAATGGGTTGAATTTGAGATTAGCCCTATACCCTAAATTTTTAGAAGGATTAGATTGAAAGGGTTTTAACTCTCAATGGGGTAGATGAAACAAGCCTTGTGTTTTCAAGATCCAAGTGGAGTTGACTTTGAAATTACATTGGGGCAAGCTGGTTAAGTAGAAAATGATTGATGAATAAAAATGATGAACAAATGAGTGATAACACCAAGAGTAGGAATCATATTCATAACATTTTTGTATCATAGCAAATTTTATTAGATGCATTTAATTCATTCCAATCATTGCATTCTAATCCTAATTATTTTCACGACATGTTGCACTCATATCACTCATAACACATGAAACCGAGTCTACAGGATATGTCCTTCAGTAGATAGTGTAGCGATATCGGTGAAGTTTCAGATCTTATCTTCCTGAAGTTGTAGGAAGCAGATCAAAGACATTTCAGTCTTATCTCCCTGAGGTTGCAGTGGAGTAGATTGAAAACAAAAGATCTTATCTTCCTAAGGTTATAGGAAGCAGATCAAAAGACATTTAGTCTTATCTCCCTAAAGTTGCAGTGGAGCAGACTAAAAACAAAAGATTTTATCTTCCTGAAGTTGCAGTGGAGCTAATAAAAAACAGAAGATCTTATCTTCCTAAGGTTGTAGGAAGCAGATCGAAGACGTTTTAGTCTTATCTCCCTGAAGTTGCAGTGGAGTAGACTAAAGACAGAAGATTTTATCTCCCTGAAATTGCAGTGGAGTAAATCAAAAGCAGATCTTATCTTCCTGAAGTTGTAGGAAGCAGATCAAAGACATTTTAGTCTTATCTCCCTGAGGTTGCAGTGGAGTAGATTGAAAACAGAAGATCTTATCTTCCTAAGGTTGTAGGCAGCAGATCAAAAGACATTTAGTCTTATCTCACTGAAGTTGCAGTGGAGCAAACTAAAAACAAAAGATTTTATCTCCCTAAAGTTGCAGTGGAGCTAATCGAAAACAGAAGATCTTATCTTCCTAAGGTTGTAGGAAGCAGATCGAAGACGCTTTAGTCTTATCTCCCTGAAGTTGCAGTGGAGTAGACTAAAGACAGAAGATTTTATCTCCTTGAAATTGTAGTGGAGTAAATCGAAAGTAGATCTTATCTTCCTGAAGTTGCAGGAAGCAGATCGAAGACATCAGTCTGGTGATCCTTAAGTTTGCAGGGATCAAATTGAAGATAACAGATCTTATTTTTCTGAAGTTATAGGAAGTAGATCGAATACATCAATCTGGTGATCCCTGAGTTTACAGGGATCAGATTGAAAAAAGCAGATCTTGTTTTCCTGAGTTTGCAGTGGAACAGATAAAAAGATAGTGGATATTGCCTTTATAAAGTTGAAGCTATCAAACTTACTGAAATCAAGATAAAGTTCCAATAACGGTGAAGTTGCAGTGGATGGGAAACCATTTGAAGAAGACGAGGATCAAGAAGTCGAGGCTCGGCCAAGACTGGGCAAAATTGGTCCTTTTATAGTCTTTGCTCTATTCTCGTTACACGACAATGAGCAAAGAGGTCAGCTGTAATGGCCCATTTTTGCCCGGGCTGGAATAAACCAAAATAAAAATAAAACCGATGTTTATTTTAAACAGTCCAATTACATTAACCCAAAACCATCAGGCTACCTTACAAACCCAATAGCCCAGATTTTAATTACCCACCAGACTAGCCAAAAACCCATTACACCCTCAGTAGCCCAAACAGACCTGACCCAACAACTTAGACCCAACCTAAACCGGAGCCCAAAAGGCCCAACGCCTAAATAGAGACCTAGGGTTTCTGCTAACCCTCGCCATAAGTAGAAGAAGAATCGAGTCATACCAAGAAGCTTCGCGCCAGTCAACAGTTAGAAACCAATCGTCGCACCACCACCTCGTCCGGCCCTCGTTCGTGCCTTGATTCAGGCTTGAATCACCACCGTCGCAAGATTTCAAACCTGTAAAGGAAAGAAATAAGCAGCAAAAGGGAATAAATCGTAGCAAAATAAGAAATCATAGATATGGAAAGATACGAAAAGATATCTTTTCCATTTCTTTTATTTTTTTTTTTGGGTATAAAACCCCTTGTAGAAATTTGTAAAGGGAGGAGGATTTTTAAAAAAAAAAAGAAACAGAGATTATCGCAAAATACAGAGGCAAGACACAGAAAAAAAAAGAGATACAAACAAAAAAAAACAACAAGTATACAGAGAATTACACAAAATCAGTAGGCTCAAAGTGTTGTCGAAAATCTATAGAGAAATAAAAGATTTCGTTTACGCAAAGGTGATTTCTTTTAAACCTGATGTTCTATTTGCTTTTTTTATTTATTTTATTTTGTTTTATTTTTTATGTTGCGAATATAACTATTATTTCAAAAAAGTAAAAAAGAAGAAAAGAGATTACCTGTTGACGACAGAAATCGGCGATCTAGACCTTCGGTCACCGGCCACGGTGGCGCGTATGACGCGTGGCCCCCGAAAACTACGATCGAAACTGGCGAAGGACAAAGCCCCCTCATAGGGTTTTTTAAGTATTTTTTAAAAAAAACTTTGAACTAAATGTTTTTTTTTAAAAAAAAAAACTAATATTTATAAAAGAGATTGAACGATGTTGTTTTATCAGGGCAAGGTCCGCGCGTCGACCCGCAAACCCGACCAGGATCCGCGTGTTTTGTTTAAAAGGGAAATTGTAATTTTAGTCCTCCTGTTATTTTATTAACTTTAATTTCATCCAAATCAATGTTTTATTTTTTAAATTTACCTCAAAAATCATTTAAATTTCAATTCAATCTTTTATAATTAATTAGTATTTGATTATTTAATTAATATTATAAAATAATAATTATTTATTACTATTCATTTAAATATATTATTTTAATATCTATATGTGTTAATTATTACATTTTATAATATAATACTATATTTTAACATGTTTTGTTTAAAATTTATTTTGTATATATACGTATTCATTTAAAACTAATATTTGTTAATTATTAATTATTTGGGCTATAAGCATTAAGTTGCTAAATTATATATATGTTTTGTTATATAAATAATTTCTTGTTTTTGTTTTACATGTATTTTTGTTTGTTTAAATGTTTAGATATATCGTTCCTTTTTTTTTTTTTGTTTGATTATGAAAGTTGCATTAACCATTATTATTTTACATTGTATGTCTATTTATTTTAATAACTTAATAGGATGCTTTATTTATTTATTTATGTTATGTTGTTCTTCTATTTATTGTTAACATAATTCATAGAATTGCAATTGATATGTATGTTACATTATTCATGCCATTTTTACAAAAATACCTTTTTAAAAATTAAAAATTTTTTAAAATATTTTTTGGTGATATGTGATATTTGAGAGTTTACGAAAAGAATCGTGCCCTAACTTATTAGGTTGTGATTTTTTTTCGTGAAATTCAAAATATTAGGTATCCCTTCACTTTCAAAATTCGAGTTTATCAATTTCTAAATAAAAACTTATTCTTGAGAATTCAAAACGTTGTATCCTAACTTATTGGGTGTGATGTTTTGTCTCTCAAGGTAAGAATTTTCCTAAATAAAGATGTACCTAGCTTCAAAGATATGAGATGCTGTATCCTAACTTATTGGGTATGGTATTCTTATTTCTTTGAAATAGGTATGTCTTGGTGTTCTTTTTTTTTTTTTTGCTAAAAAGGGATCTTATTTTTTAAATTTTTAAATTTTTAAATTTTAAACATTTGGATATGATTTTATCAATTAGGTACCAATTTTTGGGCGTTATGAGGGTGCTAACCCTTCCTCATATGTAACCGACTCCCGAACCCGTTTTCTCGTCTTTCGTAGACCAAAATTAAATGTTTTAAAATAAAACGTTTTACAAGGTGATCCAATCACACCTAAGTAAAAAAGGATTGGTGGCGACTCCTGTTTTTGTTTTTAAAGTCGATCCCCATTTTTTTCTAAACCGATTTTAAAATGGTTTCGACAAGGCCCATCTAATTTATTCATCTATTTATAATATATTGGCCTATAATATATTATTATTAATTTCAGTTAATCAATTAATTATTTGGTTTTGAATTGAATTAATCAAAAATTAAAATTTTAAAAAATCTTTAATCGACTCCAATAAAATTAGATTCGATAGATTTATATATAGGTCAATATATTATAAATAGGTCAATATATTATATAAGCCAGTCCATTAATAACTTTGATGAATTGGCCCACCAATTTGAATGGCATCATTTTTCCAATATCACTACCAAGTCCCAACAAATGGCCCAATACGACGATGCCAGAGTAAACAACTAATAATTCCAAGTGGTCGATCTAATAATGCACAATCCAAAAGCTAGTATCCTCGTAAGACAATATGGAAAAATGGTTGCTAATTAGGAAAAGCCTTACGAGGTCAATAGATAAATAGGGTATAGTGCATTTTGGATGGCTAACCTATCCCTAAGACATGGCATGTCAAACACATGAAGAAGTATTACGTATAATCTCAACTACCAACTAGGCAAGTAAGAATATGAATGATAATATCTTTTTTGTAAAAATCTAAAATGTTCCTAAAAAAGTCACCAAACTGGACAATCTAAATTCTAATGGCCTTTTGTGGGCCTCAATTTCCACTCAGAGAATCCTAAGCTCCAATACCCCTATAAGGCCCTAAAAAGCCTACAAGATAAGCCTTTCAAGGGCCCTAATGTTTGGCAAAACCTTTTAAGGCTCTAATACCCCCATCAAACGAGGCCTCTTAAGGCTCCAATGCCTTTTTTGGTGTAGGCTTCTGAGGGTCTGAATGTCACACTCGGAGAAGCTTCTTAAGGCTTTAATGCACCATTAGATAAGGCCTTTTAAAGCCTCAACTTACTAATAATGACTATTAGTAAAGCAACTTATTGGGGCTCAATGAAGCCTCTTAAGAATCCAATGCCTCAATGGGCAAGGCTTCAATGTCGCCTATAGCATAGGCCTTTTGAAGGCCTTAATGTCAAACTTGGAAAAGTATCTTAAGGTTTTAATGCCCCCATCGAATGAGATCTCTTAAAGCCTAAAATCGTTATTAAACGGTTATCGACAAAATAGTTTTTCAAAGTATCAATGACCTTCCGAGGGCCACAATACCATGCTCAGCACAGCCTCTTAAGGCTATAATACCCCTATCGAATGAGGCCTTTTAAAGCCTCCAATATGGCCTTCCAAAGTGTAACACCCAACTGAAAGGTCGGACGACTAGCCCTTCGAGATTTCAACTATTAGCATATGCAAAATAACTTAATAATCATTCAACAGTTCCATAGTGTGTTGCCGTGAAATCAAAAAAAAAAAACTTCGATAATATTAATCTTTTATAAAATCTTGTCAGTTTAGCCTTGTGTCTACAATTCAAACTAAGTTTAAAGAGTTCTTATCCATATACAAAACATGAGTTTAAGCCGACAAGATGCCCCAATATCTACACATGTTACAAAATGAAAGATGACATGCTCACACTAGACTTTGAAGACTCTGGCTTAGTTTCCTTTCTCCTATGAACAACAATTTAAAATACATAAAACAGAGGAGAGAAACATGGTAAGTTCATAAGGAACTTAGTGAGTTCTATAATAAGGATACTTCCCATTTTATTTCAAAATTAAGAATTCGCCACTAATTTCGCTTAGACAAAACTTGGGCTTGAACAACACAGAGCCACAATACATAATGTATGAGAATTCATCCTGTGAAAGATCATGAAGTGTTAGGATCGACCTGATTAAGCAACAAGTAAAAAAATAGCAGAATAAATTGAGAAATTAAACACACAAATTTAACGTGGAAAAACCCCTCCAAAGAGGATAAAAAACCACGGGCAAAGATAATTTTACTATAATGAAAAAAGAACGAAGAGTACAAAAGATGGAGATAAAAACTAAACCCCAAAAACTCGAAAATAAAGAACCCTCAAAACGTAAACACAAAATTCTCTAAATATGTTATGAGTTCTAATATCTAATTGGTGTATTTTCTAAGGTTGTAAAAGAGCCTATTTATAAGCTAAATTCATAGGTCAAATAATAATAAAATAATCTAGACTAATTAGAGTTTGATTGAAACAAATAAACAAAGTTTAACTGAAAGATTATTTTTTAAATTTGACTGAAATAGGAGTCATACTCAACAAATCTCCACCTTGATTCATATTTCCACAACTCCATCTTTGCCAAAGCCCGCCACAAGCTATCTTGAACCATGCAGAGAATTAACTGAGTCGAATCAGTGCTTAGAAACAAGAAGACTTCTAGCCTTCAACTTGTACACTGCCAAATCAAAACTAACCCGGGTTTGATTTTCACGAACACAGTTCCCTAACCTTTCAAAACCTGCATCCAAAAGAAAACCTCTCTTCAACGAAACGGTCATACCTTTTACCCTCCTATGACCAAGTTGCCTCCGCTCCTAACAAGTTGACTTCGACTCTGTAACGAACGAGGGACGCTTGATTTCACCGATCACGGTAGAACCTTCCAGAATATAAAGATTGCCAGTTCTTTTACCTTTTAACAAAATGAGAGCTCCACGAGATACTTTAATGTTGCTCGACTCAATGTTGATTCTGCATCCTTTTAAGTTTAAAGTACTCAATGAGATGGGATTCTTTCATAAATCAGGTACATACCTGACATCTGAGAGAGTCCTAATCGTTCCATCGTGTATCCTAATTTTAACAGTACCAATACCAATTACCTTACTAGATGAATCGTTTCCCATGCGCACAACTCCACCTTCAACCGAACTTTATGTGGAGAACCATTCTCTATTGGGACACATGTGGAAAGAACATCCCGAATCTAGGATCCATTCGGACATGAGCTTTGGGTTATCGCTCGTTAACACTAACAAGAAACCATCACCGCTTTCATCGGCCAAATTAGCACAAGCTACATCTTCCTTTTTACTCTCCGCAGCTCTTTTATTTCACAGTTTATAACAATCTGCTTTGACGTGACCTAACTTTTTACAATAGCGACACCTTTTACCTCGTTTCTTTGATGCTACCGAAACAGAAGCTTGCTTATTTGACTTACTATCCAAACCAAACTCATTGTCGAGTTTGTCTCTACTCAAAAAATGACCCTTCACATCTTTGAACTAGAGTTTATCTCCGCCATAAACCAGGGTCTCACTGAAAGACTTGTATGAAGGGGGTAAAGAGCACAATAATAGCATACCCTGATCTTCATCGTCAATATGAACCTCAACATTCTTTAAATCATTTAAAAGAGTAATGAATTGACTTATGTGATCTCTAAGAAACTCACCTTCGCTCATGCGAAACGTAAATAGACGTTGTTTCAACACTAAACGGTTAACTAGAGACTTAGTCGCATAAAGAGTTTCTAACCTTTTCCACAAGGCGGATGAGGCTTTCTCCATCAATACCTCCTGCAATACCGTATTCACGAGGCATAACTGGATTGCAGATAAGGCCTTTTCGTCAAGCTCTTCCCATTCTGTTTGATTTAGATTCTCAGGCTTTTTCCCGGTAACAACCTTTTTCAAGCCGGTTTGAACTAGAATTGCCATCATCCGAACTTGCCACAGATTGAAATTTGTCTCACCATCGAACTTCTCAATTTCAATCCTTGTTGCTGCCATATCTGAATGGGATGATCTATGAAAATTAAACTAGCTCTAATACCACTTGTTAGGATCGACCCGATTAAGCAACAAGTAAAAAAAAATAGCAGAATAAATTGAGAAATTGAACACACAAATTTAACGTGAAAAAACCCTCCAAAGAGGAAAAAAAACCATGGGCAAAGATAATTTTACTATAATGGCAAAAGAACGAAGAGTACAAAAGATGGAGATAAAAATTAAACCCCGAAAATCCAAAAATAAAGAACCCTCAAAACGTAAGCAAAAAATTCTCTAAATGTGTTATGAGTTCTAATATATAATGGGTGTATTTTCTATGGTTGTAAAAGAGCCTATTTATAGGCTAAATTCATAGGTCAAATAATAATAAAATAACCTAGAATAATCAGAGTTTGATTGAAACAAATAAACAGAGTTTAACAGAAAGATTATTTATCAAATTTGATTGAAATAGGAGCCATACTCAACATGACGCCTATAGTCTCTTCATACAAAATTGTTGCATATAATCTTAGCAAAAAACCCTCTGAGTGGAGAGAGTCATTTGGATTAACTTAGTGGACAATCTTGCAGACTCTTACGTGCGGATTTCTAGATGCAAATTTTTATATGCAAACTCATATATGTTAACTCGTAGAAGAAAATTCATAGATGTGGAGAACTCATACATGTGAATTCATAGTAGAAAATTCATAGATATGGCAGACTCATACATGTGGATTCATAGATATTTATACATACGAATTCATAGATATGACAAACTCATACAAGCGGATTCATAAATATAGCAAACTCATACATGCTGATTCATTGATATGGCGAACTCATACATGCGGACTGTGTCACGGACTTCGTATGGTGAAGTCCCACATGTAACTTTGACAAAAAACTTAAAGAACAAGTCTGGCTGACTTTCATAACTTTCATATGTCATGGTCATGGACTTGCTTAAGAACGTGAGGCTTTAAGCCTTAGACTCCTAACCAACGAGTTATTGTTTATAGTAAAAATATAACACCAAAAATATAATAATTGAGAACGACGGTGCCCACAAGTACACGAGTTAAATTGTAATATAGCTTGTACAACAAAATACCTAGAAGTATTTCGAGAATCGTATCCAAGGAAATATGGAATAAATTATGAAAATATTTTTACAATAATAAGTCTAAGTAGTAGTGATTAATCCTAAATTATGATAAACCGTAAAAGAGATAATTGAAATAAAAATAAATAATCAAGAAAAATAAACAAACAAATTAAATCAAAAAACTAATTAGGAAGATTAACTCATTTCAGGATTTGTAACTAACTTTAGATTAGGATTTTAGGGTGGATTAGCTATCGATTAACCACTTATTACCTCCCAACCTCTAATTAACTGATTGATTGGCTGATACTTGCTTATCTCCTGATCTCACTTTCTCAACCAGGATAAATTACGATTTGCTCGGTTCGGCTTGTCTCCTGACCTTGTCTAGCCTTGATAATTTCCTAGGGTTGTAAATCCTAGTGACTTAAGCACACGTAATTCATACCAACTAATCCCTCTCGAGAAACCCTAAATCCTCCATTAATCACATCCCCATCCACTTTATAAAACCTTATTCGACAACTAGGTGAAGGGGCAATTGTTATACCCCTACACCACAACACTTCCCCCCCTCCCTATCCACACAAGGCACTTACACCCCCAACAAAGCAGTCATGGCGAGCAACAAGTCTCTCAAAGCTATCACATTAGGTTTGCATAACGGCTTGAAGCAAGATACCTAACTAAGGTGATGTTGCTCTTCGCATCTAACACGGTGTGAACTGCCATCTTAATAACAACTCTCTACACCTCTCGTAGTGTAAACCACCATCATTGATCACTTAAATCTTTGTGTTGAAATACTTTTTAAAAAAAAAAATCTTTGACACCAAAGATTTCTTTATAAAATAAAACATTTCACTTTAGATTACATTATAATTGAACTCAATGTTGTTTCCTCAAGCATGGACAAGGTAAATAATCTTAATGATGATTACAACTCAGTAAAAAAAAAAACACACTTTTGATTTCCGAGCTGGTTAGAATTCAAAGAAATATTCTCCTAAGCTGGTGTTCTTGGGGTTTGCTTTTTGTCACCAAATACTTCCCTTTCCAGTTAAAACTTGCATCATTATGCTTTCTCAAGGATCATAACCTATGGCTGGTCTTTCAAGGAATCTTTGATATGAATAGTTTCCCTTTGTGGGACCAAAAACAAATGCATGCATGTAATTTTGTTAAGCTTTGCCATGTGAGACTGAAGGTAGCTTAATGCGCATATATTCAATCCATTGTCTTCTTCTCTAAAAAAAAAATCAAGTAATATATTGTAGTACTTATTTTGTATTTCTAAATGTTATCAATTAATCCATCCCTTAACAATACATGAATATAAATGCCTTAGTTAACCCTGTTTAGAAAGGAAATTTAATGACTAGCTTCCATTATTTCCATTCACTCCTACCAAACCAATTAATACCATATATAAAGTACCTGATAAATATGTTTCAAATTCTTTTGGGTTTTCATTTCTAATATTAAATATGAAGTTATATTTATATGATAGTGGAGCTCTCTTTGCAGGGTACATTTAATTATACATTATCGACAAGATTCTCTCTATTATTTTGGGGGTGAGAGGGACTCTTTTGTCTTGATCCTTTAGATAAACATTCCAAGTGATTGTGTTTTATAGTGGGATATGAGTGGCTTAGGTAAATAAACAAAACCCCTTGGCTCTTGGGTGTTTTTGAACAGTTTGACTAATTAAGACCTTGTTTTGGGGCCACACCCATATAATTACATGATCAGCTGCTTCAAACTAAGCATTAATAATTTAATGCCTTTACAAATCATACATGTTTTTCACGTAATTTCTCAAAATATAAGTTAAAATTATCGTGTTGGTAACTATATAAAAGAAATTGTTATTTTAATTTATGGCAGTCAGCACCCAATTATTGATTAAAAGCTAAGTTAATCAACAAGTAAATATATATTTATGGCAGAAATTGATTGAAACTTGTGTTTGCCAAACAGTCTTGCAATTTGAGAATTTTGGTCACTTAGCAAAAAATCTGGAAGAATATGCCAACCACTTGTCTTATCTCTTCAGAAGAAGAAAAAAAGTGCATTTTAGAATAATTTTGAGACATATTTTGTACGTAACCATAAGACACAAGTAAGGGAATATTAACCCTAAAATCTTACTCCCAAGATGAGTTGGGATCTTACGTTTTCTCATTGTATTTACCAAATCACTGAAATTAATAAAGGTTAACAAACGTCGTCTATCCTCATAGTAATTTATATTGTGAATATGAATATATAAATACATTAAAAAAAGTATGATTTACTATATATATATACATATTTATCTTTTTAAGGTTGATCATATGAAACAACCTTACAAAACCTCAGATTGGTGATGATATCTCTCGTATCAAATATGAAAAGCCACCTGTTGGCATTTACCAATCCTTCATCTTTCTCCTTAAGAAAACACTTTCTCAAACAAGTCTCGAGTAAAAAAAGGACAAACTTGACACATGAATCAATTGTCTATGGCTTAAGTTAGGATTAGGAAAGCCTTGTCAGACAAAAAGATTTCTGCAAAACAAAAGCGACTTTTGACAACAAATTTCTAAAACCTCAAAACAGTATCAAAAGCACTAGCACAACAGAGGTTCAATGTAATAGAGCAAGTAAAGGAGAAGCTAAGCTTTATGATACGGGAATACTGCAGTGCTCATATTTCTTCCAATGGTGAAAACATGGATGATATATAATTGCAATTCTTGTACTGGTTCCGGAAGAAAACCAAAAAAAATAAACTTGATTCGATATTGAAGGAAAGCTAATCCTGCAAAATTTTCACAGCCTCTCTCATTTCTCAACATCCTTCTCCTTTTATGTATAATATAGTAATAGTGTATTGTAATTTTTATGATCGCCAACTCCTTCCATGTATACTTTATATCTGCAAAATTCATGGTAGATAAACACTCTATACATCATCTTTCCCAGGTTTGTGAATATGGCTTTTCCAGCTATAGCTTTCAGATTTTGCATCTTCATCATCTTCCATGCTGTCACCTCCCAGATTGGAGGTCCCCCCGGTGTTTGTGGCTAGCTGGAGAGGTCCTTGAGGAGAGCCAGACTGGGAACTGCTCCCCTTCGAGGATTCTCCGTACTGATCCTGGGACATCCACAAACCACTCCCCAAAACAACAACTGATTGATTCGCGGGACTGGTTGTGGAAGCTGGAAGTCTTCTTGTGTGAAGTCGGTATTTCTGGAAAAGTCACAGGAAAATTCTCCAATCAAATATTCATCCATAAAAAACCTTCATGTAACCATTAATCCTGGAAAATATTAAGACACCAAACATTCTCTTTTTTCCTTTCATGAGGTCAAACCACCAAGAAAAAAAAAAAATCTAAGAACCAACCTGCAAATGACTCTTAACTTCATCATTGGTCAAGCCATCTACTTGCATAAGTTCCCTAATCTGCTTTGGAGTGGCCACTGCAAAAAGTTTAAGAATTTTGATTCAGAAACTTTGAAGTAAAATTACCAAAGTGTGAATTGCCATGGAAAAAGAACACTTCTATCCAATGATCCCAACAGAATCATACAGATATTACTTAGCCAGATTTGAATCTATACTTTCCACCTCTAAAAATATAACCAGACTGAGTGATAAATGAACTGAAAATCGCTACAAACAAGTGCTGTTTCTAGCAAATTTAATCTTCCCATTGACCAAACTTCTAAATTCTCATCTAAGATGACTAGAACAATATATAATCCAACTCAAGACAGGGAAAAGAAGATCTAAGAACAACAAAATCCAAATTGTCACAATCTAACTACATTACCAATGGAACATCATTTGCTCACCTTGAGAGCCTCCTAATTGCTGCAAGGCATTGACAAACCGGCGATGCAACTCAGGTGACCAGCACCTCCTTTGCTTCCTAGCAGTCTGTTGTTGCTGTTGTTGCTGCTGCTGGTGATGGGACAGCGGCTGTGGTACAGTGCGAAAAGTGGACTGAGCATTGGGGGCAGAAGAAGAAACTGCTCTGCTACAACTTGTCCTAGACCCCGTAGAACATGATTCCTCTTTCAGATTCTTGATTCCAGGAGTCAAAAGCGTTAATCCATGAACTGGTATCTCCTCTTTCTCTTCTTTCCTCACTGCAAAACCCAAATTCATCTTGAATGGCATAAAGGCTGTTGCTGTTCCCCTGTTTTTACATCCTTGAGATGAATCTCCGTCCTTTCTCTGTTGCAAAACAAACAAATAATATTCAATTTTTAGCACTGTTATTTCATTATAAACTACAATTCTTTAGCTTAAATGTGGTTCAATCTTCTCTTTACTTTGAGGTACCTTAGAATCTAGTTTGTGACTAATGGAACTATAATCATCATCAGTGTTCCAAAGCTGAACAGAACTCATCCAATTTTTCTTGTCCTTATTATTATTGCAGTTGTTGTTGTTAGAATCTTTTTCCTTTTTGTTGGTGATTAAGACACCATCTTCTTCACTTTGATTATTTTCCTTCTTGTTCTTCAATGGAATGAACTCTTCTAAAACTGGTTCAACATTTCTTGACATACATTGCACTGACTCCTCTTTCAAAGCTACAATGGCTGCAATCAACCAGAAAATCAAATTTTAATTTGATAGATTAATTAGAGTCCCAAAACAACAAAAACCCAAGTTATAGAACCGATCAGAAAACCAAAAACAAAGCTAAAGACAAACGTTTTTCAATTGAAACTCGCAACCGAGAGCTGGGTTTTTTTTCTTTAAAAAAAAGGAAATCAAAAGAGAACCCATTAATAAGGGGAAAAAACGGGTGTGAATTATATGGATTGAAGAAACGAACCATCGTTGAGAAGGAGCATGCAAAGAGGAAGTTCACGTTTAAAAGCATCGATCTTTCTCATTTCTTCTTCCAATCTTTTAACAAAAGCATCGAGTTTTGAAACCTTGTCAGGAACATTGCCGATTAGTGAAACCTCCTTGAGAAAAGTACTGATCGTTTTGGGTACAAAAGTGGGTCTAAAATCCAAGCTCAGTTCTGGGGGAACCGAACCCATTTCTGATCCTTTTGGTTTTTCCTCTCACAATCCTACCCTTTTGCTTCCTATGGTTTATTGTTCCTTCTGATTCCTTTATGGTATCTGTTGAAGCTGAGAGAAAAGGAGGTGAAATGAGAAAGGAAGTGGCGAGATCTATGAATGAATATATAGAGAGAGGGTAAACGGTGCTATTTCTTAATTAAATTGGTTTATTTATATATTTGGAAATAATGAGATGTATGTGAAGAGTGAGAGAGAAGTGATTGTTGTTTGGGGAGAGAGAAAATGAAGGAAAATAAAATTTGGGTTGCTTGGAGAGGAGTCGGGTGAGAAAAGGGGAATGGAAATTAAGAAGGCGAAGATTCTGTTTGCGGTTTTTGGGTTATAAAATCACTCTCGCGTCGTCGCATATCCTATCTCTCACTCACTCTTTTCTCCGAGTTCACTCACCTTTTTTCTCATAATTCTCTCTCTTTAAGCCTTTTATTTCTTTTTTGCAATATATCTATATATCTAGTCTTGAAGACGTTAATTCTAGCTTTATTCCAAATCCCAAATTTATTTTTATTTTAAAATCAATTTATCTAATATTTTCTTCAAATTAATTATATAGATATGAAAATCATCTCAAAACTAAGCATAATCTCTTTAATTTTGTGGTTTAAGTCCCATTTTAAATATCAATTTCTTTCATTATTCTAAAATTTAATTTCTATATATATTTTTAATTTCATTAAAAATATGTTATAAGTTCATATATTCTTTAAAATTTAGAATCTAATCTATGTACTTTTATTTTTAGGATTTAGTCTTTTGACTTTTTAGGCGTAAAATTTAAATTCAACTATTAATCTTGTTAAAATTATTTTGTTAATTCTAAGTTCATTACTACGGCTCTTTCTAGTTACATGCTACCAAGTGAGTATTTTTATTATTATTTCAAAATATAACATCAATAAATTTAACAAAAAAATTAACAATGTTAACAATTAGACTTAAATTTTGAAATCTAAAAGTAGAAAAACTAAATTTTAAAAATAATGGTACATTGGCTAAATTTCAAAATTATACATGAATAATGATTTAATATGCAATTATATAAATGAACTTTAATTTGGTGTAATTATACACGTGAAAGTCTAATTGTGGTTCAAATGTATACTTGAAACTTTAATTTTAATTTAATCATACACATTTAAAAAATAAATGCATCAATTTATTCTTATATTGCATAAATATAATTATTTTATATATACAATATATAAACATAAAATGATGTTATATCAATAATTATGTTAATAATTTACAAGAATCGGATCAAATCAAAATTTCATGTATATAATTACACATTAAACCGTAGTTCATGTATATTTTTTTATAGTTATCCTCGTTTTAAACCTTTTAATTTTATTTTAATCCATATTGTAATTATTAAATTCGTCAAGTTAAAATCTATTATTTTCAAATATCAATTTACTATTTTTACATAATACTCACAAAAAGTCACACCATATTAGTTAATGAGTTTAAAATCATCATTTGAGACATAACTAAAGTTTTAAAATTTAAAAAGTATTAAAATTAAATGATCAAATTAGAGAATAATGATTAAATCTAAAATTACGCATAATTTTAAATATATATAATTATATGCGACTTTAATATTATGCCACGTTATTATAGTTTTACGAAATCTAAATTTAAATACTAAACTACACCTACTAAATTCATATATATATATCAAAGTCTACTTGTTTGCCACAAATTGATGGACTATAAATCACAACCGTTGGAAAATAAGCTACTGTAAAACAAAATATGTTAGGATTGATTGGAAAATAAAAAACAAATTAAGAAATCAGAAATTTAATAAATAACAAATTAAGAAATAAAAAATTTACTATACCGTGGTAAATCACTACCTAATTAGAAACGAATTCGCCCTATCGGTATAATCATGTAGTGGGCGTCGTCCCTCAAGGTTAACACAATGCTTCGATGTTCGTACACCCGAATAAGGAAGATGGAACTCGATTATTGTCGCTCTTCTCAGGCAAATCACAATAGGATAAATTCCCAGGAAAGTTTGGAGGGGTCACATCCAGTCCCGCTTAAAATCCAAACTCCTAGACAAAATTTTCTCTAAAGTGATTTAAGGGAAAAACAGACAAAGTGTTTAAGAAAATTGGAAAGGAAGAGGAGGAAAGAGTTTTTTAGAAAGTGTGGTGTTCTCTTTCTGTGTGTAAAGAATTGAGGAAATCAACCCTCTATTTATACTAAAAATGGAAGGGAATATGGTAAATAGGCAGAGGCAAAACAGTAAAATATGCAGCATAGGAACAGTTTTGAAATTGTCCCACTATTTTCGTCCAACAACCAAATAAAGATATTATTTTCTGAAAAAATAATTAAAGATATACACACGATAAGTGTCAAAGACAGAAAGACGGAATGAGCGGGCGGCGGCAACGCGCGCTGTTATAGGTCTATGGCCCAATTACACAATGAGAGCAAGAAGTAAAGCTATATAAAAACTCTTTTGATATATTGTACTTAACCAATGTGGGATATACCCACTAACATCAACCCTTTGCATTACCAGCCATCCCCCACTAATGCAAAGTAATTCAGAGATTTTGAAAACACGAGAAAAAATAGGGTTTTTTTTTCTAATTAAATCGTAAGAAGAGCAATAGTGAAATAAGTGAAATAAGTGATTCTTCTCTTTAACAAGTATCTTATGGATTTGAACTAGTAAATAGTGAAATAAGTGATTCTTCTCTTTAACAGTGAACGAATCTTGAACTTGTTAAGATAGGAGTTAACTCATGAAACACAACTAATCTCGGATCCAATTGATGTTTCGTGATAACTCAACAAGTTTTAGCCAATGTACCTTGGGATGCTGGTAAGTGCTCTAGAAAAACTGCCCAAAATGGTTTTTCGTAGAAGGTGGCTAGTCCTTCACACGTATGTAGGTGATTTCATCAAGTCGATCTCAATATAAACTACTCGAATTAGGGCTATGAAATATTAAAAGCTTTCATTAAGCTCATCCTCTCAAATTTAAATTCGGTGAATTCATCAAGTCTATCTCAATAAGACCACCCAAACTCTTGGGATATGAACTCATTAAGCGTAATAAACTCAACCTCTCAAGTCGGTGAATTCATCAAGTCTGTCCCTATAGGACCACCCAAATTCTAGGCTATGAATTCTTTAAGAGTAAAAACTCATCCTTACGTATGTACATCATTTGCCATAGGGATAGGTAAAATGTACACACTGAGTCTTTCCATGGTTTCATTTGACCACATTGAAGTTAGAAACTAAGTTGGGTATCCACCATAATTCCTCAACCACTAGGCTTAAGACTCATCCCCTCGACAAATCAAGAACCATTTTCGAACTTAACCATTTGGTTAGTGGATCAGCTAGGTTCCTTTCAAACCTCATGTACTCCAGAGCAAGTACTCCATTCTTTATTAAATGTCTCATAGATTCATATCTTATTCAAATATGTCTCTTCTTAATATTGTAAGCTTGACTCTTAGCAACACAAATTGCGACTTGCGAGTCACATAATAAAGATACGGAAGGTACTGGTTTTTCCCATAAAAGAATCTCTGCAAGTAGATTCCTAAGCCACTCGGCCTCTGTTTCGGCTAAGTTTGACTCCATCATGGAGCGAGCAATACAGGCCTATTTAGCAGACTTCCATGAAATGGCTGATCCACCCAAAATAAAGACATACCTATTTATAGAACTTACCTCATCATTATCAGTTACCCAATTTGCATCACAATAGCCTTCAAGGACTACAAGGTACTTGGCAAATTCTAACTCCTAATTTATAATACATTTAAGGTATTTAAGCAAACGATTTAGAGCATTCCAGTGCTCATTGCTTGGATTATGGGTATATCTACTTAGTCTACTAATCGCATAAGCAATGTCCGGTCGAGTGCAGTTCATCAAGAACATAAGACTTCCAATAATCATAGCATACTCTAATTGAGAAACACTATTTCCTCTATTCTTTATCAGTTGTATGCTATAATCATAAGGAGTTCTCACAGGGATTACATCAAAACTATTAAACATTTTTAACACTTTCTCTATATAATGAAAATCCCTTTTCAAATTTTGTAACTTAAATTCCTAATATTACATCTATCTCTCCAAACCAGTCATTTCAAATCTGGCAGATAAGAAATTTTTTATTTTATTAATGGCTTTTATATTGGAACTGAAAATTGACATGTCATCTACATACAGACTTTTGATGACATAATCAAAACCAAACATTTTTGAAGACACATATGCATCTGCACCATTAACTATGAAATTGAAACTGAGAATAGTCTTATGAAATTTCTCATACCATTGTTTTGGAGCTTGTTTAAATCCTGGAGGTTGCTCCATATAGATCTCCTCATCCAAATCACCATTCAAGAAGGTTGTCTTTAGGCAAGTGTACTAATTCCCAAGTGTAACTAGACATAATAGATTCAAGCTCATTATTAATAGCATCTCTCCAAGAACAAACATTGACTTCATCATAGGTTTTTGGATCTTCATCTATAAAAAAAACATGAGCAATAGAATCCAATGGTCCAATTACTCAATAAGAGTAAGAAGTAAAATTATATAAAAATTCTCTTGATAACTTGTACTTAACCAATGTAGTATATACCCACAAACACCAGTCGTTTGCATTACCAACAACAATAACTTTATACTTTACAATAACCTTTTATTTTACAAATTTGTGAAATTTCTAATGAGTTATACGTATATACACACATTTGGCTTTTTTCTGTTGTTTTAGATTCTCCAAGAGTTTTAATCTATATATGATTACACATGGCAGCAAGAAAATGTTATTCACGCAGCATAGTATATCAGAACCACCCAGTTTAGTATCTTATTATATTATATGATTACCTGAATGCTTTTGTAGAACTAACATGTCGACCAGGAAATGGAAATATTACAAGTGATTACAGTCAAGAAAGATGGAAACTATGAAATTAACTAATAATAGTACTGTAGATTTAAAGGTAGTAATAATAATTATAAATAAATTCATAGGTGAAGTCTCAAGAGAATCAATTTGGTCAGTGGGAGAAACAAAGGCCAGTCATTATGGAATTTCTAGGCCCTACTCTTTGTCCACACAGATTCCAACACCTCTATAATCTTTTCTTCACCTTCTCACTTTACCAATAAAATTTTTAGTTAAAAGTAATAAAACGTTTTTATATAAAAACAACTTTCAATAATTAAGACTTATTGAAAAGCGACACTAATTCAATAAATTCCTAAAATATAATATTCAAGAAAAAAAATTAATATTAATATTAATATTTATATTTATAAAAGAAAATAACAAATTGAGTTATAAATGGAGCGGCGAGAGCTTTGGAGGTTGGGATAGTTAACAGATTGTGGGGGTAACCAGGTTGCTGAAGTTTTGGCACGTCTGACAAGTACTTCGACATTGGAACTCATGTGTTCAACACGCCACCTTCCGAAATTGTCGACCTGCAGGTTAATGATGCTAACTGCAAACTGTTCTATGGGCCTGAGATTTTATTAAATAGATGGGGTGCTAAAGTATTTACATATTTTTAGGTTTTATTTAAGCATTTTACATAATAATGGTAATATATAATCTTCTATTAATTTCAACAAAATTTCAATAAAAAAAATTGATTTCTAGACACAACGTTAATAACTATAATTAATTTATGAAAATATTAAAATTTATCTTCGTATCCATGCTCAAACTTTTAAATTAAAATCGAGATTTCATCCTTAACTATAAATTTTATTTGTGACCCTTTTTTTCTCAACTAATAATGTATTGTTGAAATGATAATTGAGAAATATATATTAAAGAACTAAAAAATTAATTAATTTTGTTTTCATTTAAGTAAAATGAATTAAAGTCATTAAAATTATGGTAAAATTATCAAGAATGTTACATTACCAAATGAAAATGTTATTAATTTAAAAGTAAATTCAAGTTATATCAAATATAATAAAATTAAACTTTATAAATCTTGTTCAAAATAAACTTATCTAATTGGGATGAGATTATCACAATATATTTATTAATTTTATAATAATTTATTTTATATGAAAATAAATAACTATTGAGATTATTAAATCGTCTAATTGTATTATAAAAAAATATGAAATAAACTAAAGAGAATTTAAAAACTGCAACTTCCTCATTAAAATAAAAGTATATTTAGACAAATTAAAATATCAACTTACTAAAAATTAAAATAAAATCTAATTTAAAATAAATACTAATAATATTACAAATATATTTAAAATTTTATTTTAATCTTTTACTTCAATCTGTCGTTCTCCTCATCATCTTCTATCTTGATATTCTTCTTCAATTTAACATTCTCACTACTATCTTTGATCAACAATGAATTTTTTATGTAATTAATTACTCTAGAATTTCAAATTAAATAAAAAATATAAAATTATAAAATATAACAATCTGTTATTGTAAATAGGAGAATTTTTTAAAATATAATAGTAATTAGAAAAATAGCATAAAGTAAAATTAAATCAAAATGACGTACGATTATAAAGTGGAATTTTCAAGTTAGAATTTAGACAATAAAATGAACAAGGGTGAATTTGAAATAAATTTATGTATAATAAATTAAATAAATGTGTGCTGAAAGAATATCATAATTTTACACCATCATCAATTAAAATTATATTTCATTTTTTTCGGTGATATTGTTATTTGAATATGATCTGAAATTTCCTTTTGAAAAACCATTACTTTAATATTTTATTATTTTTGGACACTTCAAACTTACCTATGCTAATAATCTCCATTTTTTGGTGATATTATTTAGATGCTATTTGTTTGAGACTGCTTAAGTACACAATGCTATTTATAATGGTAAATTTTAATTATTATTTTCTAAAAGGTAAATTTATTAATTTACTCAATGAATGGAACCATACAATTAACATTCGTCATAAATAGTGAAGGGCAAGCTTCATTAACACAACAAAGGCTTTAGCCTTAGCATCAATAGAACATCATGACACGTTGACAATTGATTTTGTCACAACTCAAGCATGACATATCTGGAGTGATTGCAAGCATTTAATACGATAAATATATAACTATAAAACTAATTAAATAATAATTAATTTAAAATAATATCTATTATTAATAATTATTACACTCAATTGTGTAGCTCAAACTAATAAAAATTCTATGCAAAAAAATTTACTTGTAACGTCCTCAACCTGGCCTAGACGTTAGGTCCAAATTCAGAAGATTACATTGGCCACTGGAATGGCCCAGTTAGCTATCAGAGTTTATAAAACAACCATTATAAAACATTTATTTATTTTAGAAGAAAACTTAGCCTATTTTTAGAAAAATTCACGAGTCGACAAAACCAATTAAGCTTAACATTTTCCTTGTAACGGTAACTATTGTTAAATGAGTAACCAAACATTCTATCAAATGAGCTGGATGAATTTTATCATCATTGTGTGAGTCGGTCCTTATCTTCAAGGCTGCATGACACGTTAGCTAGGTTGTTACAACAAAAGAATATTTGTAGAAGTTCGTTAGGATATTATCAATACTCATGTTCTATAAATAGGGTCATTCTCTCTTTACTGTAATAAATTTTGAATGATCAATAGAGCTTAGCTCATATGGAATCAGTGTAACACCTTAGAATTTGGGGTTAGAAGTTTTAGGGTATGTTCTTAGGGTTAGAGTGTAGGTTGAGTGTGTAGGTTGAGCAGTTGTGTCTGTTTTCGCATTCTACTGTCAGAATGGGCCTATTGGTCTAGTGGTTGGTTGTGTGTTTTGAGTTCAAGTCCTTGTGTGTGTGTTTTTGAGGGAGTAGTGTTATTTGGATATTTTTTTATTTTTATTTTTATTTATTTAGTTTTAAAATATTTAATTAATCTTTAATCAATTTATGAAAAATCTTTTCTCACGTTCTCTTCTTCCTCTTTCACATGTTTTTTTTTCTCTTATTCCACTCTCTTTCCTTTTTTCTTTATCAATTTTTTTTTGTTACGTAAATCTTTCACTTTCTTTCTTCCCAATATCGAGTTTTTGATTCTTGTGTTCCCGTAAGAGGGTTAACATTCGTGTTCGTCAAAATTCTTGTCTATAAATGTGTTTTTTTTAATTGATAATTTGTTTCTTTTTTGTGAGTATTCAATTTTGTTTGATTGATGTTTCCTTTTGAAAATATCTTATGGGTGATCATAATTGAGTTTTTAGAAGTGGTAGTTTTGAAACGTCAATCGGGTTTAGGCGTTTCAAATTACAATTAAGGTGTTTGTTTGGAGACCCTTCCTTTTCATTATCGAATTTTTGACTTGTTTCCGTGAAATTCGATATAGTTTATGTGCCTTTGAAATTGACCAATTGAAAGGTCGATTACTGTGAAATGGATTGAAATATTGTGTGTTTTTGGTATAATTCTGAGTTGTTGAAGGTTGAGGACTTTTCCGACAACAAAGGAGCATTCTGCAGCCAATTTTGATATTGTTTTGGTAACCACACGGGTGGCCACATGGGCGTATGCCCCATATGGGTGGCTCACACAGCTGTGTGTAATTGGAAATTAGGGTTTCTGGGTAAATTTTGGTGCTACACGGCCGTGTGGCTAATTTTAGGGATTTAGGAATTTTAGTCGTTTTGCGCACGAGAGCGTGTTCTAGGTAAATTTAGGGATTCTAGTGGGGACAAGGGCATGTGGGACTTCCACACGGTCGTGTCTACCCTGTACCTTATGTTAGTATAAATGGATAGAGAGTTACACGAGCTGTCCACACAGCCATATTTCTGGACACAAAGGCGTGTAATACCTTCACACGGCCGTGTGCCTCCTTTCACACGAGTGTGTGCCCCTCTACATGGGCGTGTTGACCCCCCACACGGCCTAGGCACTTCCACACGACTGGGACACACGGTCGTGTGGCCTTTTTTTACCAATTTTCGTATTGTGTTGGTTTTTGATCTGATTGTATTTCTGTGTGTTTCGATCCTTGGCTAGGTCTTAGTAACGGTGGTCGGGACTCTATTTTAGCTTGGACTTGTTCGTTGTTCGTAATCATAGCTTTAGTTAAACGGTTTATTTAAGTGTTAATTAATGTTAAGTTATAATGATTTTGAATCTGGGCAATTAAATGTGTGCATTTTCTTATTCTGTATGTCTATTTACAAATGGTGTGCATTTGTATCGATCATTTTGGGTTTGGTTGCGAAGAGAATAGAGTCTAATCTGTTTTGGGAAGTTTTAACTGTGACTTATTAGTACAGCGGTTTACCACACTATACTACACATATGTTAGCTCTGTTGTATATTCACATTTGAGTGGCTTAGTCCACATTTGTGGTGTGTAGGGTTGGATGGGCCTTTCGAGGTCTTATGTGGTGTGCATAGTTGGTTGAGCTTGATTAATTCATATGTGGTGTGAATGGGGGTCAGAAAGGTGTTTGGCTGAAGGGGTGGGGTTCATATTGATGCATTCTTTCCTCATTTTGTTTGTCTATTTGATTGTGAGACTAACTGTATATAGATCGATGTGTTTCAGCACTGATAGTTTATGGTGACTATTCGTATATCGGATTGCCATTGAGATATTTTTTTATTATGACACTTGACTTTCGTTTTTCTGTCATTTTCAAACTTAGACTGAGCTCGTGTAGCTTGTAACGCCCCTGTTTTTATTAATTTCAGCTTTTGTAAAATTGACATAACTGTGTATCTGCTTCAATGGTTAAGTGTTCTGGGTGTGTGTGGGAGGTCCCAAGTTCAAGTCACAACTTGGGTAAATTTTGGTATTTTTATGAATAAAGCCCAAACTCTTGTTAGTAGGCTTATAAGTAAAAGTGTGTAGGTATTTAACAGAATGGGTCTGCTGGTCTGGTAGTTAGGTGGAGTGTTAATTGGTTGGAGGTTGTGAGTTCGAATATCTGCACAGGCAAGGGAGATTATTTTTGTTCAGGTTGGTGATGAAGAGTTTGAGTTGGTTTTAAAGTCTGAGTAGTGGAGAGAATTAAGGGGAGAGATTAGGGGATTAACAGATTTTTTTTTTTGAATTTTCAGCTATCACCCTGTTTTCCCCAAAGTTCTCTTATTTTTTTTTGACGTTTTCTACCAAACTCTCTGCCGAAATTCCTTTGTCTTCCCCTCTTCTTCGATTTTCTCGATTTGTTTCCTCCTTATGAAACGGTGGTGTGCTATTACAGTAAGTCTCTCTTCGCTTAATCTGTTTGCTTTGAGTTAGGCGTCTGATGAGGGGTCTGTTGTGCTCTTTTTAAGTAGGTGGAAGGCAATAAGTGACCGGTGTTACCGCAAACAGTAAGACTTGCGATTTCGGTTGTTAATGGTAAGGGTTCGTTATATTATCAACGTTAGATTTCGATAGGCTTTGATTGAATGATGAAACAAGTGGTTAAATGAGTGTTTCGTTGGTTGATTTTTAGGTTCTGGAGGCTTAGGGGATCTTACGCGTCAAAATCAAACCAGGTGTGTACCCGAAAATGCAAAAAAATAAGGTTTTAGCGAAAGCCGAAAACCTTTCTGTTGATGCCACACGGGCGTGTGGTCTCCCGTGTGGTAGGCCGTGTGTAGGACTGTAAGTCACCACACCGCCTTGTGATTGACGAGCGCACGGCCATGTGAGGGCCAAGCGAGGCCGTGTGCGACACACAGGCTCGACTAATTGGGCCGTGTGGGCCCACACGGCGGGCCACATAGGCGGGTGAGCCTATTTTTCTGAAAAACTCTGTAAGGTTGCACGGGTCGCCCAAGTTGACTGTGGACCTACTGTAGGGTCGGTAATTAATATTTAGACCCCTAAATGAATGATCTGTCTGTCTGATTTCCGTGCTAAGCATGTATATTGATCTGAATATATGAGTTAATTGCATAATAGCATGTCATTCTTGTATGTTGCATTGCATTGGGGTGGGTTGATTATGATTGGAGGAATTATCTGAAAGGCTCTTAAGCCTGTTATCTAGCAGCTTGCTATAAATTTTTGATTATGTGTCGCATTCGGTACAACATGGTGTGTAGGGCAGGGTGGGTTGATTTTATCCCCACATGGTGTGTAGGGTTGGACGGAGTTGGTGCGTAGAGGCTGGTGGGTAGGACCCTGTTATCTGCATATTCTGTCTGAAACGGGCCAAGGCCCTGTAATATGTCTGAATCTGTATCTTAGTGGGCTAAGGTCCACACCGTTTCTGTAATGGGCTGAGACCCGAACTATGAACTTATGTTTATTTTCTGATATGACTGTGTGTGTGTTTTCTGTGGGGATTACACACTGAGTTTGCGAAACCTCATCATTTTCTGTTTAATCTGTTCAGGTAATCCCTAGTAGTAGACGGATCGGTGCGGTGGAAGACTTGGAGGTGACCACAGTTCTGGACCTTTAACGGTTTTTCACTTATAGTTCTAATTATATTTAGGCAAGTTTTATGTAACATGGCCTTTATGGACTTTTGTTTAAAATTTGGGATTATTATTTTATAAACTGTTAGTAGTAGGATAAGACGCAGATTTTCAGAATAAATAAATGTTTTATAAAAAATACATGAACTCGCAAATTATGTTAAAAGCTTCCGCAACATATAATGTTTTGAACATGGATAATGAATAATTAAACGACACGTTTTGACAAAAGCCCAAGATATCTACAAATGGTTTTGATATAGTTATGTTTTTTTCAAAGCACTATCATGTGACGTCGTCAGATTCGGTCATAACGTCTAGGCCGAGTTTGGGGTGTTACATAGCTCATGATAAACCTTAAAAGTAACATATTTTAATCCCACATTTAGCATACTTTTGGATGATTTATTCCCTGAATTGTGTAAAAAGGTGCTCTTAATCATTACTTTTCATGTTTTATACTCAGAAAGCACCTAGGAATGAAAAGAACGAGAAACGAGCCTAAAACGGACCAAATTGGGCCAAAAAAGAAATCGACATGGCCTGGGCCCAAGACCACACGACCGTGCCTCCCTAATTTACTCTAACACGGCCTAGACCATGAAACACACGGGCGTGTCTCTTCAGCAGACTCGACCACGGCCTGAAATTGGTTCACACGGGCGTGTGCCATGGCCGTGTCCCTACCGCGGCCAAGAGGAGTTTTACTCGGATTTGGATACTTTAAGGCAAAGAAACACATTCCAAAGCCTATTCAAAAACCCTAGTAGGAATTCCACTCAGATTAAAATACTTAGGGGCCAAATAAAGCATTCCAAAGAGCCTATATAAACACCCTAAGTATAACCTTCAAGAGGGCGGTTAGCTAGGCCAAGGAGCCGAGCCAGAAAGATCAGATTTGTGGGAATCACTCGAAGATAGCCAGTTGATCCATCTCAAGGAGCCGAAATTCTACTCAACACGGTGGATTTCTCCTTCAATTCCTTCAGGGAGTTTTAGGGATTTCTTATGTTTGGTTTTATCTTTTCTTCTAATATGTTTTCTTTTATTGTTATGAACTAAACCCTTCAGATACCTGAAGGGGATGAAACCTAAGACAGATCTTGTTATTGTTTTTTGAACTATATGAAAAATATTTGAATTATTCTTAATTATGTGTGCTTAATTCTTATGTTAATATTTCCGGGATATTGATTCAAGTTGAATGTGCTTAGGTGGTAGAGCAAAAGTTCCTGTCTAAGAGTAGATCTAGCATAATTAAGCGGATTTGATTGCGCGCCTAGAGATAGAGTGACTAGATTTTGCCGGATTAGGGTAAAACCTAATATGGGAGTCCATAGATTGAGTTAATGCGATTCTTGGGGTTTTAATTAGAAAGAGATTTCAATTAATCAACCTAGGGTTAGACATTATTCGCCTCAAGAGAGGGTTTAATATAAATTAGGGAATCCTACGGATTAAGTCAAGTGAATAAATCGTCTGGTTCAGTGTTAGATAACAAGTGAAGTCTAGGTGGATTCTTCCTAAGGGTATTGTCTTAGTCAACTGAGTTTTCCTAAAGTTATTTCTTCAGTTCATTCTTTTTGTCTTTGAATCCTAGCTTAGTAATCAGTTAGTTTTAGATTAAACAGCCAATCACTTAATATTTAGGCTAAATAATAGAAAGAAGGTTAGTATTAGTACTTTTAGTTCCTTTGGGTTCGACAATCCGGTCTTGCCTAAGCTATACTACTGTTCGATAGGTGCACTTGCCTTAAGTCATTGTCAGAGTTAGTTTCCAAGTTCGATCATTCTCTTTATAAATTTTAAAACTCGACAAAACAACGATTAAGTTTTTGGCACTGTTGCCGGGGAACTAAAATATTAAGAAAACTTAATTTTTATTACTTTAGCCATTATTTTTATTTTTTCGCAATTTATTTTTATTTTTATTTTAGTTTTAACCTTGCTAATTTTCATTATTTCTTTTCCAACACAGGTACCTCTAGTTTATAACTAGAAGGAACCTGAAAGGATCACTAGTATACAACAATGATATTGAAGCTACCGCTCGCAGGAATCGTATAGAAATTAGGCGAGCCCTAAATTACAGAGAAAAAGAACAACAAGGCAGACCCAATCCTACTGAAGGGATGGACGAGAATAACCCACCACCATAAGATGTTGCAGAAAACAATGCTCCACGTACTATGTATGATTATGTTAAACCTCATTTAACAGGTGCAAAATCGAGTATTGTTAGGCCTGCTATAGCTGTTAATAATTTTGAATTAAAGCCTAACACTATACAAATGATTCAACAATTTGTTCAATTTGATGGTTTGTAGGACGAAGACCCAAATACTCATATAGCTAATTTTTTAGAGTTCTGTGATACCTTCAAATAAATGGCGTTTTTGATGATGCCATACGTCTTCGGTTATTTCCCTTTTCATTAAGGAATAAAGCCAATCAGTGGTTGAACTCGTTACCACGAGGGTCAATCACCACATGGGATCAAATGACCGAAAAATTTTTATTAAAATATTTCCCACAGGCCAAAATGACCAAATTATGGAATGATATCTCTTTTTTTGTACAGATGGATTTAGGGACATTATACGACGCATGGGAGAGATAAAAGGATCTCTTGAGAAGGTGTCCGCACCATGGTTTACCCTTATGGCTCCAAGTCCAAACTTTCTATAACGGTGTAAACCCCTCAACGAGGCAACTAATTGATTCAGCCGCAGGTGGAACCCTGAGGCAGCCTACGAGTTTATTGAAGAGATGTCACTGAATAACTATCAGTGGTAGGTTACAAGGACAAAACCAACAAAATCAGCCGGAGTTTTCAACCTCGACGCAATAACTATGCTATCAACACATGTAGAGATGATGAATAAAAAGCTTGATAGTTTGTGTTCTTCATAGGTACATCCAGTAATGCAGTGCGACGCAAGTGGAACTATGGCTAATCCTGAGTACCCACCCTACCAACCGCGCACAGAAAGTGAACAGATGAACTATATAGGTAATAATTTCAAACCTAATAATAACCCTTATAGTAATACTTATAATCCAGGTTGGAGAAACCACCCAAATTTTTCATGGGGAGGTCAAGGAAATCAAAGACAACAACCTCCTCAAAATTTCCAAAATCAGCCATATCCACAAGAAAAGAAATCGAACCTTGAAGAGATGCTGACAAAATTCATGACAGCCACAGAAAACCGTTTCCAAGACACTGAGACAACATTTCAAAACCAACAAACATCGATTGAAGGGATCAAGAACCAAGTTGGGGAACTTACTAAGTCAGTTAGACAACTTACTAAGATGGTTTCTGAAATTCAATCAGAGATTCTTTCTAAAAAAATAGAACAGGTAAAGGCAATTACACTGAGAAGTGGAAAGGAGCTAGTTGAACCAAAGAAAAAAAATACCACACGAAGATAACAAAGCAAAGGATGAGAGAGTTGAGGATGTCCGCGAAGAAAGTAAAACACCAATCCCATATTCGAAAAAGTTGAAAAAAGACCGATTAGATGCCCAATACGGTAAATTTCTTGAACTTTTTAAATAAATACATATTAACTTACCCTTTGTTGAAGCCATTTCACAGATGCCGACATACGTAAAATTCTTACAAGAGCTCCTAACGGATAAAAGGAAGCTTGAAGAAATATCAACGGTGGAGCTTAATGAAGAATGTTCAGCCATCCTCCAAAACAAGTTACCAACCAAATTAAAAGACCCAGGAAGTTTTACTATCCCCTGTTTAATTGGTAGTTTAAATATTAAAAAAGTATTAGCTGATCTAGGTGCCAGTATTAATTTAATGCCTTATAAAATGTTTAAACAACTAGATCTTGGGGAACCAAAACCCACTAGGATGAGTATTCAGTTAGCTGATAGATCTATTAAATATCCTAGAGGAGTTATCGAAGATGTCTTGGTAAAAATTGATAAATTTATTTTTCCTGTTGATTTTGTTGTGCTTGACATGGATGAGGACATTGAGGCTCCCTTAATTTTAGGGCACCATTTTTTAGCTACTGTTAAGGCTGTTATCGATGTAGGAGATGGTAAGCTTGCATTAAGAATAGGCGATGAGAAAATTATTTTTCAAATTTATGATGCCATGTGATATTCTAGAGAACAAGATGATTCCTGTTATTTTGTTGTTACTACTGATCATATCATTCAAAACTCATTACATGAAATCATACATGATGACACGATGGAACTGTGCCTTACTCATGAAGAGGGGGAAGAAGCTGAAGTCGAAGAGTTGAATTGGAATACATATTCATCTAGACATATGGAAAAAGAAATCATTGAAATCAATGACGATCTAAAACAAAAACCTAACATTGATGTGCCGCCCAAATTAGAATTAAAACAGCTACCGAAACACTTAGAATATGCATTTCTTGGGGACAATTCTACGCTACCGGTAATTATCTCTGTAGAACTAGAACCCAAGGAAAAAGAGGGGTTGATACAGGTACTAAGAGAACATAAAAGAGCCATAGCTTGGAAAATCTCTGACATTAAAGGAAAAATCCCATCGTTTTGCACCCACAAAATCTTAATGGAAGAGGAATACAAGCCATGTGTGCAACCTCAAAGATGATTGAATCCCAACATAAAAGAAGTTGTGAAAGCTGAGGTAATTAAACTTCTAGATGCTGGAATAATTTATCCTATTTCTGACAGCAATTGGGTAAGTCCTGTGCAGGTTGTTCCAAATAAAGGAGGCATGACGGTGGCAGCCAACGAAAAGAATGAACTAATTCACACCAGAACATTCATAGGTTGGAGAGTTTACATTGATTACAGGAAGTTGAACAATGCCACTAGAAAAGATCACTTTCCTTTACCTTTTATTGATCAAATGCTAGAAAGGTTATCTGGGCATATGTACTATTGCTTCCTAGATGGACTCTCCGGCTATTTCCAAATCCCAATAGCACCTGAAGATTAAGAGAAGACAACATTCACATGCCCATACGGTACGTTTGCTTATCGTAGAATGCCTTTTGGATTATGTAATGCTTCAGCTACTTTTCAGCGTTGCACGTTGGCAATCTTTGACGAACTAGTGGAAGACATTATGGAGGTATTTATGGACGATTTCTCGGTATTCGATAATTCTTTCCATCTTTGCCTTAAAAAATTAAAACGAGTTCTAATGAGATGTGAGGAAACAAACCTTGTTTTAAATTGGGAAAAATGCCACTTTATGGTACAAGAGGGAATTGTATTAGGACATAAAATTTCTAGTAAGAGAATCGAGGTAGATAAAGCAAAGGTCGAAACCATAGAAAAATTACCTCCTTCTAGCTCAGTTAAGGCTATTAGAAGCTTTTTAGGTCATGCAGGATTTTATAGAAGATTTATTAAAGATTTTTCTAAAATAGCTAAGCCTCTAACGAAATTACTAGAAAAAGATACACCTTTTAAGTTTGATCAGGAATGTTTAGATGCATTTAATATCCTTAAAGAAAAATTAATAAATGCCCCAATTATAGTTGCCCCTAATTGGAATCTTCCTTTTGAACTAATGTGTGATGCAAGTGATTTTGCAGTAGGTGTAATTTTAGGACAGCGAAAAGACAAGCACTTCCAGTCAATCTATTAAGCCAACAAGACATTAACAGTCGCGCAAGAAAATTATACCACCACTGAAAAAGAATTACTAGCTGTGGTCTTTGCATTTGATAAATTCAGACAATATTTAGTATTATCTAAAGTTTTCATTTACACTGACCACTCCGCTCTTCGTTATCTTTTAACTAAACCCGATGCAAAACCTCGACTCATAAGATGGATTTTACTCTTACAGGAATTTGACTTGGAAATACAGGATGAAAAGGAAGTTGAAAACCTTGCAGCAGATCACCTCTCTAGGCTTGAGAACCCACATATCGAACAGCTCGACTAAAGTGAGATAAACGACTCATTCCCTGAAGAACAACTCTTTTCTATAACCAATTTCGAGGTACCATGGTTTGCAGATATTGCGAATTATTTAGCTGCTAACATCTTACCAAAAAGATTAACACATCATCAAAAGAAACAATTCTTTGCTCATGCGAAAAACTATTTTTAAGAAGATCCTTTTCTTTTCCGTATATGTGCAGATCAAGTAATTCGAAGATGCTTTACAAGGGCGGAAGTAAGCAAAATCCTAGAACATTGCCATTCAGGACCTTCAGGAGGACACTACAGTGGTATTAAGATAGCACATAAAATACTCAAATCAGGTTTTTATTGGCCTACTCTATCCAAAGATGCCAACAAGTATGTCGCTCTGTGTGATAAATGCCAAGGAACAGGTAATGTTTCTAAATGTGGTGAAATACCTCAAACATATATGCTATCATATGAAATATTTGATATATGGGGTATTGATTTTATGGGACCATTCCCTAGTTCATTTGGAAATAAATACATCCTAGTGGCAGTTGATTACATGTCAAAATGGGTGGAAGCCGAAGCTCTACCTACCAATGATGTTAGAGTAGTAGTTAAGTTTCTCAAGAAATTGTTCTCTCAATTTGGAACACCTAGAGCTACCATTAGTGATAGGGGCACTCATTTCTGTAATACTCAATTTGACAGAGTCTTAAAAAAATATGGAGTACACCACAGGATAGCTACCCCATATCACCCTCAAACCAGTAGGCAAGTTGAAGTAGCAAACCGAGAACTCAAACGCATCCTAAAAAAACGGTTGAATCAAACAGAAAATATTGGGCATTGAGAGTAGATGATGCCCCATAGGCCTATAGAACAGCGTTAAAACCCCCTAGGAACATCCCAATACAAACTTGTTTACGGGAAAAGCTGTCATCTACCATTCGAGTTAGAACACAAAGCTTTTTGGGCTATAAAATTTTTAAATTACGATCTTAAAACTGTAGGAGAGAAAAGAATGATGCAGATGAATGAACTGGACGGATGGAGAGCTGAGGCCTATGAGAACTCGAAACTATATAAGGAGGCAACAAAGCGACGCCATGATGCTCGTCTAAAGAAATCGAAACAATTGAAGTAGGGGACTTGGTCCTGCTATACAACTCAAGGCTTAGGCTGTTTCTTGGGAAACTGAAATCAAGATGGTCAGGCCCATTCATAATCAAAATAATTTTTTCCTTATGGCACAATCGAGGTAACTCACCCCATTAAGGGCACATTCAAGGTAAATGGTCATCGACTCAAAATTTATAATGGTGAAGATTCTAGGGATATGAGAGAGGAGCTTCAGCTTCGTGAACCTTCTTTTAGAAATGAAAACAGGGTAAGTCTAGCTTAAGACTTTAAACGAGCGCTTCTCGGGAGGCAACCTGAGCACTAACCCTATTTTTTTACACATTTGTTTTTATTTTAGTTTCTTTTCTTCTCTTCGTCTTAAACACCTAGTTTTAAACTAACCAAAAGTGTAGATTTCCAGACCACACGACCTTGCACACGGCCGTGGCCGTGGCAGTGTAAAAGTACAAAATCTCCATACTAACAATTACAGAAGAGGAACGAGTCAGAAATAATCAAATCTTCGAGTCACAGACTCCAACCACCACCACACGGGTACCGACAAAACGCCACGGCCGTGCGATGCGACTGTGGGTGAACCAACACGCCTAGACACAAGGCCGTGCGAGGCGACCATATGAAACAACACGCTCACGATACACGGGCGTGGGGAAGTACCAGACTTGAAACTATATTTAAAGCCACCCCTCTTCCCTTCCTTCTCACCGACTCCCCATCTTCTTCCTTCTTTCTTTTTCTCAAATTTCTCTCTTCTCCATAACAAGTCTCTAAACTCTGAAGCCTACACATATCCATGTCAAAGAAGCGAAAAAAGCCAAGCATAATCTCCCAGAGGGAGATCGATCTACATAAGTTCATGCTGGCCGCTTCATCCACTCTACAAGCCAATGGTCTTTGAGACCATTTAACTTTTATTCTACTTTTCTCTTTTGCTTCAACTTCTCTTTGACTCTCTTATGCTTAATTTAGTTCATTTTATTCTAGTTTCTTGGTTTTAGGTTCTTGAGCTACTAGGAATCACACGGAACCACGACCACCTACTCAACATGACCTTAGGAATCACACCCACCTCGCGAACCATCCAACAATAAGGACTCCTCAGTCCATTCATCTTTTATGTTAATTTTATCTTGCTTTCTGTTTTCTTTCCCTTTAGTTTTCTTGTCCTTAAATACATAATTAGTTTATTTTAAATGTGTCTTAATAATTCTTAGCTAATCCGTCATGAGTTTTCCAATTTCTTTATCTAGCACAGTGACTATTAGCATCCACCACAGCACCATTGCCTCCTCCTCCGAATCAGACCGTAAATAGTGATCCCAAAAAAAATTTAGGAAGTGTCACTTCTCCCCTTCTCTTTTGATTTCAATATCACATAATTATTTATCTTTGTACATTGAGGGCAATGTACATCTTAAGTGTGGGGGGGGAGAAAAATACCCAACTTTTTGCATTATTCTCAAATCCATGAATTATATCTAGTTCTTAAGTAATTTTCTCATATTACTAATTAGGATGAAATTTCTGATGATTTATGATTCTTATTTATATGTCTTAGATTAAGTAATTTTTAATTGTGCATTGATGATTTAAACTTTAAGATACTAGAGAATTAAGCATGATAAGTCTATTTTTCAAGAATAAAAAAATTTTTCTAGGTTGTCTACCTGAATTTGAATATTACCTTGAAGTTTGAAATTTACAGGGATTGATATAAATGCCCAGAATTTTTGTGAGATTTTAAGCCTTATAGAGCATATATTCTTTTTCGTGCTCACTTTTTGATTATGAGTGTGTCAACATTGAAGTGTTATTCTAGAACGTGCCTCGATTATACATGTCAAGACCGCATTTTTGATTTGATATACTAAGATGATAAAGGCACCTAGGTTTTAACCCACTCGCTCCACTAAAAGCCTACCTTCATAATTAAGCTCTAGTGAACCTCTTTGATCCTAACAACCCTTTTTATTGATTTACCCACTAATATTAACCCAAAACCCCGCACGTATTTGTTATCACCATTCCTTTTGACTACCCTTCTATCGAGACTTGATTTGATATGTTGCTTAATTATATTATTTCAGTTATAAAATTTCTTTCTTATGTAATCTATGCTAGTGTTAATTAATTAAAAAAAAATGAAGTATATTCATTATTAGTTCTATGTTCTAAAAGCTTGTACATTTAAATTCAGTATCTTAAAGAAGAAGCTTGTATTATTAGTATATTAAATTTTCATGTGATGTAATTATTCAGGTTACTAGTTCATTTTTCAAGTTAGGTAATTTTTCAGGTCAATCTTGATTCTAACCCTCTAATTTAGCCTTTTTCCAAACCTTTAACCTAAGCCCCGTTACAACCCTTAGAAGACCTTTTGATTTGTGTATTATCTCATATTACAGTAGTGGAGATTTGATTTTTAGGCAAGCCTATGGGATTAACTTTTTAGGTTCGACTTATGAGTGTTTTTTCCTAAACCTTAAACACTTCAAGTGCTTTGAGTGAATCTTTAGTGAGGATGTCAATTCTTGTCGGCTTTGAATCAGAGGTAATTATTTAGATAAAGGGAGACACCTATGTTTTTATGCTACAAATATATGACTTAGAATTGTTTGAATCTTTAGGAGTCTTTGAGTTAAATTATCCATGTATAAATTATCTATGAATTATGATGAGGCATTGTTAATGAGAATTATGAATTATGGAAAGTTCGTTTTAATTGTAAGTTGAGAATTTTGCTTGAGGACAAGCAAAAGCTTAAGTGTGGGGGTATTTGATAAACCGTAAAAGTAACATATTTTAATCCTACATTTAGCATACTTTTGGATGATTTATTCCCTGAATTGTGTAAAAAGGTGCTCTTAATCCTTTCTTTTCATGTTTTATACTCAGGAAAGCACCTAGGGATGAAAAGAACGAGAAACGGGCCTAAAACGGACCAAATTAGGCCAAAGAAGAAATCGACACTGCCTGGGCCCAAGACCACACGGCCGTGCCTCCCTAATTTATTCTAACACAGCCTAGACCCTGAAACACACGGGCGTGTCTCTTCAGCAGACTCGACCACGGCCTGAAATCGATTCACACGGGCATGTGCCATGTCCGTCCCTGCCGCGGCCAAGAGGAGTTTTACTCGGATTTGGATACTTGAAGGCAAAGAAACACATGCCAAAACCTATTTAAACACCCTAGTAGGAATTCCACTCAGATTAGGATACTTAGGGGCCAAATAAAACATTCCAAAGAGCCTATATAAACACCCTAAGCATAACCTTCAAGAGGGCGGTTAGCTAGGCCAAGGAGCCGAGCCAGAAAGGTCAGATTTGTGGGAATCACTCGAAGATAGCCAGTTGATCCATCTCAAAAAGTCAGAATTCTACTCAAGATGGCAGATTTCTCTTTCAATTCCTTCAGGGAGTTTTAGGGATTTCTTATGTTTGATTTTATCCTTTTTTTTTTGAGATGTTTTCTTTTATTGTTATGAACTAAACCCTTCAGATACCTGAAGGGGATGAAACCTAAGACGAATCTTGTTATTTTTTTCTGAACTATATGATAAATATTTGATTTGTTCTTAATTATGTGTGCGTAATTCTTGTGTTAATATTTTGGGATATTGATTCATGTTGAATGTGCTTAGGTAGTGGAGCAAAAGTCCCTATCTAAGAGTAGATCTAGCATAATTAAGCGGAGTTGATCGCGTGCCTAGAGATAGGGTGACGAGATTTTGCGGATTAGGGTGAAACCTAATATGAGAGTCCATAGATCGAGTTAATGCGATTCTAAGGGTTTTAATTAGAAAGAGATTTCAATTAATCAACCTAGGGTTAGACATTATTCGTCTCGAGAGAGGGTTTAATATAAATTAGGGAATCCTATGGATTAAGTCAAGTGAATAAATCGCCTGGTTCAGTGTTAGATAACAAGTGAAGTTTAGGTGGATTCTTCCTAAGGGTATCGTCTTAGTCAATTGAGTTTTCCTAAAGTTATTTCTTCAATTCATTCTTTTTGTCTTTGAATCTTAGCTTAGTAATCGGTTAGTTTTAGATTAAACAACCAATCACTTAATATTTAGGCTAAATAATAGAAAGAATGTTAGTACTAGTACTTTTAGTTCCTTTGGGTTCGACAATCCAGTCTTGCCTAAGCTATACTACTGTTCGGTTGGTGCACTTGCCTTAAGTCGTTGTCAGGGTTAGTTTCTAGGTTCGATCATTCTCTTTATAAATTTTAAAACTCGACAAAACAACGACCAGCTCACCCCTTAGTTTTCCCTTTCAGGTACTGTCAATTTCTTAGATGGACTCGGCACGCCGGAGTTCTCGGATAGACACTATTTAAAACCAGCTAATAAGTTTTCCCATTTTGATAAGCTGTTTGGACTGTAAATAATTATAAGAACTGTAGTGCAAGCTTTGTTTTAGGATTTTCGTAAATCTTATTCTGGACTGAACTTCTGAAATTTTTGGATTTATGTTCTTGAATATTTTAAGCATAATTTAAATTTTATGGTTAAAATCTAAATGATTAAATGTTTTGGTTCGAATTTAGCAAAATATTTTTGTCATGGAATTTTAAATAATACGTTTTGTAAAATTGATTCTAGATCACTTCGGAGATTAATGTGACCTCTGGGATTCGGTCTAAACTTCTAGGTCGAGTTTTGAGGCGTTATAATCAGTTCTAGTGGTCCTAGTCCTCTCTCGTCCATCATGACTAATACTGAAGATGACCTTCTTCCTCTCACCAACCTAGAGGTGCTCTCTATCGGCACCAACTCTAACTTCTTCTCCTCCAAAGTAGTTAATGTTTGTTGAGATGAAACAAACTACTTACTTTGGAAGCAACATGTTCTTTTCACAATTTGTGGCCATGGTCTCTAGCATTTCCTTGATGGCTCAACTCTTATACCCCCAAAGGTCATTTCAGAAACCGGTGAGACCACTCTTAATGAAGCCTACTCTTAATTTATCAAGAAAGATTATGCTCTCGTATCATGGCTCTTATCCACTATTAGTCCCATCTGCTCATTTACCTTGTTGGTGCAAATACTTCTACAATAATATGAAGCACTTTATTACGGTTATTATCTGTCTTTTCCATAACAAAAGTGATACATCTCCATTGCAAACTTCGATAAATGAGGAAAGGCTCATCCTCTATGTGTGATTATCTCACCAAGTTTAAGGAAATCTGTGATACACTCACTCCATGTGATAGTTCAATTCAAAATAGAACACATTGCCACAATCTTGAATGGATTTCCCCATGAATATGATCTATTTGTAGTTTTCATTACCTCGAGTTAAGAACTGTATACTCTTGATAGTGTGGTTTCTGTTCTTGTGGATGCTGAGTCTCAGCTTCACGATTCATTGCATCTCCCTCTATCCATTAACACAACTCAGGCTTTGTCTTTTCCTAGCAACATTGTGCAACCCAAGACTTCCCAGTTTTATAATCCTGGTATGGGTTCCATTACTCTTTAAAGTCTTGGACAAGCCCAACATCTCAACCCACCATTTTTTTCCCACGGCCTCATTCTCCTAACATGGGTTGTGGACGTGGCAAATTCAACACCAGACTTCAGTGTCAACTTTGTGGAAAATTGGAACACCTAGTGGATAGATGTTACCATCATTTTGACCAAGCTTTTCTAGGCGTTACATCTGTTAATTCCCAACCTCACACTACCTCTGTCCACCCTGCACTAAACTACATTGCTGTCATTGAATTATCACCAACTCAATAGTTTTTTAATGAGGTTTGAGCTATATTTGACTGGTATAACCCTTTTGTCTCTACTGCTTTTCCTGAATATTTCATTGATCTGATCAACTTGGTTAAGACACAGTCCCCCAATGTTGTTCCTCGCAACTTGACTGACGCTACATGCCCTATTTTATCTCCACCAGCACAACTGTTAGCCTTCTCAACTTCTGTCACTGCCGATATGACTCAAACAGTGGATCCTAGACTTTGGTTCTTCTCATTACGTTACTAACGAGCTTACCAACCTCTCTTTTAACAACCCCTACAAAGGGTCTGGTAAGGTCACTGTGGGTGATGGTACTACTCTTTCAATTGAAAATATTGGTTCCTCTGCTTTTACAGCCTTGAGGATAAGGAGCAGCTCACACAATGATAATAAAATTCATCTAGCTCATTTGATAGAATGTTTGGTTACTCATTTAACAACTACTTTTGAAAAATTAGTTAATTTTTAATTTATTTATTACTCAAAATTTATCTATAATCTAGTAGCAAAAAAATGATATACAACTTAGTTTTAATTAAGTAAAATCAAAGTAATTTTATACAAAATTAATTCTAAATCCATGTTTCATCATTTTGAATTAAAATTAAATACCATGCATGCTAAATAAACCCAAAATCGAAGTCCAATACCACACTTCAAATAAAGCGATACAATTATCAAAATAACAGAAATTTCAAATAGTAAATCTAAAATACTTCTTACTAGGAATTAATATGAGCCAAACCCTCTGTATACCGAGTCTACGTCCTAACCTAGTAGATTATCTAAAGATGGGAATAAAGGGGGAGTGAGTGATAGTTGTTTTGTAGAGTTTTAAAATTTATAAAGAGAGAATGATCGATCCTGGAAACTAACTTTGACAACGACTTAAGGCAAGTGCACCTATCGAACAATAGTATAGCTTAGGCAACACCGGATTGTCGAACCCAAAAAAACTAAAAATACTAATACTAACCTTCTTTCTATTATTTAGCCTAAATATTAAGTGATTGGTTGTTTAATGTAAAACTAACTAACCACTAGGCTAAAGACGCAAAGACAAAAAGAATGAATTGGGGAAATACTGTTGGGAAAACTCAGTTGATTAAGACGATACCCTTAGGAAGAATCCACCTAGACTTCACTTGTTATCTAACATTGAACCAGACGATTTATTCATTTGACTTGATCCGTAGGATTCCCTAATTTATATTAAACCCTCTCTCGAGGCGAATAATGTCTAACCCTAGGTTGATTAATTGAAATCTCTTTCTAATTAAAACCCCTAGAATCGCATTAACTCGATCTATGGACTCCCATATTAGGTTTCACCCTAATCTGGCAAAATTTCGTCACCCTATCTCTAGGCGCGCGATCAACTCCGCTTAATTATGCTAGATCTACTCTTAGGCAGGGACTTTTGCTCCACCACCTAGGCACATCCAATTTCAACCAGTATCCTGAAAATATTAACACAAGAATTAAGCTCACATAATTAAGAACAAATCAAATATTTATCATATAGTTCAAAAATAATAACAAGATCCGTCTTAGGCTTCATCCCCTTCAGGTATCTGAAGGGTTTAGTTCATAATAATAAAAGAAAACATCTCATAAGAAAAGATAAAACAAAACATTAGAAATCCCTAAAAACCCCTGAAGGAATTAAAGGAGAGATCCGCCGTCTTGAGTATAATTCAGGCTTCTTGAGATGGACCAACTGGCTATCTTCAAGTGATTCCCACAAATCTGACCTTTCTGGCTCGGCTCCTTGGCCTAGCTGACTGCCAAAAGCTGTGACAGAAGGCTTCTGCCGAACTCCCCCTTAAGTTGCCCCCTAGGGTGTTCATATAGACTTTGAGATGCTTTACTTGGCCCCTATATATCCTAATTCAAGTAGAATTCCTACTAGGGTGTTTGAATAGGCTTTGGAATGTGTTTCTTTGCCTCCAAGTATCCTATTCTGAGTAAAACTCCTCTTGGCCGTGGTAGGAACACGTCCATGGCGCACGCCCGTGTGAATCGATTTCAGGCCGTGGTCGAGTCTGTTGAAGAGACACGCCCGTGTGTTTCGGGGTCCAGGCCGTGTTAGAGTAAATTAGGGAGGCATGGCTGATAAACCGTAAAAGTAACATATTTTAATCACACATTTAGCATACTTTTGGATGATTTATTCACTAAATTGTGTAAGAAGGTGCTCTTAATCCTTTATACTTTTGGATGATTTATTCACTAAATTGTGTAAGAAGGTGCTCTTAATCCTTTCTTTTCTTGTTTTATACTCAGAAAAGTAGCTAGGGATGAAAAGAACAAGAAATGGGCCTAAAACGGGCCAAATGAGCCATATTACGAAATCAGCACGGCCTAGACTTAAGCCCACACGGTCGTGCCTCTTAAGAGAAGTCCGAGCACGGCCTGACCATGATTCACATGGCCGTACCTCATCAACAAACTCGTATACGGCCTGGCTATGAAACACACGGGCTTGTGCCCTAGGGCGTGTCCCTGCCGTAGAAAGAGCAATTTCATTCGGAATAGGGTACTTAGAGGCAAAGAAACACATTCCAAAGCCTATTCAAACACCCTAGTAGGAATTTTACTTGAATTAGGATATGGAGGGACCAAGTAAAGCATCTCAAAGTCTATATAAACACCCTAGGGGGCAACTTAAGTGGTGAGTTCGGCAGAAGCCTTCTGCCAGGGCTTTTGACGGGCGGTTAACTAGGCCAAGCAGCCGAGCAAGAAAGGCCAGACTTATGGGAATCACTTGAAGATAGCCAGTTGATCCATCTCAAGAAGCCGAAATTATACTCAAGACAACGGATCTCTCCTTTAATTCTTTTAAGGGTTTTAGGGATTTCTTATGTTTTGTTTTATCTTTTCTTCTGAGATGTTTTCTTTTATTATTATTAACTAAACCCTTCAGATACCTGAAGGGGATGAAACCTGAGACGGATCTTGTTATCGTTTTCTGAACTATATGATAAATATTTTGTGATATCCTGATTTTGTGGGTCTGTGCATTTGGTTGGTTGCATGGCTAAATTAGTAGGTTAAGGCTTTAAGGTGTGAATTGGGCTCGGATTTGGGCTTTAAAATTGGGGATAGATTATTTAAAAATAGTGTTAGTAGTAATTAAATCTAAATAGTTATGTTTGGTAGCAAGCTGGGCTCGTGGCCCAAAAATCTGGAGTTCTTTGAGTGGGCATTAAGGTGGCGCCACTTAGGGGGATTATTGGGCCATGTGTGGCCACTTGAAGCCCAAAAGGATTGGTCAAATTCGGCACTCCTAGGTGAAGGGGGTTGGATGGCACATTTACTTCAATTTAGGAGCTTTATTTTTTTAATAAAGTGATAAAAGATGATAAAGGGAAGGAGAGAGTTGGTTTGGAGGTGGTCTCTTCTATAGGTGAGATAAAGATTGGATTATCTTACAGGATAAGGGCTATCAGGAGGGGGAGAGTTGGCCGAAATTCCAACTGTGTGTGTGGGTGCTTGTGTATTGCCGAATCCTGCCTATCAGTAGTCAGAAGTGCCGATTTGGTGGAAAAGCTGAAGGTAGGTTGATGGTAGGTTTGGCCGAATAGCCTTTCTTGTTCAATTATGGTTGGCCGAATGTCATATGGTACGTGTTTGGTTTCGAATAAGGGATCGGTTTGATAGTTTGGTGTTGGCCGAATGTAGGTGGGGGTGTGAAGCTTTCTTAAAGACATTCGAGATTCGACCAACTAGGTAAGTGTTCGTTTAAGGGATTATATTTATTTAAGCAGTTGGATCTTATCGTTTAAATGGTATAGTGATAAAAAGGTTATCATGGACAATATTAACAGTTAAACAGTAGGAGCGGTTGGATCTGTAAACCCAAAGCCAAAGTAGCGTAAAAGCAGTAGTACAAAAATCAGGTATGTAACTCTTACACACTTTCTTACTTAATATGTGTTAATGTTATGTGTTTTTTAAAAGTCAGAACGACGGCTATTGTTATTGAAATACCCTTTCTAGTAAAAGCATGGATGCCGGTAAGTTGTTACTATTACTCGCGTTGTTTGTAATCTATGAAAGCATGTTATCCTGTATACATAATTTGGTATGCTAAACATGATCATACTGATGTTGTTACCATAAATATGTGTTATGGGTGATGAGAGGAGGGGGAAGTATGATCTATCAGACTGTCACCAATGATTTGGTATCACACAGTGGGTTGGCCCTACATATGTTTAAAATTGTGAATAAGTCTCAGTGGTTTGGCACCACCAGTGGTTTGGTACCACATATGTATCTCTCTTGTAACTTCGGTTACTAGTGTTTTGGCACCACCAGTGGTTTGGTACCACAAGGGGTAGATTTGGGAGACTCGGATGGATACTAGGTTGGATGGGTTGCATGACTTGCATATTAATGTATGAATTTGTGTAAGGGCATAATTTCTTTGGGATGGGGATTTATACATCGAGTCTCTTGACTCACCCTTTCCATTACATTTTGCAGATCAGGCCTAGATCGTGGATATGGAGCCGGAGAAGACTCGAAGTGGCCATGCACAACATTTGGTTTATCACAAAATTTCCATTCGATGGTTCACAGTTATGTAATAAGGCCGCCTAAACTTTATTTTGGGTTTGTTTTTAATTAGTAGACTCTAAGGTTCAAATTTACTATGTTAATTAAACTAGGAATTGAATGTTTTAAAAAAAAAACTAAATAAGTACTTTTTTTTGTTATATACATATCACGCCTAAGTAAATAATACGGAATATCAACATGTTTTGCACCTTTCCAAAACACCTCGACATTTTCTGAAAAAAATTATTAGTTTTACAACGACATTTCCCTTTTTGAAAATTAACGAATCGGTTTTAAATCATTTTTCCTTTTCGTGGCACGTCAGATCCGGTTGTAGTGTTTAGACCGGGTTTGGGGTGTTACATTTTGGTATCAGAGCCCGGTTCAAAAGCTCGGTTGTGGGCTTAGGGCCCAAAATATGTTTTCGAGTTTGAGAAAAGATTAAGCATGGCACCTGAGTCTCCGGCGCCGATCCACCCAGGTAAGTACCCTAACTTCTGTTGTGATATATTTGTTGGGTTTTGTGGCCTTAGACGTAGCTAAGGATGACAGTACCAATGGACTCTAGGTTAGACAAACAACTTTTCTAATACATAAGACTTAACCTTAATAAACAAAACATGAAGACAAGTCATAAGGCTAAAGTGTGGCAACAAGCATATGCATGTCTAGGAGTTGATCCTGAAGAGCTTGGTATTTAAGCAGTCCGAGTGACTCACCTCCTCTTCACAGGAGTCTTACCTGGTACATAGTGATTGTCCACTTTAGCCAAGCCAAGGTGTGGCAATAGGCATATGCATGTCTAGGAATGGATTCAGGAAAAGCTTGGTATTTAAGCAGTCCTAGTGACTCACCTCCTTTTCACTAGAATCCTACCTGGTGCATAGTGACTATTCACCCTAGTTACGAGGGCGTGTTGACAGGCCAAAACTTACAACTAAAACCCGAAAGGGACAAGCCACACTGTTTTGTGAAAACCCTAGTTTTGAAATTGCCAAATAACCCCTAGATTTGTGAAAATTACCTTAGATTGAAAAGTGACCAAAATACCCTTGGTTTATAAAGCTACAAAATTACCCTGACTTGTAAAATTACCAAAATACCCCTAAATTTACAAAATTACCAAAATACCTCCAAATTTGCAAAATTACCGAAATACCCCCGAGTTGAAAATTTATTTTTACCAAAATACTTTTATTTCGCCAAATCACCCAAAATCATATTTTGGAAAATTACGAAAATACCCATGTAGGTTAAAATTATGAAAATACCCCCGAGTAGTGAAATGATGAAAATACCCTTAGAGGATGGATGTGCTCGTATGAATGTTGAATGTGCATGTTTCCTAGAATTAGGAAGACTGAAAACTGTAGATAGGTCCGAATGCGAAAGAATCACTTTTAAAAACTATTTTTCATAAAATTGTTCGTGGATAAACAGTTAACAGAGTTAATAATTCATAAAATTCTTAACCAGATAAATCGAATGAGAAGAATGAGTACACGAAGTCGTGGACGTCCACCGCGTGGTCGTGGTAGGGGTAGGATGGCCTTGTCGAAGCCAGCAAGGTCTGGCCATGGGTCCAGAAATATGATGCCGAATCTGCCGACGGTGGAAGCTGAGTTTCAAGACCAGACCGGTGGTAATGATGTAGTATCGCAGGCGGTACTGCGAGTTTTAGAAAGGGTTGCCGAGGCAGGTGAGGGAGCAGAAACTCGCAAATCGGTGGCTGAGCGACTCCGAGCTAACAGAGCAGAGGTGTCTAGGGGGTGTCCGGTGTAGCTCCCAATACTGCTGAGTATTGGTTGGAGGCAACAGAGCGAATAATGGATGACTTAGACTTTTCGGCTGAGGAGAAGTTGAAGGGGATAGTATCTCTTCTCAAGGATGAGTCGTACCAGTGGTGGCTCACGGTTAGAGATGGTGCAGTGGCAGGTGATATCACCTGGGATTATTTTAGGGCAGCCTATCAGAGGAAGTATATGGGGACTGGCTATATTGATGCGCAACGTAGGGCGTTTCTAAATTTGGTACAAGGGAATAAGTCGGTACCCGAGTACGAGGCTGAAGTAGGTATGCTCGGGGTATAGTGGCTATGGAACATGAGCGCTGTGTTAGGTTCGAAGACGGGCTGAGAGATGAGCTGCGGGTGTTGATTGCACCTCAGCGTGAAAAGGGAATTTTTCGTTCTCGTAGAAAAGGCCAAAATAGCTGAGGAGGTGAAACGGACCAAGAAACGGAATCAAGATAGGGGCAAGGATAAAAGGAGTTTTGGGCCATCAGGGTCTGGAGGAAATGCTCAAAAAAGGACTAGATTTGGTGGGTCGGATCAAGCGGCGAGGCCTACTACCGCTACTCAATGGCCACCCTGGTGTGCTCGATGTGAGAAGTCTCATTCGGGTGAATGTTGGGTTGGTAATAGAGGATGTTTTGAGTGCGGGTCGATGGAGCACCGGGTAAGGGACTTTTCGCAGAAGTTAGGTAGGATCCAAGCTAAGGGTCAAGGACGTGGTCAATTCAGGAGAGATGGCCAGAAAGTACAGAGGGGTCGAGGTGCGGCTAGGGGTAATGGGAATGGCAATGGTCAAGGTCGTAGAGCACCTGGCCGAGGTGTTGGAGGGGCTAATGCTAGACAGCCTGGGTTGGTCTACGCAGCCAAACGTTGAGAGGAGGGCGACGCACCGGACGTCATAACCGGTACGTTTATAATTTCTAGGCTGCCTTACATTGCTTTAATTGATATTGGTTCGACACACTCGTATGTTGCTAGTAGTGTGGTAGGAACTCTGAACTTAGCCTATGAGATATCTACTAGGAAGATGACGGTAGTTAGCCCTCTAGGACACTCTATGGTGGTAGACAAACTATATAAGAATGTACCCCTAGAACTTTAAAGGGTCGTGTTTCAGGCGGATTTGATGGAACTACCCTTTGGGGAGTTCGATTTAATCTTAGGAATGGATTGGTTGGTTAAGTACCAGGCAGAATTAGACTGTGCAGCTAAGCGCATGGTGCTGAAAATGGTCGAGGGTGTAGAGGTGGTAATGATGGGTGAGAGAAGGAATTACCTATCTAATGTAGTGTCCGCGCTGAAAGCGGAGAAGATGGTAAGGAAAAGATATGAGGCGGTTGTAGTTTATGTTTGTGCATTGGAAGGTAAGGAACCGGCTATAGGAAGTGTTCGAGCAGTGAATGAGTTTGTTGATGTCTTCCCAAAAGAGCTTCCGAGTTTGCCTCCGAATCGGGAAGTAGAGTTCGGTATAGACCTTTTTTCGAGAACAGCGCCAGTGTCCATTGCTCCGTATAGGATGGCGCCAAAGGAATTGGTGGAGTTGAAAGCACAGATTCAGGAGTTACTGGATCAAGGTTTCATCCGGCCAAGTGCGTCTCCGTGGAGAGCGCCGGTACTCTTTGTTAAGAAGAAGGACGGGTCGATACGCAAGCGCATAGACTATCGTCAGTTGAATAAATTGACGATTAAGAACAAGTATCCTTTGCCTAGGATAGACGACTTGTTCGACTAGCTTAAGGGAGCATCGATCTTTTCCAAGATAGATTTGAGGTCGGGGTATCACCAACTTAAGGTAAAGGAGGCGGATATCCATAAGACGGTATTTCGTACTCGATACGGGTATTATGAATTTTTGGTTATGCCGTTCGGGTTGACGAACACACCAGCAGTGTTGGGTGTTCCAGCCGTATTTGGATCGGTTCGTCGTAGTATTTATCGATGATATTCTGGTGTACTCGAAATCAGAGGAGGAGCATGACGCGATTTACGAGTGGAGTTGCGATTCTAAGGAAAAGCGTTTACGCCAAGTTTAGTAAGTGCGAGTTCGGTGAAGGAGGTTACTTTCTTGGGTCATGTAGTGTCAGCTGAGGGGATTAGAGTGGACCCTCGAAAGATTGAGGCCGTTTTGGATTGGAAGCCACCGAAGTCTGTGGCGGAGATTTAGAGTTTTCTAGGGCTAGCAGGGTATTACCGAAGGTTTGTAGAAGGGTTTTCTCTGATTGCAGCACCATTGACCAAGTTGCTAAGGAAAGGGGTTCCGTTTGTGTGGTCAGACAAGCAACAGGAAAGTTTTGAGAAGTTAAAAAGGATTTTGACGGAAGCTCCAATATTGATTCAACCGGAAGCTGGGAAGGAGTTTACGGTTTATTGTGACGCGTCCCATACAGGATTGGGATGTGTGCTGATGTAAGAGGGGAAAGTAGTTGCGTATGCTTCTCGACTGTTGAGACCTCACGAAGAAAACTACCCGACACATGATTTGGAATTGGCTGCAGTAGTTTTCGCGCTGAAAATTTAGAGACATTATTTGTATGGAGAGAAGTTGGTAGTGTATACGGATCACAAGAGCTTGAAGTACCTTCTCACGCAGAAGGAGTTGAATTTAAGGCAAAGGAGGTGGATTGAGCTGTTAAAGGACTATGACTGCTCGATTGAGTACCATCTAGGAAAGGCTAATGTGGTAGCAGACGCCTTGAGCCGTAAGGTGGTAGCGGATTTAAGAGCCATGTTTGCTCGCCTTAGTCTGTATGAGGATGGGAGCCTGTTAGCGAAATTGCAAGTAAAGCCAACGTGGATTAACGAGGTTAAGGAAAAACAACTGGCAGATGATGTTTTAAGTGCTCAGTGGTTGCAAGTACTGAATGGTGAATTGGAAGGGTATAGCTTGAACAGTGATGGAGTGCTGTGTTTTCAAGGGAAGGTATGTATGCCTAAGGATGTGGAGTTAAACAGAAGATTTTGCAGGAGGCACATAGCAGTCCATATGCTATGCATCCAGGAGGTAGTAAGATATACCGAGATTTGTGAGAGCGATTTTGGTGGCCAGCCTTAAGCGTGAAAATGAATTTGTGAGCAAGTGTCTGACATGTCAGCGGGTTAAAGCTAAACATCAGTTACCCTCGGGATTGTTGCAACTGATTAAGATTCCACAATGGAAATGGGAAAGGATTACAATGGATTTTGTGAGTGGGCTACCCCTGACGCCTACCAAGAAGGATTCAATTTGGGTGATTGTGGACCGTCTGACAAAGTTGGCTCATTTTATACCTGTACATATGGATTTTTCTCTTCAAAAGTTGGCAAAATTATATGTAGAGGAGATTGTAAGGTTGCATGGGGTGCCAGTGTCAATTATTTCGGACAGAGACCCAAAGTTTACATCAAGGTTCTGGAAATCTTTGCACCAGGCACTAGGCACAAGATTAGATTTTAGTACGGCATTCCATCCCCAGTCAGATGGACAATCGGAGAGGGTGATTCAAGTTTTGGAGGACATGCTAAGGGATGTGTCTTGGATTTCAAGGCGGTTTGAAGAATTCTCGCTGGTTGGCGAGTTTATGATAACAATAGTTATCGGTAGTATTAAGATGGCTCCATACGAAGAGTTATATGGTCGGAAGTGTCGTACCCCTACGTGTTAGACGGAATTGGGAGAGCGGTGGTTGTTGGGTCTGGAGCTGGTTACAGAGACAGAGGATAAGGTGAAAGTGATTCGAGCTCGTTTGAAAGAAGCCTCGGATAGGCGGAAGTCTTATGCCTATCTCAAGCGGAAGGATATAGAGTTTGCTGAAGGTTACAAGGTTTTCTTGAAGGTGTCACCGTGGAAGAAGGTTCTGAGATTCGGTAGGAAAGGCAAGTTGAGCCCTAGATTTATCGAGCCTTATCGGGTGTTGAAGCGAATAGGACCAGTGCTTATCAGCTCGAATTGCCACCAGAGTTGAGTCAAATCCATGACGTGTTCCATGTTTCTATGCTTATACGCTATCGCTCGGATCTGTCGCATATTGTGCCAGTGGAGGAGATTGAGGTGAGCCTAGATTTGTCTTTTGAGGAAGAACCTGTGCAGATCCTGGATCGGGATGTTAAGGTTTTACGTAGAAAATCAGTTCCTTTGGTAAAGGTATTATGGCGGAACCATGGATCAGAGGAAGCGACATGGGAGCCGGAGGATATTATGCTTCAGCAATACCCTCAACTCTTTTAATCAGGTGAATTTTGAGGTCGAAATTTATTTTAAGGGGGTAGAACTGTGATATCCTGATTTTGTGGGTCTGTGCATTTGGTTGGTTGCATGGCTAAATTAGTAGGTTAAGGCTTTAAGGTGTGAATTGGGCTCGAATTTGGACTTTAAAATCGGGGATAGATTATTTAAAAATAGTGTTAGTAGTAATTAAATCTAAGTAGTTATGTTTGGTAGCAAGCTGGGCTCGTGGCCCAAAAATCTAGAGTGCTTTGAGTGGGCATTAAGGTAGCGCCACTTAGGGGGATTATTGGGCCATGTGTGGCCACTTGAAGTCCAAAAGGATGGGTCAAATTAAGCACTCCTAGGGGAAAGGGGGTTGGACGGCACATTGGCTTCAATTTAGGAGCTTTATTTTTTTTTTAATAAAGTGATAAAAGATGATAAAGGGAAGGAGAGAGTTGGTTTGGAGGTGGTCTCTTCTATAGGTGAGATAAAGATTGGATTATCTTGCAGGATAAGGGCTATCAGGAGGGGAGAGTTGGCCGAAATTCCAACTGTGTGTGTGGGTGCTTGTGTATTGCCGAATTCAGTAGCTAGTATCATCTTTTTCACTTTTATTCTTCATTCTTTTCTCACCTATACTCTGAGCAAGCCGAAAATTCTCTTCACCTTTGTGCCTCTGTTTTTTTTATTAAAATCGAAACTCCCTAGCATTCTTCTCATCTTCAACGTATCCCCAAAGGCCGAATCCCCTTTTTGCTCATATCCCTCCTCCATAGCTAAACCATCAGGGTGGTTTCTCTGTTTCCCGAAGGTTCATCGTAAGCCAAATACTCCTCTTTAATCTGGTGAGTTTCGGGATTTTGTTTCTTTGCGATTTCTCTTTTTCTTTTCATCAAGATCTAATCCAAATCCCTTGTTTTAAGGCTTGTCGATTTCTCCACTCTGTCCATAGAAACCGAATCCTGCCTATCAGTAGTCAGAAGTGCCGATTTGGTGGAAAAGCCGAAGGTAGGTTGATGGTAGGTTTGGCCGAATGGCATTTCTTGTTCAATTATGGTTGGTCGAATGTCATATGGTACGTGTTTGGTTCCGAATAAGGGATCGGTTTGATAGTTTGGTGTTGGCCGAATGTAGGTGGGGGTGTGAAGCTTTCTTAAAGACATTTGGGATTCGACCAACTAGGTAAGTGTTCGTTTAAGGGATTATATTTATTTAAGTAGTTGGATCTTATCGTTTAAATGGTATAGTGATAAAAAGGTTATCATGGACAATATTAACAGTCAAACAGTAGGAGCGGTTGGATCTGTAAACCCAACGCCAAAGTAGCGTAGAAGCAGTAGTACGAAAATCAGGTGTGTAACTCTTACACACTTTCTTACTTAATATGTGTTAATGTTGTGTGTTGTTTAAAAGTCGGAATGACGGCTATGGTTATTGAAATACCCTTTCTAGTAAAAGCGTGGATGTCGGGTAAGTTGTTACTATTACTCGCGTTGTTTGTAATCTATGAAAGCATGTTATCCTGTATACATAATTTGGTATGTTAAACATGATCATACTGATGTTGTTACCATAAATATGTGTTATGGGTGACGAGAGGAGGGGGAAGTATGATCTATCAGACTGTCACCAGTGATTTGGTATCACACAGTGGGTTGGCCCCACATATTTTTAAAATTGTGACTAAGTCTCAGTGGTTTGGCACCACCAGTGGTTTGGTACCACATATGTATCTCTCTTGTAACTTCGGTTACCCGTGGTTTGGCACCACCAGTGGTTTGGTACCATAAGGGGTAGATTTGGGAGACTCGAATGGATACTAGGTTAGATGGGTTGCATGACTTGCATATTAATGTATGAATTTGTGTAAGGGCATAATTTCTTTGGGATGGGGATTTATACACTGAGTCTCAGTGACTCACCCCTTTCCATTACATTTTGCAGATCAGGCCTAGATCGTGGATATGGAGCCGGAGAGGACTCGAGGTGGCCATGCACAACATTTGGTTTATCGCAAAATTTCCATTCGAACTTAGTTATTTTGTTTAATTATGGTTCACAGTTATGTAATAAGGCCGCCTAAACTTTATTTTGGGTTTGTTTTTAATTAGTAGACTCTAAGGTTCATATTTACTATGTTAATTAAACTAGGAATTGAATGTTTTAAAAAAAAAAAACTAAATAAGTACTTGTTTTTTTTGTTATATACATATCACGCCTAAGTAAATAATACGGAATATCAACATGTTTTGCACCTTTCCAAAACACCTCAACGTTTTCTGAAAAAAATTATTAGTTTTACAATGACTTTTCCCTTTTCGAAAATCAACGAATCAATTTTAAAACATTTTTCCTTTCCGTGGCACGTCAGATCCAGTTGTAGCATTTGGACCGGGTTTGGGGTTTTACATATTTGATTTGTTCTTAATTATGTGTGCTTAATTCTTGTGTTAATATTTCCGGGATATTGATTCAAGTTCAATGTGCTTAGGTGGTCGAGCAAAAGTCCCTTTCTAAGAGTAGATCTAGCATAATTAAGTGGAGTTGATCGCGCACCTAGAGATAGGGTGACGAGATTTTGCCGAATTAGGGTGAAACCTAACATGGGAGTTCATAGATCGAGTTAATGCGATTCTAAGGGTTTTAATTAAAAAGAGATTTCAATTAATCAACCTAGGGTTAGACATTATTCGCCTCGAGAGAGGGTTTAATATAAATTAGGGAATCCTACAAATCAAGTCAAGTGAATAAATCGCCTGGTTCAATGTTAGATAACAAGTGAAGTCTAGGTGGATTCTTCCTAAGGGTATCGTCTTAATCAACTGAGTTTTCCCAACAGTATTTTCCCAATTCATTATTTTTGTCTTTGTGTCTTTAGCTTAGTAGTTAGTTAGTTTTAGATTAAACAACCAATCACTTAATATTTAGGCTAAATAATAGAAAGAAGGTTAGTATTAGTACTTTTAGTTCCTTTGGGTTCGACAATCCGGTCTTGCTTAAGCTACACTACTGTTCGATAGGTGCACTTGCCTTAAGTCGTTGTCAGAGTTAGTTTCCAGGTTCGATCATTCTCTTTATAAATTTTAAAACTTAACAAAACAACGATCAAGTTTTTGGCACTGTTGCCGGGGAACTAAAATATTAAGAAAGCCCTATTTTTATTACTTTAGCCATTTTTTTATTCTTTAATTTTATTAGTTTGCTAATTTTTCTTTTATTCGATTTTAGCAGATAATTTTAGTCTATAGAAGATGGCACTGAATAATTATCAATGTCTCTCGCAGGTACACCCAGAAATACAATATGATTCAAATTTTGGAGGCATGGCAAATCTTGAGTACCCACCCTACGGATATGGCATAGAAAACGAGCAAGCTCACTATACGGGTAACTATCCTAGACCTCAAAATAATTTTTATAGTGACACTTATAATATAGGTTGGAGGTACCATCCCAATTTCTTGTGGGATGATCAAAGTAGCCAAAGACTGGAACTTCTTCCAAATTTTCAACAACCACCTCACCAATAGGAAGAGGAGTCGAACATTGAAGAGATGCTGACAAAATTCATGGCAGCCATAGATACTCGTCTCCAAGATACTGAGACCACCCTTAAGAATCAACAAACATCGATTGAAGGGATCTAGAACCAAGTTGGTGAACTTACTAAGTTAGTTGGGGAAATTACTAAGTCAGTTGGACAACTTGCTAAGCTGATCTTAGGACTACCACAAGGAAGCTTGCCAAGCAATACTGAAACTAACCCGAGAGAGCAAAATCAAGCCATTATAGTGAAGGGTTAGACGTACCAAACCCAAGGGAAGAACTTGTGGTAAGTGAATGTAAGGTTGAGGTGTGCCATGATATACCAAAATCGGTGATTACAAAGTACCAAGCTCGTGCGCCATACCTCAATGGGACAAAGAAAGACCACACAGAGAAAGAATTTGCTCTTTCGTAGATGCCAGATCTTAGACCTTGTGTCGATAAAGAAGAAATTCATGAGGAACGAAGGCTTTGGATCGATAAACTAGACGAATGGAAGACACACATCAAGGAGAGACTAAAAACACATGAAGCAAAAATAGGGCAAATCCACGACGAACTTAATGATGGGACAAACTAGCTTAAGATAGGAGATCAGGTACTCACAATATTCCCAAATGGAACAGTCGAAGTAAGCAATCCTAGATTCAGCACTTTTGAGGTAAACACTACTCGACTTAAACTTTATATCCATAACCGAGTTGATCACATGAGAAAAGATTTTCACCTCCTCAAACTACCATGACTATACAAATAACAGGTAAGTCTAGCTCAAGACTTTAAACGAGCACTTCTCGGGAGGCAACCCGAGCACTAACCCCATATTTATTTTTATTTTCCATTTTTATTTTTATTTTTATTTTCCCTTTTTAGCATTCAAATAAACCAAAAGTGCAGATATCCAGACCACATGGCCTTGCACACGACCGTGGCCGTGGCCGTGTGGGCACCACAGGAAGGAACATGGGCGTGGGATGCATGATAAACCGTAAAAGTAACATATTTTAATCCTACATTTAGTATTCTTTTGGATGAATTTATCCTTAATTTATGTAAAAAGGTGCTCTTAATCCTTTCTTTTCATGTCTTATACTCAGGAAAGCACCCAAGGATAAAAAGGACGCAAAACGGGTTTAAAATGGACCAAAATGGGCCAACCCAAAAAGTCGGCACGGCGTGGACTTCATGCCACACGGCCGTGCCCTAATATTTAGATTTGCACATGGTCACACCCTGATTTACACGACCGTGCCTCGTCGACAAAAAGCCCAACACGGCCTGACCCCGATGTACACGACCGTGCCCCAATTGGCAGACCTGAAACACGGCTTCTACCTAGATATTGCACGGGCGTGTCATAGCCGTGCCTAAACCAACAGAATGGAGACATAGACTGGACCATGATTTACACGGGCGTGCCTTAGCCGTGCCCCTGCCGCGGGAAAGAGCAATTTCACTCGGAATTGGATGCTTGGAGCCCAAGAAACACAATCTTAAGTCCACTCAAACACTTAGGACGGATTTCACTTGAATTACGAGTACTTAGGAGCCAAGTAAAGCATCCCAAACGTCTATGTAAACAATCCAAGGCAGCAATTCAAGATCATCAGGTTTTAGCAGAGTTTTTCGCCAGAGCTTTACTCGTTTAGGGAATTACTCGAAGATAGCCAGTTGATCCATCTCAAAGAGTCGGAATTCTACTCAAGACGGAGGATCTCTCCTTCAATTCCTTCAGGGGGTTTTAGGGATTTCTTATGTTTTATTTTATCTTTTCTCTTGAGATGTTTTCTTATTTTATTATGAACTAGATCTTCAGATACCTGAAGGGGATGAAACCTATGATAGATTTTGTTATTTGATTTATTGGTTTATATGATAAATACTTAGTTTGTTCTTAATTATGTGGCTTAATTTAATCGATGTGCTTAGGTGGAGGAGGAATATACCCCGCCCAAGAGTAGATCTAGCATAATTAAGCGGAGTTGATCCCGGCTTACGAGATAAGGTTACGAGATTTTCTTTGGATCGTGGTGAAACCTAATATGGGAGTCCATTGATCGATTCTATCGCCTTAGGGGGTTATTATAAGAGAACGAGAGTTCCACTAATTAACCTAAGGTTAGACGTTATTCGCTTCGAGAGAAGGTTTAATATATGTTAGGGAGTCTCATGGATCAAGCTAAGTAAAAGAAATAATGTGAATTGAAAGTTAGATAATAAGTGAAGTCATAGGTGGATTCTTCCCGAGGGTATCGTCTTTATCTACTGAGTTTTCCAAAGTCTTTCCCAGTTTATTCTTTTGTCTTTGCATTTAGTTTAAGTATTTCATTAGTCTTAGATAAGTTAATTAATCACTCCATATTTAAGTCTAAATAGTAGGAAGAAAGTGAGTAGTAGTACTTTTAGGTTCTTTGGGTTCGATAAGATATTCTTGCCTGAGCTATACTACTGTTCGATAGGTACGCTTGCCTCTATCGTTTTCGCAGTTAGTCTACAGGTTCGATCACTCTTTTATAAATATTAAAACTAGACTGTTTTGCAGCGATCAAGTTTTTGGCGCCATTGCTGGGGAATTCTAAAATATTACGAAAGCTCTATTTTTATTACTCTAGCCATTATTATTATTTTTACTTTGCTAACTTTTCTTTTATTTAATTTTTGACAGATAATTCTAGTTTATAAATGAGATGGCACTGAATAATTATCAATGGCAAGGCATGGGGACAATTCCTACTAAAGCAACTAGTGTTTTCAACGTGGTCACCAGGTTATCTAATCAGTTCGAGATGATGAATAAAAAGTTTAATGGTTTGAATAGACTCTCGCAGGTACATCCAGTAATGCAATACGATTCGGATCTAGGAGGCGTGGTGAATCTTGAGTACCCACCCTACGGATATGGCATGAAAAACGAGCAAGCTCACTATATGGGTAACTATTCTACACCACAAAATAATTTTTATAATGACACTTATAACGCAGGTTGGAGTTACCACCCCAAGTGGGATGATCAAAATAGCCAAGGACCGGAACCTCCTCCAAACTTTCAACAATCACCTCACCAGAAGGAAGAGGAGTCACATCTTGAAGAGATGCTGACAAAATTCATGGTAGCCACAGACACCCGTCTCCAAGACACTGAGACCACCCTTAAGAATCAACAAGCATCGACCAAATGGATCGATAACCAAGTTGGGGAATTTACTAAGTCAGTTGGACAACTTGCTAAGCTGATATCAGAATTACCACAAGGAAGCTTGCCAAGCAATACCGAAACTAACCCGAGAGAGCAAAATCAAGCCATTTATGATAGTGAAAGGTTAGACGAACCAAACCCAAGGGAAGAACTTGTGGTAAGTAAAGGTAAGGTTAAGGTGTACCATGATTTACCAAAACCGGTAATTACAGAGTACCAACCTCGTGTGCCATATCCCAATGCAATAAAGAAAGACCACATAGAGGAAGAAATCGGTGAACTCACACTTCGTGTAGATGACGAAACAATCACTCTTCAAGCTCTTGACTCAGCTAGGACATCGAGTAATAAAGGTACGAACGTTAATTTTATTGATAACCATTTGGTTCAACCTTCTTTACAAGAATCATCACGAAATCGCCCAGCTGAGCTAGATCTTAAACCTCGCACCAACAAAAGAGAATTATACGAGGAACAAAGCCTTAAGGTTGACAAATTAGAAGAGCAAGAAATACAATTTAAAGAAGAATCGAAACCACGCAAAATATAACCAAAGGAGACCTCAAACGAGCTAATAGGAACAACAAATCACATCAAAATAGAGGATTCGGTATTGTTGGAAGACCCTCGAATCACCAATTCAAGCCTCAAGGCAAACGAAGAAATCACTTTTGAGGTACTTATTGTTTTCCTATATGGCATAGTCGAGGTAAGCAATCCCAAATTCAACACTTTTGAGGTAAACATTACTCGACTTAAACTATACATCCATAACCGAAGTGATCGCATGAGAAAGGATTTTCACCTCCTCAAACCACCATGACCATACGAATGAGAGGTAAAGTCTAACTAAGACTATAAACGAGCGCTTATTGGGAGGCAACCCGATCACTAACCCCATTTTTACATTTTTTATTATTTTATTTTATTTTATTTTTATTTTTTCTTTTAGCACCTAACCATAAACAAACCAAAGGGCGGATTTCTAGTCCACACAGCCCTATACACGGGCATGCCCGTGGCTGTGTGAAAGCCAGGGGATGAATCATGGGTGTGCCAGAAATCGTGCATGACTTCTTTTCTCAAACACGGGTAGTGATAATAGTCCACGCCCGTGCCAACACCCCGTACGAGGTTACTGACTTGTTAAGCACGGGCTCAACACGGCTGGGCCTTCCAACCGTGCTAACATTCTGACTTATCGAACACGAGAGGAGCACGCCCGTATTGAATGACCGTGTGAAGAAAGACACGGGAGTGCCACTACATCCACGGTCGTGCCCAAACACCCTGGACGCGCCCAAAATAAAATCCCTACACACGGGCTACATCTCTATTTAAACCTCATTCTCCCTTTTCTAGTTGTCTTTCATTTTCCATTATTTATTTTTATCTTATTTTAATTTTATTTCATTATTATTATTTTTTCCTTCTTTTTTTATTTTATTTTCTTTCCCTTATTCTTTACGATATTTAGATTTAGCTTAAGATTCAATAAAATTAGGATGGCTACTTCGAGGATTCAATTTCAAATGGCTCGAGACGCTTCCCCACGTTCACCTCCAAACCTATCCGGTTTCTTTTCATTGACTTCATCCAAAATTCAGGAAGTTCACTTCTCTCCCCATCTTATGATTTTATGATTATTTTGCTATTATCTATCTTTGTACATTGAGGACAATGTACATCTTAAGTGTGGGAGTAAAAGTGTCCAACTTTTTGCATTATTCTCAAATCCTGAATTTAGTCTTGATCTTAAGTATTATTCTCATATTATTAATTAGGATGGAATTTCTATGATTTATGATTTTTATTGATATGTTTTAGAGCAAATCATAGTTAATTGTGCATTGATGATTAAATTTGAAGAATACTAGAGAATCAAGCATGATAAGTCTATTTTTCAAAAATAAAAATTGATAGGTTGTTGAACTAAATATGAGTATTGCTTTGAAATTTGAAATCTATAGGGATTGATGTCAAAAACACCCATAATTTCTGTGAGATATTGAGCCTTATAGAGCATATATTATTTTTCATGCTCACTTTTATTGATATTGAGTGTGTCAACTTTGAACTGTTATTCTAGAACTTGCCTCGTTTATCCATGTCGAGACCACAATAATGATTTGATATACTGAGATGATAAAGGCACCTAGGTTTTAACCCGTTCACTCCACTAAAAAGCCTACCTATATAAATAACTCCTAGTGAACCCCGTTGAATCCTAACAACCTTTTTATTGACTCACCCACTAATATTATCCCAAAATCCCTTTGTATTTGTTATCAACATTCTTTTGACTACCCCTCTATTGAGAATTGACTTGATTAATTGCCAAATTAGGTTATTTCAATTATCAAAGTTCCTTCTATCAAGTTTTACTTAGTTTGTTCTTAAAAAAATATCCAAGTTTATTCAATAAAAGAGCTTAGAGCAATTAAACTCCAATTGTTGAAGAAAAAGCTCGTATTAAAGTATTATCAAATTTTAAAGTGAAGAAAATACTCTTTATTATAGAGTAATTATCAATAGTGGTATTATTACTTTTCATTCGATGTAAATATTCATATTTACTTCATTATTTTTAGATTAGGTAATTAGTCAATTCAATCTCGATTTTAACCCTTTGATTCAGCCTTTATCCACACCTTTTAACCCAAGCCCCGTTACAACCCTAATAAAGACCTTTTGATCTGTTTATTATCTCATATACAGTGGTGGAGATTTGATTTTTAGGCAAGCCTATGGGATTAACTTTTCATGTTCGAATTTTGAGCACTTTTTCTTGATCTTTAAACACTTTGAGTGCTTTGAGTGAATCTTTAGTGAGGATGTCAATCCTTGTTGGTTTGAATCAAAGGTAATTATTTAAAGAAGGGGAGACACCTATGTTTTCATGCTACAAAATCATGACTTATCTCGTTTGAATCTTTAGGGCACTTCGAGCTAAATGATCCATGTATAAATTATCTATGAATTATGATGAGGCATTATCAATGGGAATTATGAATTTTGGAAAGTTCGTTTTAATTGTAAGTTGAGAATTTTGCTTAAGGACAAGCAAAAGCTTAAGTGTGGGGGTATTTGATAAACCGTAAAAGTAACATATTTTAATCCCACATTTAGTATGCTTTTGGATGAATTTATCCTTAATTTATGTAAAAAGGTGCTCTTAATCCTTTCTTTTCACATCTTATACTCAGGAAAGTACTTGAGGATAAAAAGGACACAAAACGGGCTTAAAACGGACCAAATTGGGCCAATCCAAGAAGTCGACACGGCCTGGGCTTCCTTTCACACAGCCGTGCCGTGCCATCCATCTAGAACACGGCCTGTCCCTGATTTGCATGGCCGTTCCCCAATCGGCAGACCCAAAGCACGGCCTGAACCTCGACTAGCACGGGCGTGCCACGGCCGTGCCTCAATCAACAGAATCAAGACACGAGTTGGACCACAACTTACACGGGCGTGCCTTGACCGTGCCCCTGCCGTAGGAAAGAGCAATTTCATTCGGGAGAGGATACTTAGAGGCAAAGAAACACATTCTGAAGCCTACTCAAACACCCCATTAGGAATTAGACTGAAATTAGGATACTTAGGGGCCAAGTAAGGCATCACAAAGTCTATATAAACACCTTAGGAGGCAACTTGGAAGGGGAGTTCGGCAGAAGCTGAAACAGGGCATCAGGTTTTAGCAGAGTTTTCTGCCAAAGCTTTACTCGCTTAGGGAATTACTCGAAGATAGCCAGTTGATCCATCTCGAAGAGTCAGAATTCTACTCAAGACGGAGGATCTCTCCTTCAATTCCTTTAGGGGGTTTTAGGGATTTCTTATGTTTTGTTTTATCTTTTCTCTTGAGATGTTTTCTTATTTTATTATGAACTAGATCCTTCAGATACCTGAAGGGGATGAAACCTATGATGGATTTTGTTATTTGATTTATTGGTTTATATTATAAATATTTAGTTTGTTCTTAATTATGTGGCTTAATTTAATCTGATGTGCTTAGGTGGAGGAGGAATAGACCCTGCCTAAGAGTAGATCTAGCATAATTAAGCAGAGTTGATTGGGCACCTAGAGATAGGGTTACGAGATTTTGCCGGATTAGGGTGAAACCTAATATGGAAGTCCATTGGTCAATTTACTGCTTCCTTAGGGGGTTATTATAAGAGAACGAGAGTTCCACTAATTAACCTAAGGTTAGACGTTATTCACTTCGGGAGAAGGTTTAATATAGGTTAGGGAGTCTCACGGATCAAGCTAAGTAAAAGAAATCATATGAATTGAAAGTTAGATAATAAGTGAAGTCATAGGTGGATTCTTCCGGGTATCGTCTTTATCAACCGAGTTTTCCAAAGTCTTTTCGGTTTATTCTTTTGTCTTTGCATTTAGTTTAAGTATTTCATTAGTCTTAGATAAGTTAATTAATCACTCCATATTTAAGGCTAAATAGTAGGAAGAAAGTGAGTAGTAGTACTTTTATGTTCCTTGGGTTCGATAAGATATTCTTGCCTGAGCTATACTACTATTCGATAGGTGCGCTTGCCTCTATCATTATCGCAGTCAGTCTACAGGTTCGATCACTCTTTTATAAATATTAAAACTAGACTGTTTTGCAGCGATCAATGCATCTCTATTTAAACCCCCTTCTTCCCTTCTCTTTTCCAGATGTCTTTCTTCTTTCATTTTCCATTATTTACTTTTATTATTATTATTATTATTATTATTATTATAATATAATTATTATTATTATTATTATTATTTTCTTCTTATTCTTTATGCCATTTAGATTTAGCTTAGGATACAATAAAACCAAGCCGGTTACTTCGAGGATTCAAATTCAATTAGGTTCGAGGCACTCCCCCACATTCACCTCCATGTTCACCTCCAATCTTATCCGGTTTCTTTTCATTGACTTCATCCAAAATTAAGGAAGTTTCACTTCTCTCCCAATCTTATGATTTTATGATTATTTTGATATTATCTATCTTTGTACATTGAGGGAAATGTACATCTTAAGTGTGGGGGGTTAACTATAGTATTATTTGAAAATCCTTGAATTATGCCTTGTTCTAAAGTAAGCTTCTCATATTATGATTAAAATCAAATTTCCCTGATTTATGATTTTTATTGATATGTTTTGGATTAAGTCATTGATAATTGTACATTGATGATTTAAATTTTAAGATACTAGAGAATCAAGCATGATAAGTCTATTTTTAAGAATCAAAATTTTTTTCTAGGTTGTCGAACTGAATTTGAATATTACCTTGAAGTTTAAAATTTACAGGGATTGATGTCAAATACCCATAATTTTTGTGAGATTTGAGCCTTATAGAGCACATATTCTTTTCCATGCTCACTTTATTGATTATGAGTGTGTCAACAGTAAATTGTTATTCTAAAACTTGCCTCGATTATACATGTCAAGATCATATTTTTTAATTGATATACTAAGATGATAAAGGCACCTAGGTTTTAACCCACTCACTCCACTAAAAAGCCTACCTTCACAATTAACCATTAGTGAACCCTTTGATCCTAACAACCCTTTTTACTGATTCACCCAAAAAAATTAACCCAAAGCCCCGCTCATATTTGTTATCACCATTCCTTTAACTACCCTTCTATCGAGAATTGATTTGATCAGTAGCCTAATTACTTTATTTCAGTTGATAAAGTTCTTTCTTATATTATGTATTTACTTGATTTGTTTTTTTTTAAATGAAGTATATTCATTATTAGTTCTATGTTCTAAGAGCTTGTATGTTTAAATTCAGCATCTTGAAGAAAAAGCTCGTATGATTAGTATTTTGAATTTTAATACGATGTAATTATTCAGGTTATTAGTTTATTTTTTCTAAATTTAGGTAATTTGTCAGGGCAATCTCGATTCTAACCTTCTGTTTCAGCCTTTATCCACACCTTTAACCCAAGCCCCGTTACAACCCTGTTAAAGACCTTTCGATTTGTGTATCATCTCATATTACAGTGGTAGAGATTTGATTTTCAGTCAAGCCTATGGGATTAACTTTTCAGGTTCGACTTATGAGTGTTTTTTTTTTTCCTGAACCTTAAACACTTCGAGTGATTTGAGTGAATCTTTTGTGAGGATGTCAATCCTTGTCGATTTTAAATTAAAGGTAATCATTTAGATAAGGGGTGACACCTATGTTTTCACGCTACAAATATATGACTTAGAATTGTTTGAATCTTTAGGAGTCTTTGAGTTAAATCATCCATGTATGATTTATCTATGAATTAGGATGAGACATCGTTAATGAGGATTATGAATTGTGGAAAGTTCGTTTTAATTATAAGTTGATAATTTTGCTTGAGGACAAGCAAAAGCTTAAGTGTGGGGGTATTTGATAAACCGTAAAAGTAACATATTTTAATCCCACATTTAGCATACTTTTGGATGATTTATTCACTAAATTGTGTAAAAAGGTGTTCTTAATCCTTTCTTTTCATGTTTTATACTCAGGAAAGCACCTAAAGACGAAAAGAACGAGAAACAGGCTTAAAACGGACCAAATGGGCCATATCACGAAATTGACACGGCCTGGACTTAAGCCCACACAGCCATGCCTCTTAAGAGAAGTCCGAACACGGCCTGACCACGATTCACACGACCGTACCTCATCAACAGGCTCGCACACGGCCTGGCTATGAAACACATAAGTGTGTGCCCTAGGGCGTGTCCCTGCCGCAGAAAGAGCAATTTCATTCGAAATAGGGTACTTAGTGGCAAAGAAACACATTCCAAATCCTATTCAAACACCCTTGTAGGAATTCTACTTGAATTAGGATATGTAGGGACCAAGTAAAGCATCTCAAAGTCTATATAAACACTGTAGGGGGCAACTTAAGCGGGGAGTTCGGCAAAAGCCTTCTGCCAGGGCTTTTGACGGGCGGTTAGCTAGGCCAAGGAGCCAAGCCAGAAAGGCCATACTTGTGGGAATCACTTGAAGATAGCCAGTTGATCCATCTCAAGAAGGCTCCATCTCAAGGAGCCGGAATTATACTCAAGACAGTAGATCTCTCCTTTAATTCCTTTAGGGGGTTTTAAGGATTTCTTATGTTTTGTTTTATCTTTTCTTCTGAGATGATTTCTTTTATTATTATGAACTAAACCCTTCAGATACCTGAAAGGGATAAAACCTAAGACGGATCTTGTTATTATTTTCTGAACTATATGATAAATATTTGATTTGTTTTTAATTATGTGTGCTTAATTCTTGTGTTAATATTTCTGGGATATTGATTCAAGTTCAATGTGCTTAGGTGGTCGAGCAAAAGTCCCTGTCTAAGAGTAGATCTAGCATAATTAAGCGAAGTTGATCGCGCGCCTAGAGATAGGGTGACGAGATTTTGTCGGATTAGGGTGAAACCTAATATGGGAGTCCATAGATCGAGTTAATACGATTCTAGGGGTTTTAATTAGAAAGAGATTTCAATTAATCAACCTAGGGTTAGACATCATTCGCCTCGGAAGAGGGTTTAATATAAATTAGGGAATCTTACGAATCAAGTCAAGTGAATAAATCGTCTGGTTCAGTGTTAGATAACAAGTGAAGTCTAGGTGGATTCTTCCTAAGGGTATCATCTTAATCAACTGAGTTTTCCCAACAGTATTTCCCCAATTCATTCTTTTTGTCTTTGCGTCTTTAGCTTAGTAGTTAGTTAGTTTTAGATTAAACAACCAATCACTTAATATTTAGGTTAAATAATAGAAAGAAGGTTAGTATTAGTACTTTTAGTTCCTTTGAGTTCGACAATCCGGTCTTGCCTAAGCTACACTACTGTTCGATAAGTGCACTTGACTTAAGTCGTTGTCAGAGTTAGTTTCCAAGTTCGATCATTCTCTTTATAAATTTTAAAACTCGACAAAACAACGATCAACGGCCGTGTGGTCTTGGGCCCAGGCCGTTTTGATTTTCATTTTGACCTAATTTGGTCTGTTTTAGGCCCGTTTCTTGTTCTTTTCATCCTCCGGTGCTCTCCTGAGTATAAAACATGAAAACAACAGATTAAGAGCATCAAATTACATAATTCAAGGCTTAAATCATCCAAAAGCATGCTAAATATGGGCCTAAAATATATTAGTTTTACGGTTTATCAGTAAGCTTATAAAGATCAATGTGTGTTCAATCACAAGAAAATCAATGTAAACAGTAGATAAAACATATTGAATAACAATGCATAGAATAATCATAATCCAATAACAATTCAAAATATCATTATTTCAGATTAACTCAACACAATATCATCGCAGAGTTCACAATTTTGTATGTACATGCTTATGAATGCAATGCAATTTTAGTTTAATAGAAAATATCCTACCCAACTCTGCTATACACCATAGTAAGAGTACCCTAGAACCTATTCATTCCTACACATCGTATTGTGGATAAACCACCAAAACTTTACAGATAAACTGCCAGCAGTAAAAAAAAATTGTGGATGAACCAAAAACATTTTCAGGCAAAAACATTTGCAGATAAAATGCCACTTGTTGTGGATGCACAACATATTTGTAGATAAAAGCTGCTAGAAATTTATAGATGAACCACCAGAGTTGCAAATATTAAACTACCAAAACTTCCTCCTTTCATATCGTTCCCCTCGTGTAATGCAATATGTCATGCTTGGAATAGAACAATACAAAAACAGTAAACATGCTTAACATGTATTCAGTTCAATAGTAGCAGTAGACATGTTTTACATGTATTCGATTTAACAATAGTAGTAGGCATGCTTAACATGCAATCAATAATACAATGACAAAATTTAGCAGTAACAATTTATCAGAAATACAAAGACAGTGGGCATGTATCATTCACATATCATGCATATAACGGTAGTAATTCAGTTAATCAGATCATGGATTCCAAAGTATTCATATTTTCAGGGACTCAATTGAGTGAAATAAAACTCTAAAAATAGTTTAAGGACTATTCAAAGGCTAAATAGGAGAATCACAAAATTCTGGGCAAAACGGTAAAACAAGTGCCACAAGGCCATGTGAGGTGCTATAGGCCGCGTGGAAAGATTACACGGCCATGTAACAGACTATGGCCGTGTAATTAACAATAAATCACCCTATAGGAGAGGCACGGTTGTGTGCCAGGCTTTGTGGAGGGTTCTTGGCCGTGTGGAAATCAAAGTACCATGATTAAACAGTAGTACATGGTCGTGTGGTCCACACGCTCGTGTGGGAGACCATGTGGCCCTATTCTTACACACGATTTGCTCCGATTTGCTTGGAAAAGAACACACACCTTTCATTGGGGGTTTGATTGACGTTTCTCACAATCAAACCTGATCCGATTCACCTAAACTTGGTCCTTTAAATGATATTTACACATGAATTAATGGTTGATTTAAGAGTCGACAAGATTATCAAAAGTTTGGGCAAGAATAAAAAAAAATTGTTGAATCAAACTTAGGATTAGCGTCAGATAGAAAAACTATAGAAATTTCAGGATCTAAACTTCGGAACAAGATGTACTTACCGTTTCTTGGCAAAGTTCAATATGCTATTGATAAAAATTACAAAACCGATAGAAAGAACGATTGAATGGAGGATGATTTGATTCGAGAAAACAAAGTATTTGTCAACAATTAGGATAAAAATATGATGTAAAGAAAAGGAAAAGAAAATAAATAGAAAGATGGAGGGCAACTTCTATGATGATTTGAAAAGGGACAATATAAGAATCTAATTAGGAAAAGAAGAGAAAATTATGATGGAATTCTAATTCTATTGAAATTTTGAGGAAGGGCAATAAATGAATTTTAATTAGGAAAGAACTGCTTAAATTCCTAGGGTTTAAGGGCGTCACTTGCAATTTTCCCAATATTTGTCAATTTTTAATTTAAAATTAACGGGGAGAAGGAGAAGGTTTAAACCTAGGTCTTTAGGAATACTAACACCTTAACCATCGAGCCTTCGCTCATTTGTTGTTTATTTTTTATGCTTAATCATAGACATATGTTTTGGGGTGTATTTGGCAAAATTACGAAATAAAAAAGGGAAGAAGTGGCTCGAACTCGAGCCATTAGGGAAATACTAGTGCTTTAATCGTTAAGACTAAAACCTATTTATTGTTTAATCTCTATTTTCGTGTGACTTTTATATGCTAAAAATTAAAGGAAAAGAAATGAGAGGAAAGTAGCTCAAACTTGGGTTTCTAGGGAGGCCACTAAACTCTTAACACTCAGCCTTATACATTTTTCTTATTTATCCTTTACAATTAACCCCCTATATTTTGGGGCGTGACATTATTGATATGATTTTATCTATTATTAATAATTAATTAATCTTATTTATTCTTAATACATTGAGTTCAACTCCAATTTAACTCTATAGTTGAATAAAAACTCTATTATTTAAGAAAGAAAACCTATTTTTTTATATAACATCAATTTAGTAATATAATGAATAATAAAAGATATTCTCATCTATTCAAAATTTCTCTAAACTTATGCTTATATATATTATAGTTATTGGTCAAATCTACCCTTAAACCATAACAAATAACATCTTCTTCTTCTTCTTTTGTCATTTTGATTAAAACAGAAGACTTTTCTCTTATCACTCTTCAGGCATCCCCAATTCCACTTTATTTATTTGAAAAAAAAAACCATTTACTAAAGAAATGCATCATTTCTAAGATGATAATTTAATAAAGTAAGTTTTTAAGTAATTTTATGATCTGTCAACCAAACAATAAAATTTTGCATTTTAGCCATATGAACTAAATATGATAATTTAGCATACTTGATAATGTGCTAAGTAATTTTGCATCCTGGTAATCCTATTACAAAAAATAATTTTACATTTCGTGAGCCAAACATTATCTTAACAATACACCTATATTTTAAAATTCAAGAGAGTCGAAGGGTGTTCTTGGGCACAATAAAGTAAGACGTGTAGGGCTAACAAAATTGAATTACATCGTAATTTTATGTCATGTTTGCTAGTATATATTGTAATTACACAATTGCATAATATTAAATTGTACGAAAAATAATCATTATAAAATTATCAATAATGTTTGAAAAAATTCTTTAAACAAATACCAAAACTTAAAATCAAATCATTGTATATAATATGTTAATCCAAAAAGTATTTGACAATACGGTTACTTATAAATTAATAAGAAAAAAAATATCTTATGCAACTTTATCTAATCACTTCAGATATTTGTTGAGTTATTATCTCTTTAACATTAAATATATACTCATTGTCATCATCAATTAGTCTTTGGCCGATATAAATAATTATTAAGGAATACTTTGCAATTTTGTTAAAATTAGTATAAATAATTTATAATAAACACTATATAATTTAGTTCATTATTTAGTAGTTGAGAAGTAATCTTTTGTCAATAAAAATTTCATATTATTTAAATGAGATTTGTAAAATAGTATATACTTATATTTTAAAATTAAAATATATGTTGTAAAATTAAAACAACTTTTTAAACTTAAATCATTACGAGTATGTTTAGAAAGCTATAGAATAATTAGATTTAAGTGTAATTGTTTGTAATTATCTGCGTAATTACTCTAATTCTCACAATTTTCCTAACAATTGAAGAGTATAATTGGATGCTTCACTTACGTTCAATACAATGAGACCTACTAATTATAATGATTAACCAAATATGTCACACATATATAATTTGCATAAGATGATTTAGCATAAACATTAAAAATTAAATCTCTAAATTTAGTTAATTTAATTTAATTTAATATATTATCAAACAAGACCAAAATTGCATAAGATGATTTAGCAAAAACCTGTAAGATGCTTTGGTGGATTATTTTATGATTCAGATATCAAAGAGGAATCCCCTACTTTAAGACCTCATCTAAATTAATTAGTGGATTACAAAATTTTGAAAATTTTTTTGGTTGATGCCATAACAGGCTACCTTATTCCTTCAAAGTGTCCTCGTAGCCACCCAAAGGTATATTTTGAGTTTTATTCGGGAAAAAAAGAAAATAAAAGAAAGAATATTTCCCCTAACCCTAAACCACTAAACCCAAGCAGAAATCCATTTTTGAGCAGTGTGTTTGAGTACTTGAAGAAGTAGTCTCCATAGTGTTGGCAAATCATATCTGTCCAGAATAGTTTATACTAGGGGTGAGCGTTCGATCGAATCGAATCGAATAAAAAAATTTCGAGTTAATCGAGTTGACGAATCATATTTTATCATCCTAATTTGATTTGAAATTTTCTCGAATCGAGTCGAGTGAGATGGAATTGAATCGAATCGAATCGAATATATTTGTTCGAGTTAAATTTTAAAAATAATTTTGGGTCCTTGTAACCACTATCACCCATCGTAATAAAATTTGTCCACCTTAATCAAATTTTATTAACTTTCATCACCTCATAATTTATTTATTAATCTTTTATATACGGGTTAGCTTCTTTGCTTGCTTAGTTATTTCAATTATCTTGATTCTTATCACTATGTATTTTGGAATTAAAATATATATTAAATGTAAAATGTGATTTTTAATAAAAGTTATTTTAAAGATAAAATATGAATTGATACCAATATAAAATTTTAATACTGAATATTTTATGGCATAATTAATAATTCAATTTTAATATAAATATTCAATATGACTAAACAATTCAATAATATAAATAATATAAAATGTGAAATTTAATTTAATAATATAAATAGTAGATATAAATAAAATTATTGCTATTTATGTTTAGTGATTTTTCGATAATTTTGATTTTTATTTGAGAGTAAAAGGTGAGAAGTAAAAGTTTAGGGGAAAATAAAATTTTTGGGAATAAAAGTTTGAGGAAAGTAAATAGGGAGTAAAATTTTGGAAGGAAAATATAAAAAAAAAAATTGGGGGGATGGGTTTGGGGTAGATGGGAGGTGGGATGGGAAGGAGTAAAAGTTTTAGGGAAAAGTGGGAGGAGTAAAATTTGGGGAAATAAAAAGTTTTGAGGGTTTTTGGAGTAAAATTTTGAGAAAGTAAATGGAGAGTAAAATTTTGGTGGAAATAGATTTTGGGTAGATTGGAGGGTTGGGATGGGAGGAATAAAAGTTTTGGGGAAAAGTGGAAGGAGTAAAATTTTGAGGAAAAGTAAAAGGTTTGGGAGTTTGGGGTAAAATATAAAATATTATATTTTAATATTGAATTATTCAATTATTCGAGTTATTCAATTGAAAACTCAACCCGATTCGAACTCGAATTGAGAAAAAATTGAGTTGACTCGAATAACTCGATTAACTCGAATAATTCGATTCGTTTAACTCGAAATTTGAATTTTTTCGATTTTTTTGAGTCGAATCGAGTTTTGCTCACCCCTAGTTTATACATCCAACTAAGGTTTAATTTGAGAGCAAATCAACCAGAATATTTGAGAACAGGACTTATTTGTGTCTTTTAGGAATTTAATCTGATCTATAAAGCAATAATATTAATGAATTTTGAAAATTTTCATATTTAAATATTTTATTTAAAAATTAAATTTCAATCAATAACACATACTCAAATTTAATAGAAGTCAATTAACAATATTTCTAACTAGACTTTAATTTTTAACAGTATAGAGACCTGATATTTATAGTAGACATAATAATTTATTTTAACTAAACTAATTTAGAGTTAAAATTAGAGACAAAAGGACATGAATTAAAACGAGAAAATAATTAAAAAATTTATCATCCGTTTGACATAAGTTTAAATCGTATTACCCAAGCTAAATAAATTTATAATATTTTATCATAAAAGGTACAAACATGAAAACACAATTTTTTTTCCTTTCTCAATTCCCATCCTGTATTTCTTTATCATTAAATTAAAGTAATTAATGGAATCTAATTTTCCCAACAATTGTAGAAATAAGATCAAATTTGAAGTTGGATTACGATTCCTTCAAAAGTGATGTTTTAATGAGAATCTAATTTTGGTTATGGTAAATAAGGGCATCCATGAGTTGTTCAATATAGAAATATCCTACTTTTCACATCAATAATCACAATTTAATGAGTAATGTGAGGAGATGAGTGTGTCATCAATTGGATTCTTGTTTTAATAACACAATAATTTCCTCACTAATTAATTATAATAAAATAAATTTTATAAATATCCACACTTTTACTTAAAATAAATTTAAATCTCATTTCTCAAAATTTTCTATACTTCAATTCAAATTAGTTGAATATTGAAATATTATTATTTTTAAACTATAATTGGGTTTACAAATATAACTAATAAAATATTTACCCAATTGATGGGCTCAAAACTAACTATTATTTCGATAAAGGCAAGCGCACCTATCGAATAGTAGTATAGTTATGGTGAGTCTGGAATATTGTATCTTCAAAGACTAGAATTACTAGTAATAACTATCTTTTTATTTTCCAGCCTAATAATTAAGGGGATTTATTTTAAATCTAAAATTAACTAACTAATTTAACTAACTAAATGACTATGAACGTGACAGAGAGTGAATTGGAAAAATACTTTTGGACAACTTATATGAGATAGGCAATACCTAAGGAAGAATCCACCTAGACTTCACTTATTACTTTTGATTCATATGATTTATTCACTTGACTTAATCCGTAGAAATCCTGATTTATGTTAATATCTCTTTCAAAACTAAAAAAAAAAAAATTGACTCTAGGTTGATTAATTGTAATATCTTTCTAATTAAAACCCTATTATCGCATTAACTCGATCTATGGATTCTCTTATTAGATTTGACTCTAATTAAAATGATTTTGCATTAAGCTCGATCTATTTCTAGGGTTGCAATCAACTCCGCTTAATTGTGTTGATCTTCTCTTAAACATGGACTTTTTCTCCACTGAATAAGCACATTCGACTTGGATCAATAACCTGAATTATCAAAACAAGAATAAAAACTCACAATTAAGAATAAGAACAAGTATTTATCTTATAAATCAAATAATAATAAAATTTGTCTTAGGTTTCATCTCCTTAGATAATTAAGGGATTTAGTTCATACTGATAGAAGGGAACATATTAGAATAGGGAAAACAACAAAACATAAGAAAACCCAAAAACTTCTAAAGAACTTGATGGGAGATCCTCAATCTTGATGGAGATCCTTCTCCTAAGCTATTCCCATGGCTGTCTTGGAGTATTTTCTACCTTCTACTTGGGGTTCCCTTTTAAGTTGCCCCCTAGGGTGTTTATATAGGCTTTGGAACATCTCTCTTGGCCTACAAGTAGTCTATTCCTAATAGAATTCATCTTTGCTACGGCAGGGACACGCGTGTTCGAATCCTTAGATCGTGCTCGCTTCTGCTCGCCACACACGATCGTATGTTCAAGCCGTGTACATTGATCCAGGCCGTCTCTCAGTTTTGCTCGAAACACACGACCGTGTCTGATAGCCCAGGCCTTGTTGATTTCTTAGGTAGGCCCATTTCATCCCGTTTTAGCCTGTTTCTTGTTCTTTTGACTCCCTAAGCTCTCTTGAGTGTAAAACATGAAATTAAGGGATTAGAGCATCGAATTCATCAAATCTAATGAAAATTCATCCAAAAATAAGCCAAGTATGAGTTAAAATATGTGTAAATTAAGGTTTATCAAATATCCCCACACTTAATCCTTTGCTTGTCCTCAAGCAAAATCCTCAACTCACAATTAAAATTAAGCTTTCTCAAATCATAATTCTCATCAATAATGTCTCATTATAATTCATAGATAATTCATACATGGATAATTTAACTAAAAGAGTCCTAAAGATTCAAACAATCTAAGTCATAAATTTTTATAGTATGAAAACATAGGTGTTTCCTCTTACCTAAATAATTACCTCTGATTCAAAACTGACAAGGATTGACATCCTCACTAAAGATTCACTCAAATCACTCAAAGTGTTTAAGGTTCAAGAAAAAGCACTCAAAAGTCAAACATGAAGAGTTATTATCATAGGCTTTCATGAAAATCAAATCTCCACCACTATAAAATGAGATGATACACAAATCAAAAGGTCTTTTAAAAGGGTTGTAATGGGGCTTGGGTTAGAGGTGTGGATAAAGGCTGAATTAAAGGGTTAGAATCGAGATTGAATTGTCAAATTACCTAACTAGAACAATGGACTAATACTGAATAATTAGATTAATTGGAAACTTATCATAATAACACGAGCTTCTTCTAAAGATGTGAATTTAACTGTTTTAAGCACAAATAACATAGAACTAAAAATAAATTTATTTTCAACTTTTTTTTAAGAATAAGAACAAACAATAATAAGAAAGAATTTAACAACTGAAATAAAGAAAATAGTTAGGCAAATCGACAAAAGGGGAGTCAAGAAAATGGAAGAAACAAAAATTGAGTTTTGGGTTAATATTGATGGGTGAGTCAAGAAACGGTCTATTAGGCTCAAAAGGTTTCACTAGGGGTTAATTATGAAGGTAGGCTTTTTGGTGGAATAAGTGGGTTAAATCCTAGGTGCCTTTATCATCTCAGTATATCAAATCAAGGGTGTGGTCTCGACATGTATAAACAAAGCAAGTTCTAGAATAACAAATCAATATTGACACACTCATAATCAATAAAGTGAGCAAGAAAAGATATATGCTCTAAAGGCTCAAAATCTCACAAAAATTATGGTTTTTGATGTCAATCTTGCAAATTTCAAACTTCAAAGTAATATTTAAATTTAAGGAAACAACCTAACTAAATTTTTAATTTTGAAAATAGACTTATCATGCTTGATTCTCTAATATCTCAAAGTATAAACCATCAATGCACAATTACCTATGACTTACTTCAAAACATATCAACAAAAGTCATAAGCTAATGGAAATATCATTCTAATAGTAATATGAGAAAATTACTTAAGAACAAGATATAATTCAAGGATTTTCAAATAATACTATAGTTAACCTCCCCACACTTAAGATGTACATTATCCTCAATGTACAAAGATAGATAATATAGTAAGACAATTATAAGAGAGGGAGAGGAGTGAAACTTCCTTAATCATGGATGAAATCCTTGAACATGAAACTTGTAGAAGTGGAACCAATGAAAAGCATGATGAACTAGGCAAAGGTGAAGGTGGGTGAGAATATTCCAGTTATTTAGTAGCACCTTGAACCTTTTGAACTACGGAGTCATCAATAAAGTTTTAGGGGGTTTTATTAAATAGATGTCATTATGATTACTCGATAATAAACAACCAAAGATAAAAAGGAAACAACATAATTAATATAATTTAATGATAAGAAAAAGAAATAGTTTAATAGTTTAAAACTTTAAATAAAATAATGAAAATGAAAAAAAATGAAAATTAATGGACTCAAAGGTCCTCATCCCCAGATGGATCATGAGGTGGGGGTGGCGGCGATATGTAGAAGTGCTGAAAAATCTGTTGAAGAGTGGTCTCGATGCCATCGAATCGTCGAGCGTTGTCGTTAAATTGCTGCGTACAATACTGCTCGAACCAAGTGAGGTGTTCAAAATGTCATTCAGTGAAGGCGCGCATGAGCTGGTCGACGTGGTGGGGGTGGCAGACGGTGGCTCCTCGTGCTCCTCGTGCTGTAGGGGTGGCGCAGACGGTGGCTCATCGTCCTGCTAAGTGGGCTGCGAAAGCCAGTACTGGGGAGGATCAAACCCACGTCGGCGCTCAATCATCCTCATGTGAAGCATAGCCTGAATGCCCGCAGGGACATCTGCCTGATAAGGGTGAGCGAGGAGGATTGAGCTGCGATGTTGAAGAGCCCAAAATATCGAGCCAGGCGTGTGATGTATGGGCACATGGAGATAACTCCTCTCCTATGCCGCTTCATCTGATGCTGAATGGCGCAGGCTATAAAATAAGCTAAGTTGAAGACGTGCTCGTTCGCCATGCACCATCAAAAGTAGGCGTCGTGAGTGTTGACGACGCTGATGCTCTCTCGCTTGCCTGTCAAAGTATGGGCTAAGATAATATGTAGGTACCTCAATGATGGGGCGAGAGCTGATGCCTTGGAGTGACTAGGGTCATAGGTGGCCGAGGCGGGTACTATGTCTCTCCAACAAGCAGAGTGGGAGTAGTGGATGTGGCGGTGGAGGTCCTCGAAGTCATCGTCCTCCATGAACTCCTCGGTGTAGAGTCCTAGAGTGGCTCCGAACTGTGGGACACTTAGCTCACGAACGAGGCCTCCGAGATGGAATTGGATTGTGCCGGAGTCGTCAAAGTTCATCATGACCGTCTGGAAGTGGAAAGTGGAGCAAAACTCTAAAGTGAGCTCTAGGTATGTAGGCTCTGTGATATCAAAGAACTGCCCCCATGGATCGGTGGAAAATAGGGCCCATACGACGTCTGCTAGTTGGACCTGCTCCAAGGTGGCCCAATCAATGTACCTCCCCACTCTGAGGGGTCGCGCGTGAAGTATCTGAAAGAGCTTTTCTTGTCCCGGAGGAAACTGTAGGAACGGATGGCATACTTCGAAAACAGCACTTGAGGAGGTTGTACCGACGCCCTTCTGCTTTTTTAAAGAAGGGATGGTGGTCTTCTTCCCACGTGGAGGAGTCATTTACGTACCTGAAAAAGCAAAAAGATTTTCAATGAATCAAATATCAATTTTAGCCACAAATGTACCTATCCTAATGGTCCTAAATAATATTATAATCCTAATAGTGAATTAGATTTGTCATGTAATGCTAAACTTAAAATGAATATACTAGATTTAATTAATAATTATTATCAAACTAAAATCATACTAAACCAAATAGCATATCAAGGGAAATAAGGAATTTGACAAAGAAATCTGAGTTTGTACTAATAATAAGAGTGTTAACAAGAAAAAAGAAAAATATCAAATAAATAATGAAGAATTAATGAAATAAGCAACAATGGTGAAGAAAGGTGAACCGATGGAGGTGTTTGAAGCGGTGGGAAGGATGAGGCGATGGCACAGGCGTGGTGTCAGACACGGATGTGGACTGCGTGCTCGCTAGTGTATAAGAGGAAGAGGAAAGGAGAAAAAATAATGGGGAAAAGGCGTAAAGGGAAGTGAAGGAGTGAGGGTGCAGAGTCGCCGATGGCCAAAATAGGAAAGGGGGATAGGGTGTTTGGGGAAAACGGCTAGGGTTTTGTAGGGAAATTTTGAGGAACGGGCCCTTTATTAAGCCCTTATATTTCGAGAATTTTGAATTTGGGCGCGTCTGAATATTCGTCCACACCCGTGGTCCCTGGGTGTATTATGTCACATGGCCAAATCGCACGGCCGTGTGATGTTTCATTCGTTTCTCCCACGCCTGTGTTTAGGGTCACATGCCCATAGTAATTAGTTAGTATCGATCATGACCTAAAGGCACGGGCGTATCTTACGCCCGTGGGATTCTTTCAGTTTCGACCACGGCTTCTGGCCACGGGCGTGTCGCACACCCGTGTCACTTACTCAGTATCGACCACAGCTGTATCGCACGGCCATGTCACTTTTACCGTAGGCCGTGTTTTCAAGTCAGTTTCGACCACTGGCCGCATCATACGACCGTGGTGTTTTATCATAGTCCGTGTTGGGGAAAATTTTTCTTCCTTGGCCTGCACGGTCTCTGTCAAGCCGATGTCTCTTCTGGTGGTGTCCACACGACCACGACCACGCCCATGTGCTAGGCCGTGTGGGTAGGAAATCTTGCGCCTATTAAATTGGTTAGTTTTTAGTTAGATGCTAAAAATTAAAAATATGGATGTTAGTGAGGTTAGTGCTTGGGTTGCCTCCCGAGAAGCGCTCGTTTAAAGTCTTAAGCTAGATTTTCCCTGTTTTTATTTCTATATGAAGGTTCACGGAGCTAAAGCTCCTCTCTCATCTCTCTAAAATCTTCACCATTATATATTTTAAGTCACTGACCGTTTACCTTGAATGTGCCGTAAGTCAGATGAGTTACCTCGATTGTGCCATAGGGAAAAATAGTTTTGATTATGAATGGACCGGACCATCTTGACTTCAGCTTTTCAGAAAATAATTTGAGCTTTGAATTGTATAGTAGAACAAGATCTCCAACCTCAAAATGCTTCGGTTGCTTCAAACGAGCATCATGGCGTCACTTTGTTGCTTCCTTGTATAAATGTGAGTTCTCGTAGGCATTAGCTTGCCACTTATCTAGCTCGTTCAACTGCATCAATCTTTTTTCACCTGCAAGTTTAAGATCATAGTTTTGAAATTTGTAGTCCAAAATGCTTTGTGCTCTAATTCAAATGGCGATAAACTCTTTCCGTAGACAAGTCTGTATGGGGATGTTCTTATGAGAGTTTTAAAAGCGGTTCTTTAGGCCCATAAAGCATCATCTACTTTTAATGCCCAATCTTTCTGTTTGATTCTATGGTTTTCTCTAGAATACGCTTAAGCTCTCTAATAGCTACTTCAACTTGTCCACTAGTTTGAGGGTGATAAGGGGTAGCTGTTCTGTGGTGCACCCCTATTTCTTTAAGATTTTATAGAATTGAGTATTACAAAAATGAGTACCCCTATCACTAATAATTACTCTAGGTGTTCCAAATCGATAGAAGAGTTTCTTAAGAAAGCTTCAACCCATTTTGACATATAATCAATCGCCACTAAGATGTATTTATTCCCAAATGAGCTAGAAATGGTCCCATAAAATCAATACCCCATACATCAAATATTTTACATGATAGCATATACGTTTGAGGCATTTCATCGCGTTTAGAGATATTACCTGTTCTCTGACATCTATCACACAAAGTAACATACCTGTTAGCGTCCTTCAATAGGGTGGGCCAATAAAAACCTGATTCGAGCGTTTTATGTACTGTCCTAGTCCCACTGTAGTGTCCTCCTGTTGGTCCTGAATGGCAATGTTCTAGGATTTCGCTTGCTTCTGCCTTTGTAACACATCTCTGAATTACTTGATCTGCATATATACGAAACAGAAAAGGATCCTCTTAAAAATAGTTTTTCACATCAGCAAAGAATCGCTTCTTTTGATGATGTGTTAACCCTTTTGGTAGGATGTTAGCAGCTAAATAATTCGTAATATCTGCAAACCAAGGTGCCTCGGAGTCGGTTATAGGAAAGAGTTGTTCTTCAAGAAATGAGTCATTTATCTTACTCTCATCGGGTTCTTTGATATGTAGATTTTCAAGCCTAGAAAGATGGTCTGCCTCGATATTTTCAACTCATTTCTTATCCTGAATTTTCAAATCAAATTCCTGTAAGAGTAAGATCCATCTTATGAGTCAAGGTTTTGCATCAGATTTAGTTAAAAGATAACGAAGAGTTGAATGGTCAGTGTAAACGAAAACTTTAGATAATATCAAATACTATCTAAATTTATCAAATGCAAAAACCACGAAGCAACTCTTTTACGTGGTGGTGTAATTTTCTTGTCGCGTAGTTAATGTCTTGCTAGCGTAATAAATTGGTGAAAGTGCTTGTCTCTTCATTTGTCCCAAAAGCGCACCTCTTGCAAAATTACTCGTATCACACATTAGTTCAAAGGTAAATTCAATCGGTGCAATTATAATTGGAGCATTTATTAATTTATCTTTGAGGATATTAAATGCATCTAAACATTCCGATCAAAATTGAAAGGTACATCTTTTTCTAGTAATTTTATTAAAGGCTTAGCTATTTTAGAAAAATCTTTAATAAATCTTATATAAAATCCAGCATGTCCTAAAAAGCTTCTAATAGCCTTAACTGAACTAGGAGGAAGTAATTTTCTATGGTTTCAATTTTTACTTTATCAACCTCAATCCCTTTACTAGAAATTTTTTGGCCTAACACAATTCCTTCTCGAACCATAAAGTGACACTTTTCCCAATTAAGCATAAGGTTCGTTTCCTCACATCTCATAAGAACTCGTTTTAAATTTTTAAGGCAAAGATGGAAAGAATTACCAAATACTGAAAAATCGTCCATGAATACCTCCATAATATCTTCCACAAGTTCATCAAAGATGGCTAGGATGCAACGCTGAAAAGTAGCAGGAGCATTACATAATCCAAAAGGCATTCTACGATAAGCATATGTACCATATGGACATGTAAATGTTGTCTTTTCTTGATCCTTAAGAGCTATTGGGATTTGGAAGTAGCTAGAGAGTCCGTCTAGGAAGCAATAATACATATGCCCAGATAATATTTTTAACATCTGATCAATGAAGGGTAAAGGAAAGTGATCTTTTCTCGTGGCATCGTTCAACTTCTTATAGTCAATGCAGATTCTCCAACTTGTGACTGTTCTTGTTGGAATCAATTCATTCTTTTCGTTGGCTACAATAGTCATGCCTCCCTTCTTTGGAACAACCTACACAGGATTTACCCAAGTACTGTCAGAAATAGGATAAATAACTCCAGCATCTAGAAGTTTAATTACCTCAGCTTTAACAACTTCTTTCATGTTGGGATTCAATCATCTTTGAGGTTGCACACATGGTTTATATTCATCTTCAATTAAGATTTTGTGGGTGCAAAATGATGGATTTATCCCTTTAATGTCAGAAATTTTCTAAGTTATGACTCTTTTATGCTCCTTTAATACCTATAGTAACTCATCTTTCTCATTAGGTTCTAATTCCAAAGAAATAATTACTGATAGTGTAGAATTATCTCTTAGGAATGCATACTCTAAGTGGTTTGGTAATTGTTTCAATTCCAATTTGAAAGGCTCTTCAATAAAGAGTTTTAGTTTGTCGTTTATTTTAATGCCCTCATACTTCTTTTGTCTTGGGGAAGAAGCATTTGAATTTAACTCACTTTTTATCTCCCCTATCTCATCGGTATAGTTGTCTGCCCCCTCACCTTGGGTAAGACACAGTCCCAACGTGTCTTCATGCATAATTTCCTAAAAGAGTCTTGAATAGAATGATCAATAGCATCAAGAAAATAACAGGAATCATCTTGCTCTCTAAAATATCATATTGCATCATAAATTTTAAAAATAATTTCCATGTCACCTACCCTTAGCACAAGTATTCTATTGCCTACATCAATAATAGCTCTAGTAGTAGCTAAAAAGGGCATCCTAAAATTAAAGGCACCTCAACGTCCTTATCCATGTCAAGCACAACAAAATTGACAGGGAATATAAATTTATCAACTTTTACCAAAATATCTTCAATAATTCCCCTAGGATATTTAATAGATCTATCAGCTAATTGAATACTCATCCTAGTGGGTTTTGGTTCCCCAAGACCAAGCTGCTTGAACATTTTATAAGGCATTAAATTAATACTGGCACCTAAATCAGCTAGTGCTTTCTCAATATTTAAACTACCAATTAAACATGGAATAGTAAAACTTCTTGGATCCTTTAATTTGGTTCGTAGCTTATTTTGGAGAATAGCTGAACATTCCTCGTTAAGCTCCAGGTCGATAGCTCTTCAAACTTCTTTTTATTTGTTAGAAGCTCTTTTAGGAATTTTACGTATGTCGGCATCTGTGAAATAGCTTCAAAAAGTTAAGTTAATATGTAATTGTTTAAAAATTTTAAGAAATTTACCATATTGTGAGTCCATGCGTTTTTCTTCAACTTTGCCTGTTATGGGATTGGTGGTTTATACTCTTTAAGTACCGGTGTTATATTATCATTTACTTCCTCACCCTTTTCTTGTGGCATCTTCTTTTTTGCTTCAACCAATACCTTCCCATTACTTAGTGTAACTGCATTCACATGCTCTTCTAGGTTAGGTTTGGTGTTAATAGGTAAACTACCTGATTGCCTTTCGAAAACTAACCTGGTAGCTGTCCAATTTGATTCTTAAGCCCTTGAATTAATGTTTGCTGATTTATTAATGCCGTTTCAGTATTCTAAAAATGAGTTTCTGACACCAAAATAAACTTTGCTAGCATATCCTCAAGGTTCTGTTTTTTCTCTTATGGGTAGGGTTGCTGTTGAAAGCCTGGAGGGGGTTGTTGTCTCTAATTTCCTTGGCCACCCCATGAGAAGTTTGGGTGGTTCCTCCAACCTGGATTTTAAGTGTTACTATAAGGGTTATTTTGAGGTCTAGAATTATTACCCATATAGTTCATCTGTTCATTCTCCATGCCCAGATTGTAGGGTGGGTATTCTGTAATGTTCATCCCTCCTCCATTTGTATCGCACTGCATCACTAGATGTACATGCGAAGAATCATACAAACCATCAATCTTTTTATTTAACAGTTCTACCTGGTTTGATAGCATGGTCATTGCATCGAGGTTGAAAACACTGGCAGCTTTTGTTGGCTTTGTCCTTATAACTTGCCACTAATAGTTATTCAGTGCCATCGCATTTATATATTCATAAGCCGCTTCAGAGGTCTTGTTATTTAGGGTTCCACCAGCGGCTGAATCAATTAACTGCCTAGTTGAGGGGTTCACACCGTTATAAAAGGTTCGAACTTGTAGCCACAAAGGTAACCTATGGTGAGGGCATCTCCTTAGTAGATCTTTATATCTCTCCCATGTTGTAGAGTGTTTCTAGATCCATCTGCACAAAAGAAGAAATATCATTCCTCAACTTAGCCATTTTAGCCGGCGAAAAATATTTTAACAAAAATTTTTTGGTCATTTGGTCCCATGTAGTGATTGATCCTCGTGGTAACGAGTTCAACCACTGTTTAGCTTTGTTCCTTAATGAAAAGGGAAACAACCAAAGGCGAAAGGCATCATCAGAAATGCCATTAATTTTGAAAGTGTCGCAAAACAATAGAAAATTTTCCAAGTGATTGTTTGGATCCTCATCCTGCAAACCATCAAACTGAACAAATTGCTGAATCATCTGTATAGTGTTAGGTTTTAGTTCAAAATTATTTGCAGCAATAGCAGGTCTAACAATACTTGATTCAGTTCCTGTTAAATTAGGTTTAGCATAATCATACATAGTACGAGGAGTAAGATTTTGATTCACTGGATTTGCGGTAACCACAGGAGGTAGCGGATTATTATCAGCCATCTCTTCGGTAGTATTGGTTTCATCTTCTTGCTCTTCTTCTATATATTGTAGGCTTTGCCTTATTTCTCTTCGGTTTCTGTGAGCGGTCGCTTCTATATCACTGTATAAAAGTAATGGTCCTAACGGGTTTCTTCTAGTCATAAACTAAAATCACCTGCCAGAAGCAAATAAAAGAAAAATTAGTAAAAATAAAAAATAATTAAAATTGTAAATAAATAAAATGGTCAAAGTAATAAAAAATTAGTTTTCCTAATATCTTAGTCCCCAACAACAATGCCAAAAACTTGATGGACTCGAAACTAACTATTATTTCGACAAAGGCAAGCGCACCTATCGAACTATAGTATAGTTATGGTGAGATTCGAAATATCATATCCTCAAAGACTAGAATTACTGGTAATAACTATCTTTTTATTATCTAGCCTAATAATTAAGGGGATTTAGTTTTAATCTAAAATTAAATAACTAATTTAACTAACTAATTGACTAAGAACGTGACAGAGAGTGAATTGGAAAAATACTTTTGGGCAACTTATATGAGATAGGCAATACCTAAGGAAGAATCCACCTAGACTTCACTTATTACTTTTGATTCATATGATTTATTCACTTAACTTAATCCGTAGAAATCCCTGATTTATGTTAATATCTCTTTCAAGACTAAAAACAACTGACTCTAGGTTTATTAATTGAAATCTCTTTCTAATTAAAACCCCTATTGTCGCATTAACTCAGTCTATGGATTCCCTTATTAGATTTGACTCTAATCTGGTAGATTTTCGTCGCCCTATTTCTAGGGTTGCAATCAACTCCACTTAATTGTGTTGATCTTCTCTTAAACATGGATTTTTGCTCCACTGAATAAGCACATTCGACTTGGATCAATAACCTGAATTATCAAAACAAGAATAAAAACTCACAATTAAGAATAAGAACAAGTATTTATTTTATAAATCAAATAATAATAAGATTCATCTTAGGTTTCATCCCTTTAGATAATTAAGGGATTTAGTTCATACTGATAGAGGGGAACATATTAGAATAGGGAAAACAACAAAACATAAGAAAACCCAAAAACTTCTAAAGAACTTGATGGGAGATCCTCAGTCTTGATGGAGATCCTTCTCCTAAAGCTGTTCCCGACGGCTGTCTTGGAGTATTTTCTACCTTCTACTCGGCGTCCCCTTTTAGGTTGCCTCCTAGGGTGTTTATATAGGCTTTGGAACACCTCTCTTGGCCCACGAGTAGCCTATTCCGTATAGAAATCATCTTTGCTAAGGCAAGGACACGCCCGTGTTCGACTCCTTAGATCGTGCTCGCTTCTGCTCGCCACACACGGGCCGTGTGTTTAGGCCGTGTATGTTGATCTAGGCCGTGTCTCAGTTTGGCTCGAAACACACGGCCGTGTCTGATAGCCCATGCCGTGTTGATTTCTTAGGTAGGCCCATTTCGTCTCGTTTTGGCCCGTTTCTTATTCTTTTCGACTCCCTAAGATCTCCTGAGTGTAAAACATGAAATTAAGGGATTAGGAGCATCGAATTCATCAAATCTAATGAAAATTCATCCAAAAATAAGCCAAGCATGGGGTTAAAATATGTATAAATTGAGGTTTATCACTAATATTTTTTACAAAACCATAACTACAATAGTCGAAACAACTATAACTACAATGAAATCAATATAGAGCACAATTAGACTGAAATTTGAAATAAATCGGGACAAAACCCTCATGGTAGACTTAAATTCTAATTAAATCTATAGGATAATCCACTAGGGATAAGCGTTCGATCGATTCGAGTGAAAAAATTTCGAGTTAATTGAGTTGACAAGTTCTATTTTATCATCCTAACTCGATTCGAAATTTTTTCGAATCGAGTGAAATTGTTTGAGTTAAAGTAAAAAATTAAACATGTCAAATTAAAATCTTATTCCATAATAACTAATTCCATGTTAGGGCACATAAATTGGAACCATATATATTTGAAAACTTTTTCCAAGCAAAATAATAATAATAATACTTTAGTATGATAAACTTGAATCATTAATGTCCCAAACAATTCTAGAGAAAATTTAATTTATTAACTTTGTTTATATATTTTTAGAATTTTTAAAAATATAAAATTTGGAATATTTATAAATTTTTGAATTTTAAAATTATTTTGAATTATTTTGTAATTTTTGTTGAGAGAGAGATCAATTTGCCTATTTTAAACTCGACAAGGACCAAAAGGGTATTTATATCAATCTATTATTTGAATTGTAAAATTCAATTCGATTTGAACTCGAGATTCCAGTTGACTCGAATAATTCAAATAACTCGATTCTATTAACTCGAAATTTAATTTTTATTTTTATTTTTGAATCAAATACATCTAAGTTTTTTAAATATTTTATCCGTACATTTAAGTTTCTTAGATCTTAGACCTCTATCCTTATAATATTATCCTTACATGAAATCCGTTTTCTTTCCGACTAAAACAAAAATTTGGTTGAATTATTGGAAATTTTGACCATCTAAATTTAAATCTCATCTTTTAAATTGATTGAAATCGTAGATAATTTTAAAAAGACAAATAAAACAACAACCTTAAATAATAATAAATTTATCTTAAATATTCGTTAAAAATATTATTTTTTAACATCACAGAATAATTTCCTAAATACGTATGACTAATAAAATGTAATTACATTGTAATTGCTTATATATGTTATATTTGATAATATAAATTGCAATTACACATACATAATTTTAAATTCTAAAAGATATTAATTATAATAAAAATTATCAATAACACTAAAGAAAAATTCTCTAAACAAATAATAAAATCTAAAATCAAATCATTGTATATAATACGATAATCTAAAAAAAAAAAAGAAAAAGAGAGCATTCGCGATAGGATTACCAATAAAATTAACAATAAAAATAAATATCATATAAAGAACTTTATCTAATTACTCTTAACATTATATATTTGTTGAATTATTCTCTCTAGCATTAAGCATATACCGATTGTTATCACCGATTGATCATTAACCAAGTGTAGTAATCTAATTAAATTTGGTAAAATAATAGATACTATGTAATTTGATTAATTATTTAGCATGTCAAAATATATTTAAAACATATATCTTAAAATTAAAATTCTATTATTATTGTAATAAAACGATATAATTAGTTATATAAATGTTTTAATTAAAGACTTTAATTACACCCAAGGGTAAATATAGAAACATAGAGATGAGGAATCTATAGAGGATGTGTTGAATGGACCCAACTTGGGATTCAAGATGTTTGTTGCAACTTGTGTTGTAAGAAGGAAAGAGAGTGAAAGACGGTGGGTTTGAAGGACAACCTTTTCCAGCCATTACACTCTATTTCTCTTCCATCCAATTAAGAATCTCAATATCCTTTCACTCTTTATTATTATTATGTATTTATTTTTGAATTATGTCTGAAAACGTGCAGTTTGGATTGGATCCAACTCCGGTTTCTCGCATCTCCATCGGTTTTGTCGGATGCTTGTATTCTAACCAAAGAATCTATTAATGTCCCTTTTTTTTTTCCTACGTTACCAATATTGCCCTTCCATTTTCTCAATTATATTTTGGGTTAACTACACATATAGTCATCTAACTATCAAAAACTTTCATTTTAGTTACTCAAAATTAAAAAAAAAAAATTGTAATTTAAAACACCCACATTACATAGTTTGGTCGTTTTTATTACTCTTGTTAAAAACACAAACGACAAGTTGACGTGACAGTTAAAAAAGTTAGTATGACAATAAATTTAGCCCTCAACTTTTACATATTATATCAATTTAGTCATAATTTTAAAAAATTAACTCTCAAAATTTACAAATGGTCTCAATTTAATCCTAATTCTAAAAAATTCAAAGAAATATATAAAAATTTTCAAAAAAAAATATAATAATAAATTTAAATTTAATATTAAATAATATAAATATATTAATATTAAATAAAAAATCCCCCGTCCCTCCCTGCCCCATGAACCCTTAAATTGATCGGCAACATGGAATGGGAGGAATATTTGCTTCATCATCAATGGTTTGTATCTGTTGAGGGAAAAGGAAAATAGGAAAAAAAATGATTTCTTTAACTTAAATTGATTGCATAACTTTTGGCTAATATTTTCTAGGTTTTTATGTTAATTCAAAATTTGAAAATTATTTTCGACTAATTTGTGTTGCTCTTTTCTGTGTCTTTGGTTTGATGGTCTTTTTCTTCCTTCTAAATTTTAAAGCTAGGATTTAGATATAAAAGAGATATTCTAGAATGAGATGCAAAGGTTTTCTCAGACGATGAAAGATGATGTTTTACCAGTATCCTACTTTTAGAGATTGAACTGTCTATATATTTTCAGTTCTTTAGAAGACAACGGGGGAGGGGGACAGGTATCGGGACAGAAATATTTTTATTTAATATTAATATAATATTTTAATTTATTATTATATTTTTTTGAAAATATTTATGTATTTTTATATATTTTTAAATCTTTTAGAATTAGGATTAAATTGAGATATTTGTAAACTTTGAGGGTTAGTTTTTAAAAAAAAATTATGACTAAATTGATATAATATGTAAAAGTTGATGGCTAAATTTGTTATTATACCAAATTTTTAACTATCACGTCAGCTTGCCATTTGTATTTTTAACGGGAGTGACCAAAATGATCGAACTATGTAACGTAGGTGGTTAAATTGTTTAATGAATCACAACCTACCATTATACATCTTATTCTTTAAGTCTTCTTAGGTAGGTCTATGAGGTGACTTGATGGAACATGGACACAAGATACATGAGTGATAGGTGACAATGATATTGTCAAGTAATGCAACACTCCTAATCCATCTCCGTTGTCGGATTAGAGTTACGGAGTATTACAACACTTAACAAATCAAATGGCAACATAAACCATTCAAATATTAATTTAAATATAAAATATTCAAAAAATCGTCATTCAGTAGTATATATACGAATACGGGCCTTATATCGAGCTTACGGAACCTAAAAACCAATTTGGAAACAATTAGGGACTAATTTGAAACAAAACAAAAAATTGTAGAAAAATTGAAAATAGAGGTCACATGGCCGTGTACAGAGCCCGGACCGTGTGGCTCAGAAACATGGTTGTGTGGTCAAACTGTGTACAATTCGAAAATTGGGTCATACGGCCGTGTGCAATTCGAAATAGGATCACACAACCGTGTGGCCAAACCGTGTAACAACCTGTGACCATGTGGGGCAAACCTGCACCAAAATTAAATAGGTCACATGGTTGTGTGGTGTGACCGTATGTGGCACACGGCCATGAGAAAGCCCGTGTCCCAAGTCGTGTGCACCTAAAATGACTTCTAAGTGATCAAGTAGCAAGGATAGTCAAATTGTATACCAAAATTATTAGTATTTATCATACTCTTAAGTGATCAAGGTAAGCATAGTATTTACATTTGAACTTACTATGCATTTGTATGCTTACTGATGTACCTAAAACTAACTATGATCACAATAAAGGCAAGCGCACCTATCGTTCAATAGTATAGTTCAAAACAAATTGTCATCCATAGTATATATATACGAATACGGCCTTATATCGAGCTTACAGAACCTAAAATCAATTAGGGACTAATTTGAAACAAAATAAAAAATATAGAAAAACTAAAAATAGAGGTCACACGACCGTGTACAGAGCCCAGACTGTGTGGCTCAGGAACATGGTCGTGTAGTGAAACTGTATACAATTTGAAAATTGGGTTACACGGCCGTGTGCAATTCGAAATAGGTTCACACGATCGTGTGGCCAGACCGTGTAACAACCTGTGACCATGTAGGGCAAACCTACACCAAAATTAAATAGGTCACATGGCTGTGTGGTGTGACCGTATGTGGCACACGACCATGTGACGGCTCGTGTCCTAGGTCGTGTGCACCTAAAATGACTTCTAAGTGATCAAGTAGCAAGGATAGTTAAATTGTATACCAAAATGATTAGTATTTATCATACTTTTAAGTTATCAAGGTAAGCATAGTATTTCCATTTGAACTTACTAAGCATTTGTATGCTTACTCTAGTTGTTTCTCTACTTGTAGATCATCACCTTACAGAACTTGCCAAGTCAGATCAGCATGAAGCACACACTATCAGAATATATAAATTATATTCATTTTGAGTCCAAATATTTTGACATGTATATAAGGCACCTTAGTGAGAAAATGGTCATTTTGGGTTAATAGTTGTGGTAATTGTGGTGATGGTTGAACTTGTATGTTTAAAATGGCATATAACCTAATTGATGCATGATTTGGTCAATTTTGATGTTTTTAAGAATGATGATCTTAAACTTGTGTGGTTTGGCATGTTAAAGGTTACAAGTAAGCTAGTTGGGAAGCTAAGTCATAAATGGTTTGAGAATGGAATGTTTCAATGTTAAGTTATAAACCGTAATAGTAACATATTTTAATCCAACATTTAGCATACTTTGGATGATTTTTCCCTTTAATTATGGAAATAGGTGCTCATAATCCTTTGTTTTTATGTTTTATACACAGTAGAGCACCGGAGGCTGAAAAGAACAAATAACGGGCCGAAAATGGAGAAAATGGGCCAAAGCATGAAATCCACACGGCCTGGGCCCAAGACCACACGGCCGTGCCCCGCAAGAAAATTCAACCACGGCCTGGACCCTAAAAAACACGGCCGTGCCTCATCAACAGGATCGACCACGGCCTGGCCACGATTTACACGGGCGTGTGCCATGGGCGTGTCTCTGTCGCAGATAAGAAGAATTCTATTCGGATTAGGGTACTTAGAGGCAAAGAAACATATTCCAAAATCCTATATAAAGACCCTAGAGTCCAACCTTTAGGGGGGTTCAGCTAGGCCAAAGAGTCGAGCCAGAGCAGTTAATTTCAGGGATTTACTCGAAGAAAGCCAGTTGATTCATCTCAAGAAGCCAGAATCATACTCAAGACGGAGGATCTCTCCTTCAATTCCTTGAGGGTTTTAGGGTTTTCTTATGTTTTGTTTTATCTTTTCTTCTGAGATGTTTTCTTTTACAATTATGAACTAAACCCTCAAATACTTGAGGGGGATGAAACCTAAGATGAATCTTGTTATTGTTATCTGAGTTGTATGATAAATACTTAATTTGTTCTTAACTATGTGTTCTTAATTCTTGTTTTGGTATTTCCGGGATATTGATGCAAGTGCGATCTGCTTAGGCAGAGGAGGAAGTGACCCTGTCTAAGAGTAGATCTAGCATAGTTAAGCAGAGTTGCTCACGCTCCTAGAGATAGGGTGACGAAAATTTACGGGTTAGGGTCAAACCTAATATAGGAGTCCATAGATCGAGTTAATGCAATTCTAGGGGTTTTAATTAGAAAGAGATTTCAATTAATCAACCTAGGGTTAGACGTTAGTAGCCTTGAAGAGAGGTATTAATATAAATTAGGGAATCCTACGGATCAAGTCAAGTGAATAAATAAATCAGTTCGAGTTAGATAACAAGTGAAGTCTAGGTGGATTCTTCCTCAGGTATTGTCTAAATCAATCGGTTTTCCCTCAAGTTTTTCCCAAATTTCTTCTTTGTCTTAGCACCTTTAGTTTAGTGGATTAGTTAATTTTAGATTAGATAAACGATTTCCTTAATTCGTAGGCTAAATAATAGAAAGAGAGTTAATATTAGTACTTTTGGTTCCTTTGGGTTCGAAAATCCGGTCTTGCCGCTAGCTATACTACTGTTCGATAGGTGCACTTGCCTCCATCGTTGTCTTAGTTAGTTTCCAAGTTCGATCATTCTTTTTATAAATTTTTAAGACTCGATAGACACGATCAAGTTTTTGGCCCCATTGCCGGAGAACTAAAATATTAAGAACGCTCAATTTTTATTACTTTAGCCATATTATATTTTATTTTTACAATTAAATTTCATTTTTACTTTTTTAAATTTCTTTCTTCTTCTCTTTTCCTAGCAGGCACCTCTAGTTTATGAGTAGAAGCAACCCGACAGAGGAAGATTTTTACTGACGGTGATATTGAAGGAACCGATGCTGTAAATCGTAGAGAAGTAAGGTGAGGCTTAGATTACATACAAGAAGAGCAAGAGGACAAAACCAATACCACCAAAAGGATGGCTGAGAATAATCCGCCACATCAAGATATGGCCGATCATCATGCTCCTTGAACTATGTATGATTATGCTAAACCTAATTTAACAGGAGCTGAATCGAGTATTGTTAGGCCTGCTATAGCCGCTAATAATTTTGAATTAAAACCTAACACTATATAAATGATTCAACAGTTTGTTCAATTTGATGGTTTGCAGGACGAAGACCTAAATACTCATTTAGCTAATTTTCTAGAATTCTGTGATACCTTCAAAATAAATGGCGTTTCTGATGATGCCATTCGTCTTCAGTTATTTCCCTTTTCCTTGAGAAATAAAACCAAACAGTGGATACATTCTCTTCCACGAGGATTAATCACTACATGGGACCAAATGACCGAAAATTTTTTTATTAAAATATTTTCTACTTTCCAAACTGCCAAATTAAAGAATGATATCTCTTCTTTTGTGCAGATGGATTTAAAAACATTATATGACGCATGGGAGAGATACAAAGATCTATTGAGAAGGTGCCTACACCATGGTTTACCCTTGTGGTTAAAGGTCCAAACTTTTTACAACGGTGTGAACCTCTCAACCCGGGAGTTTACTGACTCAACCGCCGGTGGAACCCTGAATAACAAAACTCCTAAAGCAGCTTATGAATTCATAGAGGAGATGCCACTGAATAACTATCAGTGGCAAAGTACAATGACAAAGCCAACTAAAGCAGCTGGAGTTATCAATCTCGACATAGTCACCATGCTATCAAGTCAGATAGAGATGATTAATAAAAAGATTGATGGTTTATGTGATTCTTTGCAGGTACATTTAGTTATGCAGTACAATACGAATAGAGGATGGATGAATAATACAGAATATCCACCTTACAATCCGAGTACTGAAACTAAGCAAGTTTACTATATGGGCGACAATTTTAGACCTCAAAATAACCCTTATAGTAAAGCTTATAATTCAAATTGGAGATACCACCACAATCAATGACAACAACCCTACCCATAGGAAAGGAAGCCAAACCTTGAAGAGATACTAGCAAAATTTATAGAATTGTCAGAATCCCGCTTCAAAAATACTGAAACGATATTGACTAATCAACAAGCATTAATCCAAGGGCTGAAGGATCAAATCAGACAACTAACTAAGTTAGTTTCTGTTAGGCAACCAAAAAGTTTAACTAAACAAAAAGAGCATGTGACGGTAGTTACACTAAGGAGTGGAAAAGAGTTGGTTAAAACAAAGAAAAAGATACCACGTGAAACTAATAAGGCAAAGGACGAGGAAGTTGAGAATGTAACACCAATATGTGAAGAATGCAAACCATCAATACCATATCTGGCAAAGTTGAAGAAAGACTGCCTAGACGCCCAATACAGTAAATTTCTTGAACTTTTTAAACAATTACATATCAACTTACCTTTTGTTGAAGCTATTTCATAGATGCTAACATACGCAAAATTTTTAAAAGAGCTTCTAACAAATAAAAGGAAGTTGGAAGAAATATCAACAGTAGAGCTTAATGAAGAATGTTCAGCTATTCTCCAAAACAAACTACCAACCAAATTGAAAGATCTAGGAAGTTTCACTATTCCCTGTTTAATTGGTAGTTTAAACATAAAGAAAACACTAGCTGATCTAGGTGCCAGTATCAATTTAATGCCCTATAAATTGTTCAAGCAACTTGGTCTCTGGGAACCTAAACCCACTAGGATGAGTATTCAGTTAGCTGACAAGTTTGTTAAATATCCTCGGGGAATTATCGAAGATATTCTAGTAAAAGTTGATAAATTTATATTCCTTGTTGATTTTGTTGTGCTTGACATGGATGAGAATTTTGAGGTGCCTTTAATTTTGGGACACCCCTTTCTAGCTACTGCTAGGGCTGTTATTGATGTAGGTGATGCTTAACTTGCACTGAAGGTAGGCGACGAAGAAATAATTTTTCAAATTTACGATGCTATGTGATATTCTAGAGAACAAGATGATTCTTGTTATTTTATTGATGCCATTGATAATTCTATTCAAGATTCTTTGTAGGAAATCATACATAACGACACGTTGGAACTGTGTTTTACTCAAGGTGAGGGGGTAGATGATGATACCGATGAATCAGATTCTAACACATTTCCCCTGGACAAACAAAAGAAGAGGGCATTGAAATTAATGACAAACTAAAACAAAAACCCTCTATTGATAAACCACCCAAATTAGAATTAAAACAGTTACCAAAACACTTAGAATATGCATTCCTCGGGGATAATTCTACACTACCAGTGATCATCTCTTCGGAACTGAAACCTAAAGAAAAAGATGAGTTGCTACAGGTACTAAGGGAACATAAAAGGGCCATAGCATGGAAAATATCTGACATTAAGGGTATAAGCCCATCATTTTGTGCCCACAAAATTCTAATGGAAGAGGAGTATAAACCATGTGTGCAACCTCAGAGACGATGAAATCCCAATGTGAAAGAAGTTGTTAAAGCTGAGGTAATTAAACTTCTAGATGCTGGAGTAATTTATCCTATTTCTGACAGCACTTGGGTAAGTCCTGTGCAGGTCGTTCCAAAGAAAGGAGGCATGACTGTTGTAGCAAACGAGAAGAATGAATTGATTCCTACAAGAACAGTCATAGGATGGAGAGTCTGTATTGACTATAGAAAGTTGAACGACGCAATCAGAAAAGATCATTTTCCTCTGCCCTTTATTGACCAGATGCTAGAAAGATTATCTGGGCATATTTACTACTGTTTCCTGGAGGGGCTTTCCGGCTATTTCCAATTCTTGATATCCCCTGAGGATCAAGAGAAAACTACATTTACATGTCCATACGATACGTTTTCTTATCGTAGGTGCCTTTTGGATTATGTAATGCTCTTGCTACTTTTCAGCGCTACATGCTAGCCATATTTGATGAACTTGTGGAAGACATTATGGAGGTCTTTATGGACGAATTTTTGGTATTTGGTAATTCTTTCCATATTTGCCTTAAGAATTTAAAATAAGTACTAATAAGGTGTGAGGAGACGAACCTTGTTTTAAATTGGGAAAAGTGTCACTTTATGGTTCGAGAAGGGATTGTGTTAGGACATAAAATTTCTAGTAAAAGGATTGAGGTAGATAAAGCAAAGGTTGAAACCATAGAAAAATTACCTCATCCTATCTCAGTTAAAGCTATTAGAAGCTTTTTAGGACATTTTGGATTTTGTAGAAGATTCATTAAAGATTTCTCTAAAATAGCTAAACCTTTAACAAAACTACTAGAAAAAGATGTACCTTTCAATTTTGATCAAGAATGTTTAGACGCATTTAATACCCTCAAAGATAAATTAATAAATGCCCCAATTATAATTGCTACTAATTGGAACTTATCCTTTGAACTAATGTGTGATGCGAGTGATTTTATAGTAGGTGCAGTTTTGGGACAGCGAAGAAACAAGCACTTCCAGCCAATTTACTACGCTAGCAAGACATTAACAGCCGCACAAGAAAATTACACAACCACAGAAAAAGAATTACTAGCTGTAGTCTTTGCATTTGATAAATTTAGACAATATTTGATCCTATCTAAAGTTGTCGTCTACACTGACCATTCAGCTCTTCGTTATCTTTTAAATAAACCCAATGTAAAACCTCGACTTATAAGATGGATTCTACTCTTATAGGAATTTGACTTGGAAATTCAAGATAAGAAAGGAACTGAAAATCTTGCAGCAGACCATCTTTCTAGACTTGAAAACCCGCATATCAAAGAACTCGATGAATTTCTTGAAGAGCAACTCTTTTCGATAACCAACTCTGAGGTACCTTGGTTTGCAAACATTGCAAATTACTTAGATGCTAACGTCTTACCAAAAAATTTAACACATCATCAAAAGAAGTGATTATTTTCTAATGTGAAAAACTATTTCTGGGAAGATCCTTTTCTTTTCCGCATATGTGCAGATCAAGTGATTTGAAGGTGCGTTACAAAAGAAGAAGCGAGCAAAATCCAAGAGCATTTCCATTCAGAACCTTCAGGAGGACATTACAACGGGATTAAGACAACACACAAAACACTCGAGCGGTTTTTATTGGCCAACTTTATTTAAAGACGCCAACAGGTATGTTGCTTCATGCGATAAATGCCAGAGAACATGTAATATCTCTAAACGCGATGAAATGCCTCAAACATATATACTATCATGTGAAATATTCGACATATGGGGTATTGATTTTATGGGTCCATTCCCTAGTTCATTCGAAAATAAATACATTTTAGTAGCAGTCGATTATGTGTCAAAATGGTGGAAGCCCAAGCTTTACCTACTAACAATACTAGAGTAGTAGTAAAATTTCTGAAGAAACTCTTCTCTCGATTTGGAACACCTAGAACAATTATTAGTGATAGGGGCACTCACTTTTGTAATACTCAATTTGATAAAGTCCTAAAGAAATATGGAGTACACCACAGGATAACTACCCCTTATCATCTTCAAACCAGCGGACAAGTGGAAGTAGCAAATCAAGAACTTAAGCGCATCTTAGAGAAAACAGTTGAAGCAAACAGGAAAGATTGGGCAGTAAAAGTAGACGATGCTCTATGGGCATATAGAACGGCATTTAAAACCCCCATAGGAACATCCCCATACAAACTCGTTTATGGAAAAATTGTCATCTACCATTTGAGTTAGAACACAAAGCTTTCTGGGCTATAAAATTCATAAATTGCGATCTTAAACTTGCGGGTGAGAAGAAGATGATGCAGTTGAACGAGTTAGATGAATGGTGAGCTAATGCCTATGAGAACTCACGTTTATATAATGAGGCAACAAAGTGACGTTATGATGCTATTTTAAAGCAATCAAAGCAATTCAAAGTAGGTGATTTGGTCTTATTGTACAACTCAAGATTAAAACTGTTCCCTAGAAAGCTTAAATCGAGATGGTCAGGTCCATTCGTAATAAAAACTATTTTTCCCTATGGCACAATTGAGGTAACCCATCCAACTCGTGGCACATTCAAGGTGAATGGTCAACGACTGAAAATTTATACTAGAAACTATTTTTGGGATATAATAGATGAGCTTCGGCTCCGTGAACATTCATTTAGAAATGAAAACAGGGTAAGTCTAGCTTAAGACTCTAAACGAGCGCTTCTCGGGAGATAACTCCAGCACTAACTTTACTAATATTATATTTTTAACACCTAAACTGTAGGTTTCCCTATCACACGGCCTTGCACACGGGCGTGGCCGTGGCCGTGTAAATACCACGAATAGCCATATGGGCGTGGCAAAGATGGACAATAATTTTTCCAAGCCACGGGCTCCGACTAAATGGCACGGCCGTGCGACTTGACCATGGATGAAACTGATTAAAGGACAAGGACTTGAGACACGCCCGTTCCTCCAACCCGTGGTCGATCCTGAGTAAACAACATGGGCAATTAAAACGCCCGTGCCTCGAGACCGTAGATGACACTAATTTATGGGCACGGGCGTAGGACCAAAAACACGGGTGTGGGAGAAGCGAACAAGGCCAGGCATGCCCAGGGAACACGGGCGTAGACGGCATCACGAACGCGCCCAAATTTGAAATCGCGAAAAACACAGGCTAAAGAAATAGGAACACGGGAGTGCCTCGAGACTGTGTTCCCCACCCCCTATTTAAAGAAGCACACGGTCGCACATCCCCCCCCAAATTCTCTTTTCAACCCTAGCTACTTCTCCCCCAAAATATCAAAAGAAACTCCTGTCACCAGCAAAACCCCCATCTCCCTCTTAATTTCCTCCGTCCCTTACCTTTTCCCCCTCACAACACACATAAAAGCAAATACACGATCGTGCCAACACACCCACGATAGCCGTGCTCCCCTATTGAGTTACAGTACACATGCCCGTGTAGCACCCTCCAACGCAGTGCACCGACCAACCGTGCAACTCCTCTCCAAGCACTTCACCGGTCACCTCTCCTCTTTACATTTACCCCTTTAAAGTATTTATCACTTAAATTTAGCTTATAAATAGTTCATGCTTATTTCTTAATATTAGTTTTATTTATTTTATTTTGTTCATTGTTTACTAATAGCACTTAGAGATTATAGAAAATATTAGTTTATCATTGTTATGATAGTTGTTTTCTACATGATATTATTGAGCTCTTCAAGATTGTGCAATATGGCTGAAAATGATACTTGAATCGATAAATATATTTTATTTTTAGGAAAACAATGTCGTCATTCCAAGGAAAGAAAATCGCGGTCCCTAGTTCTAAAAAATGAAAGGGACCCGACTCGTCATCGGCCAATGCATCCGCTGAACTACGACACCCATTCTTCCAATTCCCGCGAGGACCCCAAGACGACCTTTATAGGACACTCCGCGCATGACCCCTCGGCACAGGGAGGTGCATTGAGTGGACCACTCTAGAGCAGGTTCGATTAGCCGACGATGTACAAGCTCTCTTAACCACGGATCCATGGGACCGATTCTTTACAATCATTGAGCCCACCTATTTGGAGCTCACTCTAGAATTATGCTCCACATTCCACCTCCAGACAGTAATGACAAACTACGATGACCCCGGCACAATCCAGTTCCGTATAGGAGGAATCGTGAGAGAAATGAATGTACCATAATTCGGAGCGCTTTGGGACTCTACAACGTGGAATTTATGGAGTAACATGACCTCTCAGAGCTCCATTGCCACCTTTACAACACTCCGATGAGATATCGGTACAATATAGCCCCCAGTTCAAACTCATACGACCCTAGCCGCTCGAAAGCAATAGCTCTCGCCCCATCTCTACGATACTTACACACCATACTAGCCCATACATTGACTGGACGGCGCGAGAGCACTGGCATCGTCAACACTCATGGCGCTTATTTCCTATGGTGTATGGCAAACGGCCAAGTTTTCGACCTAGCATATTTTATAGCCCGTGCCATCCAACACCAAAGAGAGCAACACAGGAGGGGGGTTATATCTATGGGCCCGTACATCACATAATTGGCTCGACATTTCGGGCTCCTCACCACCGCCTCTTAAGTCTCCTCACTAACACTGATAGGACAGATGTCCCCATAAGGCATCTAGATAACGCTACATATGAGGATGATCCAACGATGACGTGGGACCGATCCTCCCCAATATCGACTAGCTACTATTGCTGAGGAGGAGGATCCCAAGGACATTACTGACGATGTCCCACACCCACATGAGGAGCCACCACCGAGTCATCGCACTTCTCATGCGGCTCCATCACTTTCGGACATTTCTGGACAGCTCACTTAGTTCGAGCAGTATTGCACGCAACAATTCAATGACACCGCTCAAAGATTCGATGGTATTGAATCAACCTTTCAGCAGATCTGTCATCTCCTCCACATATCACCACCGCCTTCACCTACCGATCCAACCGACGACGAGGACTTTTGAGGCACTTATTATTTTTTTGCTTTATTTTATTTCACTTATTTATTTAAGATTTTTATTATTTTGTTGCAAACTCTTATTATTACAATTTTATTTCTTTTATCACTGGCTATCTAACCATTGAATATCCCTAACATCATCAATTAATTAGTACCTGTAACACCCCTACCCGTATCCGTTGTCGGAATAAAGTACAAGGCATTACCTAGGAGTACGGAATACTCACAGACAATTTAAACCATTTATCGCTCAAATATCGAAATTGATTATAAAACTTTCTTTACACATATAGTGCTCTTGAGGTGCATCATTACATAATTATGAATGAACACATTTATCAAACATATGTCATGTTTTATATATATATCATAGTCTCATATTTCCATGTATCAATTACCATTATTTCCTCGTATTTCGACAAATACGTGTAACAATTCATAAACATGTAATTCACTAGCTCTTCCTATCAATCACAATTTAAATTGACAATCACTTATTGAGCCCAATTTCAATGTTCACTACAATCTATCATATAAATTTGGACGTATCCACCAATAAATTCCATGTACGGTATCATCATCTTATATTTCTACATACATTACTTTGCACATTATGAACTCAAATAACATATACAAGACATACTAATGTATTTCAAATACGTTTTCATAATATTTCATTTAGAATTAAGATTATTTCATATTAGAACTCTTATCATTAACTCATTTGGAATACCAATTCATACAGATAATACACTCAATGATGTACAAATATATAATCACAAATGAACTCATTCGTCAACCAAGTTCTACGTTCATGTCTCATCAACTCGTATTTTCTTATATCATATAATATATACCATGATTTCCATTCCCTTGATATTTTTCCATATTTATCTCGTTGAATTTCTTGGAATTTCGATGGATTTTCAGGGGTACACTTTAGTGTACAAATCCGAGTCCGTCCATTCATATTCATGTGCGCACATTTCCATTTCAAAGAGCACACTCATGAACCTCATCCTTACAATGGATTACGGTCCAAGCTAAATCACAAGAGAGCACACTCATGAATCTCATCCTTACAATGAGATTACGGTCCAGATAAATCCTCATAATATAAACTCATAGAGTATTGTCGGGATTACCGGTCCAATCTAAATCCCAACGACAATTACTCTAATGAGCTTGGATTTGAATTACCGATTCAAAGCTAAATTGAGACCCTAATTGGATTACCGTCCTGCTAAATCCATTTTCCACATATTCTTCGAGAGGGCTTATATCAGGATCACCCGTCCGTGCTAGATCCTTTTCACACATATTCTTCGGGAGGGCTATATCAAGATAGGATCACACATCCGAGCTAGATCCTTTTTACCGTCAATTCCTTTTCAGAGATCCATCAAATTTTCCTTTCATTCAACTGGGATTTATTTTCCATTTTCATCAAATATATTAATGTTTCATCAATCTTCATACAATGAACATTCAAATTATATTCACATTAATAACATACATTTCAAGCATTTAAGAATATAATTCAAGTTACATGAACTTACAATTTTATTTTTATACCATAACGATAATCTTAGTTTCATAATAAATATTTGAAATAAAACATTATATCATTTCTACTTCAACGTTTATCAATTATAATCGGGCATGTGATCAATTTATGCATAAGTCATTCATATATTTTCCTCCTCCTCCTCCTCTCCATTTCACATCCTTAGTATAAATAACACATTTGTAAGTAACATTATCTATAATTTTCACTATTTATTTATGTGAATATTCAAGCTATTCATCCATGTCATAGTCACTAAATTATTTTTATCTTGCGCTACAGAACTTAAAATTAAGATCCGCTAATTTTCCCTGAAACTAGACTCACATATCTTCTTACCATAAAATTTTTAGAATTTTTGATTTAGCCAATAAGTACAGTTTATTCTTTAAATACACCCCTATTCTGCTGTCTGACAGTTCTAACCCTTCTTCACTAAAAATTTATTATCTCCTCATACAGGATTCATATGATGTTTCTGTTTGTTTCTATTGAAAATAGACTCATTAGGATTCTAAAAATATAAATTTAAGCCCATACTTATTTTTCTCCAATTTTTTATGATTTTACAAAGTCAAAACAGGGGAACCCAAATTCATTCTAACCTTGTCTCACAAAATCTATTATATCTCATGATTTACAATTTCATTTCTTACACCATTTCTTCTATAAGAAACTACACTCAATAAGATTTAATTCTATATTTTATTCATCCCCTTATTTTATTTATACACTTTTTGGTGATTTTCAAAGTTAGACTATTGCTGCTGTCTAAAACTGTTTTAGTGCAAATTGTTGATTTCCATTTTGCCCCAAATTTCACAATTCATACAATTCAGTCCTTATCCAATTAACCCCTCAATTGAGCTAATTTTTCTCAATTAATACTTTATTATATCATTTTAAACTACTTCATAACCCTTGAAGATCAGAAATTTAGCATTAGACCATAATTCCAAACTCTTACACAATTAGGTCCTAAAACCAATTTCCATCATTTTTACTTGATAAAATCATCATATATCAAAATTAAAGCTTCAATTCTATGTTTATTCATCATATTTTTCCAAAAATCATCCATATAAACTTTAAAAATTAGCCATAGAATCAAAAACTAATGGCATAGTAAGTTGGACCCAATTGTAAAAGTCCAAAAACATAGAAATTTCAAGGAGAAAGTAAGAATTAAACTTACATGAAGCTAGAGTATGAAGACCAGCTTGAACTCTCTTCCATAGCTGTTTTTCAGCTGATGAAAATGAAGAGAAATGAAGAGATTTCTAGATATTCCAATTTGGTCCCATATTTATTTAGCTAATTTTGACAATTTTCCAATTTTGCCCTTATTTCACCCATTTCCTGATTTTTCTCAGCTATTTCCGCCCAAAATATCTCCTTTGGGCTTATTTGCAATTTAAGTCCTTCCTCATTTGACAATTAAGCTATTTAATCCTTCTAGCAACTTTTACAACTTTTTCAATTTAGTCCTTTTTATTTAATTAACCACCCAAACGTCAAAATTTTCTAACGAGATTTTAATACTACCTTATTGAAATTCCATAAATATTTATAAAAATATTTATGACTCGATTTATAACATCGATATCTTGATACCTCTTTTTCCTTAATTTCTTAACCAAATAAATCTTTATAAAACACAATTTACTATTTCAAAAATCTTTTAAAAGCTACATTTGGCTTGTAAATATTAAATAATATAATCTACGAGTTCATTTTTCGAATTTATTGGTCTTGAACTACTATTTTCGACATCGCTGAAATTTGGGCTATTACAGTACCCCCTAAAAATATTTAACTGATGAATTCGCAGTTTAAAGGTTCAATGTGCCACTCCAAGAAGGGAAAACATCATTTTCACCACCACATTCACTTTTGTTTAAGTCATCATCATAACAAATCAAGGAATCCATCCAAAAATTCAGGAAGTTTCACCTCTCTCCCTCTCTTTTGATTTTCTTATTATATGATTGTTATCTATCTTTGTACATTGAGGCAATGTACATATTAAGTGTGGGGGGTGAAAGTTTATTAGAAAAAGTGCCTAACTTTTTGCATTATTCTCAAAACCCTGAATGATATTCTGTCTTAAAATAATTTTCTCATATCACTAATTAGAATGAAATTCTTGTTGATTCATGATTTTTATTGATATGTTTTAGATTAAGTCATTGATAATTATACAATGATGATTTAAACTTTAAGATACTAGATAATCACGCATGATGAGTCTATTTTCAAAAAATTAAAATTCTGTTAGGTTGTCTACCTGAATCTAAATTGTTACCTTGAAGTTTGAAATTTACGAGGTTGACGTCAAAATATCCATAATTTTTGTGAGATCTTGAGCCTTTAGAGCATACATTCTTTTTGTGCTCATTTTTTTTATTATGAGTGTGTCAACATTGATTTGTTATTCTAGAACTTGCTTCGATTATACATGTCGAGACCACACTATTGATTTGATGTACAGAGATGCTTAAGGCACTTAGGATTTAACCCACTTACTCCACTAAAAGCCTACCTTCATAATTGACCCCTAGTGAACCCCTTTGATCCTAACAACCCTTTTTATTGACTCAACCCACTAATATTAACCCGAAACCCATCTCATATTTTTATCACCATTCCTTTTAATTACCCTTCTATCGAGATTTATTTTGATTAGTTGCCTAATTAGATTATTTCAGTTGTTAAAATTTTATTTTATATTGATTTGTTCTTAAAAAAATATTGAAGTATATTCATTATTATCAAAATATATTCATTATTAGTTCTGTGATTAAACGAGCCTATACGTTTAATTTCAACATCTTGAAGAAGAAGCTTGTATTATTAGTATTACAAGTTTTCAATTGATGTAATTATTCAGGTTATTAGTCATTTTTTCTAGTTAGGTAATTTGTCAATCCAATCTCGATTCTAACCCTTCTAATTCAAACTTTTATCCACACCTTTAACCGAGCCTCGTTACAACCCTTTTAAAGACATTTTGATTTGTGTATCATCTCATTTTACAGTGGTGGAGATTTGATTTTCAAGCAAGCCTATGGTAATAACTTTTCATGTTCGACTTTTGAGAGTTTAATTTTTAACCTTAAACACCTTGAGTGGTTTGAGTGAATCTTTAGTGAGGATGTCAACTTTTGTCAATTTTGAATTAAAGGTGATTATTTAGGTAAGGGGAAACACCTACGTTTTCATGCTAAAAACTCATGACTTTGATTGTTTGAATCTTTAGGACTCTTTGAGTTGAATTATCCATGTATAAATTATCTATGAATTATTATGAGATATTGTTGATGAATATTATGAATTGAGGAAGTTCATTTTAATTGAGTTCAGAATTTTGCTTGAGGACAAGCAAAAGCTTAAGTGTGGGGGTATTTGATAAACCGTAATAGTAACATATTTTAATCCCACATTTAGCATACTTTTGGATTATTTTTTCCTTTAATTATGAAAATAAGTGCTCCTAATCCTTTGTTTTCATGTTTTATACGCAGTAGAGCACCAGAGGCTAAAAAGAACGAATAACGGGTGAAAACGAAGAAAATGGGCCAAAGCATGAAATCCACACGGCCTGGGCCCAAGACCACACACTGTGCCCCGTAAGAAAAGTCGACCACAGCCTGGACCCCGAAAAACACGACCTTGCCTCATCAATAGGATCAACCACGGCTTGGTCACGATTTACATGGGCATGTGCCATGGGCATGTCTCTGCCGCAGATAAGAAGAATTCTATTCGGATTAGGGTACTTAGAGGCAAAGAAACATATTTCAAAAGCCTATATAAAGACCCTAGAGGCCAACCTTTAGGGCGTTCAGCTAGGCCAAAGAGCCGAGCGAGCGATTAATTTCGTGGATTTACTCAAGAAAGCCGTTGATTCATCTCAAGCCGTAATCATACTCAAGACGGAGGATCTCACCTTTAATTCCTTCAGGGGGTTTTAGGGTTTTCTTATGTTTTGTTTTATCTTTTCTTCTGAGATGTTTTCTTTTACAATTATGAACTAAACCCTCAAATACTTGAGGGGGACAAAACCTAAGATGAATCTTGTTATTGTTATCTGAGTTGTATGATAAATACTTGATTTGTTCTTAACTATGTGTTCTTAATTCTTGTTTTGGTATTTTCGGGATATTGATTCAAGTGCGATGTGCTTAGGTAGAAGAGGAAGAGACCCTGTCTAAGAGTAGATCTAGCATAGTTAAGCGAAGTTGCTCGCGCGCCTAGAGATAGGGTGATGAAAATCTATCGAATTAGGGTCAAACCTAATATAGGAGTCCATAGATCGAGTTAATGCAATTCTAGGGGTTTTAATTAGAAAGAGATTTCAATTAATCAACCTAGGGTTAGACGTTAGTAGCCTTGAAGAGAGGTATTAATATAAATTAGGGAATCCTACAGATCAAGTCAAGTGAATAAATCGTCTGGTTCAGAGTTAGATAACAAGTGAAGTCTAGGTGGATTCTTCCTCAAGTATTGTCTAAATCAATCGATTTTCCCTCAAGTCCTTCCCCAAATTTCTTCTTTGTCTTAGCACCTTTAGTTTAGTGGATTAGTTAATATTAGATTAGATAATCGATTCCCTTAATTCGTAGGCTAAATAATAGAAAGAGAGTTAATATTAGTACTTTTGGTTCTTTTATGTTCGACAATCCGGTCTTGCCGCTAGCTATAATACTATTCGATAGGTGCACTTGCCTCCATCGTTGTCTTAGTTAGTTTTCAGGTTCGATCATTCTTTTTATAAATTTTTAAGACTCGACAGACACGATCATTAAGCATGAAATCTTTTTGTATGCCTTGTTTGATTCATGCTAGGGTCATTTAAGTGTCTGGATCCTAAATTGCATAAGTATGGTATGTTTGAATTAGAAAATATAATAATTTGGTATAGCTAGTAGTTAAAAAAATGAATTTGCTTAAATGGTGAACAATTGTTTTTGTGCTATATTGAAGGTTTGGTTCAAATGATCATACCTTTGAATTGGGTTAGTTTGATATGAGATAATGGTATTTTGCTTGTGGAAGTTGAATGAAAGCATTTAGGTATTGGTTTGAAAGTATATGAATAGTTTATGATTTTTACCTTTAAAAAATAGAACGACGATAATGGTAAGAAAACAGAGAAAAATAGAACACACAGAATTTATGTGGAAACCTTTTCAAGGAAAAAACTCATTGGCAAAAAAGAAGAAAATTCACTATGTCAAATTCGAATGATTATAAGGAGTATAGATTGCGTCTATTTATAGGTTTAGAAAACCTTATTCTAATCAACATCTAATAGAAGTAATATAATAAGGTTGAAACACCTTATTCAAATCAATATCAAACAGAGGAAGTAAATTTCTATACAGATTCTTCTTGTGGAGCTTATTAAGGATCCACGAAGGGTTGCAACCTTCGCCCTCATGAATCCCCCTATCTTGCTACTTGTATTTTATTTTAATAAAAATTTGTGTCACAACTCTAACATTACCAAAATAAGGCAATGTTGCGACACAATTCAGCAGTGAGTGGCGTCTGAAGTTGAAATCCTTGAAGTCACGACGTATCACACTTACTAGCAATGTTGCAACGTGGAAGCTATGATGTCACAACATTGTCTTGAGATTTTAAAAACCTTACAATTTGGTCATAATTTGGCTTTGGGTTAGTAAAAGAGCTTTTGTAAGCTCGTATGGGACTTGAGAATGATTATGTAGCATAGTATAAAAGTGAATTATACTTAAATGCATGCTTATATGGTTGTACAATGTAAAATTAATTGTAGTTGCTCCAGCAACAAATGTAGCATCCTATATCTCGGACTTGACGATCGGGTCGGGCAAGGGGTGTTACAATTGGTCTAGATCAGGTGCATAATATTTGAGTAGTGAGTAATTTGAGTATGCATAATAGTATTGGTAATGAGGATCGTAGGGATTGCAAGGGTCATAAGGGCAATTTGCATACTATTGGTGAAGGCGTTGATGTTAGCCTTGACCTATCTATATGGGTTGAAGGTTATTGGTTTGGTTCTCTTGCTCTCAACTTGAAGAGATATCAGAGTTGGGTTGATCTATGGTGGTTTATGCTCATCGCATCATCGTTGACGTACTGAAATGTGTATGAAGGTTGTGGACGGTTCACTCGGTGGGCTAAGAGTTATTTATGGTTACAATGGAAATCATTTGGTGTGTTTAAGCTTCAGGGTAGGTAGAGAATAAGAGAATTGTCCTTTGATAATGTCTTTTAAGGGTGTTTAAGAGAAGCTCCCTTAATACCTTAATAAACCACGTCTCCTCCAGTGATCCATGGATTGCCACTAGATGTGTTGTTCTTTAAATCTCCTTAGGTAGGTCTATGATGTCACCTAATAAAACATGATTATAGAATACGCGGGTGACAGGTGACAATAATCCTGCCGAGAGAGATATCCTACTTGGTGAAGTATATTGGGTGATGAGGCATACTTGGGAGCTGAGTTCCTCTTCATTTTCCCTCAGTCATAAGGCAGCTGACATGTTGAGGCGCCACGCCTAGTTCAATATAGGCGTATGGTTTATAAGAGGGAGCCAATCAAATTCAATTAAAATAAAAACAAATATATTTTCAGTAATGTTCTTCGACTGAGGTGGAAAGAATATATCGAAAAAAGGGTTCCAAAGTGCCAAAATGATAGGAGAACAGTGTGTTTGAGAAGTATGATTAGATTTGAGTCTGAGATTCTCAAACACGATGCCATGCTTTGCTCCTCTTTTCTAAACATGCTTACTACACTAATTCCTATACCATACAACTGTCACAAAATCATTTTAAACAATTATGGCTTAAGTAGAAAACTGAGTTCTACTCTATTTTATAATTAGAAAATATCTTTAATTTTGTTTTATTATTATAACTTATATTTTTTAATCTCAAGAATGCATAAATATCATTAAAACTTGATCCATCTGCCATTGATTTTCTTTTCTTTTTCCTATAAACTAGTCATGAGAAATGGAGTCTTATTTAGGTCTAATTGGGTCAAAGTCATCTTGCGTGTTTAAATTTTGTAATAAGAAAATTAAATTAAAGATGTGTTTATAAGTCTAGTGGACATTAAATCTTGAATAATCTTTACGTTTATTAAATAAAAAGTGTTTATCTGTTTTTTTTTTTAAATGCATCAAGAGTTTACATTGTTTGATTTTTCTCTACATTGAATTGCTATAATTGAGCGTAAATTATACAAATAGTTATCCAACTATGTTAATGTTGTTGTTTCCAATGTCTAATTTTAAAATTTTTAAATTTAGGCATTAAAGTTTGAATTTGTTCCTATTTTGGTTACATGTCGTTAAATTAATAACGGAAAGTCTTTCTCTAATTGGTATAATAACACATTTAGTCCTCAATACTTACTTATTCTATCAATTTGATTCTAATCCTAAATAATTCAATAAATTTAACCCTTCACATTTACAAACCCTCTCAATTTGATCTTCAAACTTCGCAATCAAAGCTTTCAACTTTTAAAACAAAGACATTCCACATTTATTAATTGTTTTATTTATATTGAAATTATCCAATTTGATACATAACCTGTTTGTTTATATTTTTAAGAAGTTAGTGTTAGAAATTAACTAAAGACCATTAAAAATAATTGAAAATACAAAATTTAAAACCAAAATATATAATAAAATTATATAAATAATTTAATATTTGTAAAAACAAAAAATTCACTCTAACTAGCATAATTTTAGTTTTTAATTAATTTGGTAAATAATTTGATACTAAATCAGATTGTTAATGATACATATTGCTTATTATGGATTTAAAATTAAAAATAAAGAACCACATGTGTTGACCTGATGACTAGGGTGTTCAGCGCCTTAGGTGTGGCTTGAGTTCAAGTTGCGTTATTCGCGTTGTTATTCAAGCTTTGCCCTCCTCTTATAATTCACCAAAAAATAAGAATAAATAGAATATGTATTTACTGATTGAATCATTGGAATTTTCCAAGCCATATTTTTTAACTCTGGATTTAATTCCCACTTTCAAGGATCAACTTTGAGGACTATTTCTATGCACCTTGAAGGAAATATCATACAATTAACAACAAGAGTAAATTTGAAGTGTTTTTATAAGATTTTTTCCATTTTCTTTAGCCAAAACTTAAGGGTTATAAAATATTACATTTAGAAGAAAACTAAAAAAAAAAAGTTTCAAGATAAACTCATTGATATCCAAAGTTGGCTCATTAATGACTTGTTAGTTGAGAGAAGTTTTTTTTTTTTTTTTTTTTTGTAGATATGGAATGCCTTTGTTTTAAAAGCTGAAAACTTTGATTAGGAAATTTGAGGATCAAATTGATAGAATTTATAAATATGAAGAGTTAAATTTATTAAATTATTTAGAATTGGGATCAAATTGATAGAATATGTAAGTGTTAAAGACTAAATGTGTTATTATATCATTTTAAAAAGTATTTTGTTATCAATTTAACCGCAAGTGATCAAAATAGGAATGGATTCAAACATTAAAACGTAATTGAAAATTTTAAAGTTGAGTGACCAAATAGAAATACAAGCATATTTAAATCATCATTTTAATGAGGGTTTAATAAGGTTATAAACATTCATTATTAATGTATATACAATAAATTATATATTTTAAAATTATTAAAATTTAATAAAAAGTTAGAATAAAATTAATATGACAAATTTAGTGGGACCAAATATTTTATAAGTAAAATAGGATTGGAATGTTGGATGTGAGGTGTATGAATAGGCTACTCAAAAGATGGATGTAGAACATCATATTTATTAAGTTCCAGGAAAGGTTACAATCATAGAAAAGTAATAAATTTATTCTTCAATCTAAATGAATACTTGGGTGGTCAAAGCAGAATATGATTCCAATGCAAGTCATGATATCTAATTAAATGTTTCTTATTTTATAATTTCCAGAACTTAATACTATCATATTTTATATTCAAAATCAATGTTTGGATTGATAAATAAAATCTAAGAAAACCCCAAATTTTAAAAACCTCCTTCTCTAATAAATAAATCACAATTAGATAGCACCAAGATTCACAAAAGGTTTAGAGCCGTATCCATATTTATATTCTTATATGATTAATCCTTCGCGTTCTATAGACATTGGTTACAAGTTTTAAAGTTATTCTATACCTAAAACATGTTAGTACAAATCTCTGGTGAGAAAAATCTCGAACACACGAACGAAACTCGAACAGAAGAAGAAATAGAACAAGGCTTCAAGGCGTGTATCAAACCACTATCTTTAAGGTTATGTTCGCCCCCACCTATCTTTGGTGTGCAAACGAGTTCCAAGGAAATTAACTTCGAGGATACAATGAAGCCAATGACTATTTGCGTTTTGCACTGACGAGAATAGCCCACTACACACTGAACAATGTATGACAAGAAACTCAATTTCTATAAAGGATTTCTGCAGTAATACTTTATAAAATAATCTAATAATATTAGAAAATGAAGGAAGGAAAGAAAGAATATTAGAATTTGTTGGTATGATTTTCAAATGAAATCTTATTCCTATTTATAGGAATTTTTATGTCTCTTCATAGAGACATCTTTCATCAATATCAATAGGTGTCTTTACGAATAATAATGTTTTAAAATAAACATATCATTATTCATTTAATTATAACTATTCAAATAATATTATTTAAATAGTTATAATTCTTTTCAAAAATAAAAAATATAATCTTTTGATTAATTACACCCATTCATTTACAGTTATTGGAACACTATAAATATTTGAAAATGTTCCAACAATCTCTCCCCATTTTCAAAATATTTTAGATTTTGATATTCTTGAAAATCAATTTGCATAAATGAAGGTATCTTACGATTGAACCTTCACTTAGTGAAACAGGTTAAAGTTAATCGAAATTGCATGGTAGACTAAGCTTTGAACCAACTATTTCATTTGATTAACCGAACACATCTCACACCATGATTTCAACATCGGTCAATGCATAGTATCTAAGGACACTATTATGGCTATGTGTCTGTGTCCTCTTTTCATGAGTGTTGTCAGAGCCAAGCCCTTGAGCTCCTAGAAGCGGCCACACTTTCACTCACATAGGTAGATCCCATCAAGAATGTTTCCGTAATTATAACACTCTAACATATTTATGTTATGGGTCCATTAAGAGTACATTACTCATCCTTCCCTTATCATTACGGGTACCTAGCACTTTAATCTTAGGATGGATTTATTTATAGTGCTAACAGTCACATACTAATGATGTACTTTGTCTCATTGAACTCAATACTTGACGTTATACAAAGCGTTGAGTCGAGTTTCCATCATGGATGACTCTAATTAATGGGCTTGAGTCTCATCCCTTTTGAGGTCATTTTTATTGCATCTCTAGCAAGACTTTTTGTCAAAGGATCCGCCAAATTTTCACTTGACCTCACATAATTAATAGTGATCACTCCATCAGAGATTAATTGTCGGACATAACTATGTCTTAATCCAATGTGTCTAGACTTTCCATTATATACTTAGCTATATGCCTTTGCTAGAGTAGCCTCACTATCACAACGGATACAAATAGGTGAAATTGGCTTAGGCCATAAAGGTACATCATAAAGCAAATTTCTTAACCATTCTGCTTCTTAAGATGCAACGGCTAATGCAATAAATTCTGCTGCCATGGTGGAATCAGTAATACATGTTTGCTTCTTAGAACCCCAAGAAATGGCTCCTCCACCAAGAATGAAGATCCATCCACTAGTAGATGCATGATCTTCCAAACTTGTAATCCAACTAGCATCCGAATACCCTTCTAAAACTGGAGGATATCCATTATAAAACAAACCATAGTTAATAGTTTTCTTTAAGTACCTAAGTACTCTATTCAAAGCTTGCTAATGCAAACTACTTGGATTACTTGTGTACCTACTCAATTTCCCAACAGCATATGCAATATCTAGTCTTGTACAAGTCATTATGTACATAAGACAACCAATTAGACTTGCATATTTTAATTGATCAATTTTTCTACCAGCATTAGATACTAATTTTATTTGAGGATCCATGGGTGTAGATGCTGGTATACAGTTGAAAAGATCAAACTTTTTAAGCACGTTTTCAATGAAATGTGATTGTGAGAAAGCTATAGTGCTTTCATCTCAGGTTATTTTAATCCCAAGAATAACATCTGCTACACCCATATCCTTCATAGCAAAGTTGTTTGACAAGAATTTCTTTGTGTTTTCTATTTGTTCCATATCCGTGCCAAAAATGAGCATGTCATCTAGATATAAGCATATTATGACACATTTTCTATTTTCAAATTTGCTATATATTTACTTATCGGATTCATTTATTTTATAGCCATTAGCTAAAACAACATTGTCAAACTTTTGGTGCCATTGTTTTGGTGCTTGTTTAAATCCATATAAAGATTTAACAAGCTTACATACCTTATGCTCTTGTCCTGGAACAACAAATCATTCCGGTTGTTCCATGTACACTTCCTCTTCCAATTCACCGTTTAAAAATGCAGTTTTAACATCCATTTGGTGAACAACCAAATTATATAAAGAGGTAAGTGATATTAAGAGTCCAATTGTAGCAATTCTTGCTACTAGAGCATAGGTATCAAAGTAATCAATACCTTATTTTTGTGTAAAACCTTTGGCTACCGACCTTGCTATAAACTTATCAATGGTTCCATTGACCTTCATTTTCTTTTTGAAGATCCATTTACAACCTATTGGTTTGGAACCTGGTGAAAGATCAACTAATATCCAAGTTTGATTTCTCATTATTGAATCTATCTCATCATTTATTGCTTCTTTCCAAAAAGCAAAGTATTGAGATTTTATTGCCTCTTCAATTGTAGTAGGATCAGATTCCGTATTATAACAATAAGGTATCTTATTACATATACTTTCACCTTTTCCTTCTATAAGAAACATAATGAAATCTGATCCAAAATCTTTGGCCTTTTTAATCCTCTTACTTTTTCTTAATTCTTGACAAGATTCATCATTATTATCAATTTTTTCCAATGGAATCTCATTCTCAATTGAAGAATGAATCAATTGTTGTGGTTGTAATTGTCTTAATATAGAATTAAATCTATTTTCATCAAAAATGGCATCTCTTGATTCAATAACAGTATTAATTGAAATTGAATCATTTAGTTCAATTACCATGAACTTATATGCCTTGCTATTATGTGCATATCCTATAAATATGCATTCAATTCCTCTTTCACCTAACTTTTTACGTTTAGGTGTTGGAACTTTGACAATAGCTCTACAACCCCAAACCTTCAAATAATTAAGGATTGGTTTCCTTTTCTTCCATTGTTCATAATGGGTTATTTTAATTTCCTTATTAGGAACTCTATTCAATATATGACAAGCTGTTAAAACAGCTTATCTGTAACACCCCTTACCCGAGACCGTTGCCGGACTCGAGTATGAGGCATTACTAGACTTGACTACTAATTTGGGGCATAAAAATTAAAACTGTCCAACTGCATCATGTTGAATAAATTGACCATAACTCTAGTTACGAAACTTAAAATTTAGATCCATAAATTTTTCTTGAAACTAGACTCATATATCTTCTTACCAAAATTTTTCCAGAATTTTCATGTTGCCAATTAGTACAGTTTATTCATCAAAGTTTCCCCAATTTCACTGTTTGATGGTTCTAACCCATCTTTACAAAAACTCAATTATCTCATTATACAGAATTTCAATAATGTTCTTGTTTATTCCAATAAAAAATAGACTCATTAAGGATTCTACGCATACAAACTATGCTCCATGATTATTTTTGTACAATTTTTAACAATTTTTCCAATACAGAACAGGGAATCACGAAGTCATTCAGAACCAGTCTCACTAAAATTTAAATATCTCATAATATAAAATTCTTTTTCCTACTCTGTTTCTTTCATATGAAAATAGACATAATAAGCTTTAATTCTCTATTTTATTCACTCTCTAATTACATTTCTCCTATTTTTGGTGATTTTTCAAAATCACGGTACTGCTGTTAACCAAAAACTATTTCATTTAATCTCCATACATTAATCATACTTATACACAAAAGTATAGCCATTTTCGCATGGCTTATATACATTAACAAAATATCATCCAAATATTAAGCTAGCCTATACATGCCTTAAGTTCAAAATATATAAAGGTACCAAAATAAGTCGATAGTGTGGATGACTTTAGTGACGATCCCCTGAGCTCGAAGCTTGAGACAAAAATCTATAAAACAGAATAACAAACACACAGAGTAAGCTAACTTAGCTTAGTAAGTCTTAAGCAAACTTAACAAATCAATTGGATAATCAATCATAGTAAACCGAATAAATTGTAACATTTATTTAAGAACATAACACATAAATTATTAGAGCCGAATGCTTATATCCTTTCATAGCCAAAACATTTATCAATATCTACTTTAATTGTAAGAGTAATCAAAGGCACCTCATTTAATATATATATATATATATATATATATATATATCTCCATATACAACCAAATAACAACTTCCATGAACATATAAAGTAATCCCACATAATCGAATGTATACATATATATAAATTACCACATGGCCGATCTTATATATGTATAATACTCATACATCCATTTAATACCCTCATGTTTGCAAGTAAACAATATCAACTCAATATCATTTTATTCACATATCCAAAATGCGAATACACAAACACATTTCTATCAACTTACTTATTCAATAAGCATCACATATAACATATACTTATGCTAATACATACCTTACGGCCGAATAATCTAATTCATATAAATAAGCTTTAGCTTGTTCAATTGCCATCATAACTCAATCATTCTGTAGCGTAAGCTCATATTATAAATCACCGGTATAAAACTTGCTAGGCATAAGCCTGAATCACACACCGGTAGTAAGCCTACTAGACCAGAGGTCTGATATTCATTCACCAGCTATAAGCCTGCTAGACCAGAGGTCTGATATTCATTCACCGGCTATAATCCTGCTAGACCAGAGGTCTAATATTCATTCACCGGCTATAAGCCTACTAGGCATAAAGCCCGATAAGTTCACCAGCCCAAGGCTTGCTAGGCTCAAAGCCTGAATAGTAATACTTTATAATTTCTCACACAAATCATTTCATATATCGAATCTTTTTCTCATTTCAAACTTATTGTACGAACATTTAAATAACACATATCATTCAATAATCTATCCGAATCAAATATAACACTTAGCCAAATTCGGCTAATTCATAAATATTTATGATGATTCCAAATTTCAGCACATTCTAAATTACTTAATCAATTTACGATGATTATTTGCTTAGAGACTTACCTCGGATATCGTCGGACGATAAAAATCGGCTATTCGATTATTTTTGCTTTTCCCCGATCCAAGTCTGTTTTCCTTTGTTCTTGATCTAAACATATTCAAATTAAGCTCATTCAAACACATTTACATTCAATTTAGTCCTAAAACACATAAATGGGCAAATTACCATTTTGCCCTATTATTTCACACTTTTACAATTTAGTCCTATTTGCACAAAACACAAAATACACAAAATTTGTCCACACACTTTAAGGGCCGAATGTTCATAGTATTCATACAAGTCCATGCATTTCATTTATTTCACATTTTAGTCCCTAAAAAATTTATTTTAACAATTTAATCCAAATTACTCTATTTCATCAAAAATTCAAGAACAAAGTATGTTTATCTAGCTCATACCTTTCATTTAACACAAAAAATCATCAAAAAGGTTGACATATCATCAATGGCATATCACACAAACATCATCAATTCACAAAATTAATACATGGGTTTTGTAGTTTTCAAAGCAACGATTGCAAAAACGTAAAAATTATCGAAAATCGATCAAAATTATCGAAAACCGATCAAAAACTAACCTTAAATTTAAGCTTGTAATAGCCGAATACTAGCCAAAGTTTTATTTCTTTTTCTTTTATGGTTTCGGCAAGAAATGATAAAAATGAGACCACTTTCTTATGTTTCTTTTATTATATTATAAACATAACTTATAAAATAAATAAAATATAACTTTAACTATTAAAGTAAATGTAATAAACATATAATATAATTGTATAACATTAGTCATTGCCGTCCACTAACCATAAGATTGGCTTAATTGCCACATAAGACCTCACAATTATAAAGCCACATCACATAGGTGTTTTAACAAATAGCAAGCAACTTTCACATTTAATGCAATTAAATCCTTTTGTAAAATTAAACTCACAAACGAACAAATTAACTTACGGAAATTTAGCACATGCTTAATCACATTTCAACGGCAGAGAAAATAATATTAAAATATTATTCAGACTCAGATTCGTGGTCCCAAAACCACTATTCCGACTAGGGTGTAAACCAGACTGTTACAACTCTCCCCCCTTAGGGATTTTCGTCCTCGAAAATCTTACCGTTAACCAAAGTCGGATATTGTTGTCTTATTGAATCCTCAGGCTCCCACGTAGCCTCTTCCATTCCATGTCGACTCCATAATACTTTTACTAATGGAATTTTCTTATTTCTCAACTCTTTCACTTCACGAGCTAAGATACGGATCGGTTCCTCCTCGTACGTCATATCAGATCGGATTTCAATCCCAGATGGGGCAATCACATGTGATGAATCAGATCGATATCTACGAAGCATCGAAACATGAAATACATTGTGTATCTTTTCTAGTTCAGAGGGCAACTACAATCTATAAGCAACTGGTTCGATACACTCTGTAATTTCATACGGTCCAATGAATCTCGGACTCAACTTGCCTTTACGACCGAATCTAAGTGCTTTCTTCCACGGTGAAACTTTCAAAAATACTCGATCTCGATCTGAAACTCAATGTCTTTACGTTTTAAATTTGCATATGACTTTTGACGATCTGACACAGCTTTCAAACTATCACGGATCACTGCCACTTTCTATTCAGTTTCTTTAATCATATCAACCCCGTGTATCTTGTTTTCACTAAGCTCGGTCTAGTATAATGGTGTATGATACTTACGACCATACAAAGCTTTTTAGGGTGCCATTTTGACACTAGATTGAAAGCTATTATTGTAAGCAAATTCAATCAAAGGTAAGTATCATTCCCAAGTACCTTCAAACTCGAGGACGCAACATCTCAACATATCCTTAAGTATCTGAATGGTTCATTCAGACTGACCATCTGTCTGCGGATGAAAAGCTGTGCTAAAGTGTAGTTTAGTACCTAAAGCATCTTGCAATTTCTTCCAAAACCGTGACGTGAATATCGGGTCTCTGTCTGAAACAATAGAAATAGGAACAACATGTAATCTCACAATTTGAGATACGTATAACTCAGCAAGCCTATCGAGCGAATCGTCCATACAAACTGGAACAAAGTGAGCTGATTTGGTTAGTCTATCCACTATAACCCAAATTGCATCTTTCTTATTCGATGTCATTGGCAAGCCGGATACAAAATCCATAGTGATTCTGTCCCATTTCCATTCAGGTATCATGATCGGCTGAAGTAACCCAGAAGGCACCTGATGTTTGGCCTTTACTTGTTGACAAACTAAGCATTTCGAGACAAATTCAGATATGTCCCGTTTCATACCAGGCCACCAATAAAACTGTTTCAGATCGTTATTCATTTTCATGCTACCCGGATGAACAAATAAGCGGCTACTCTGAGCTTCATTCAATATCATCTGAATCAAATTTGAATTCCTCGAAACACATATTCGATCTTTGAACCTTAAGCAGTCATTCTTATCAATTCAAAATTCTAACTCAACATCGCTTTTACACTGAGCTCATTTTTCCAACAAATCTTTATCAACTTTTTTAGAGCGCCAATTTGTTGAATAAACAACGGTCTTGTTTTTAATTCAACTACTATCGAACCATCATTAGACATAACCATATGCGCATTCAACGCAAGAAGAGTAAATAATGACTTTCGGCTTAAAGCATTCGCAATAACATTAGCTTTTCCCGGATGTTAGTCAATCACTAATTCGTAATCTTTCAATAGCTCTAACCATTTGCGTTGTCTCAGGTTCAAATCTCTCTGAGTCATCAAATACTTCAAACTCTTGTGATTCTAAATAAATATGACATTTCTCACCAAACAGATAATGACGCTAAATCTTTAACGCGAACACAATGGCTGCTAGCTCTAAATCATGTGTCGGGTAATTTCTTTCGTGTGGCTTCAATTATCTCGAAGCATAGGCTACAAATTTACCTTCCTACATCAAAACGTAACCCAAACCATTCAAAGATGCATCACTATAAACAACAAATTTTTACCCGATTCAGGCTGGACTAACACTAGAGCTTCTGTCAAAAGAGCTTTCAACTGATCGAAACTTTTCGACACTTTTCTGACCATTCAAACTTAACATCTTTCTGTAATAGCTTTGTCAACGGGTAGCTATCATAGAAAAACCTTTCACCAATCGTCTGTAGTAACCAGCAAGTCCTAGAAAGCTTCGAATTCCAGAAACATTTTTCGATGGTTTCCAATCGAGTATAGCTGATATTTTATTTGGATCAACCCAAATACCTGATGCTGAAACAACGTGACCCAGAAAACTAACTTCACTCAACCAGAACTCGCATTTACTAAACTTTGCATACAACTGTTTATCTCGCAAAGTTTGTAGCACAAGTCTTAGGTGCTCAGAATGCTCAGTTTTATCTCTGGAGTAGATCAGAATATCATCTATAAACACTACCACAAATCGATCCAAATACTGACTGAAAATCCGATTCATCAGATCCATAAAAATAGCAGGTGCATTAGTGAGTCCGAAAGGCATAACCAAAACTCATAGTGTCCGTACCTCGCTCAAAAGCGTCTTTGGCACATCGTAATCTCGACTCAGAATCGATAATAACCCGACCTCAAATCTATCTTTGAAAATATTGAAGCCCCTTTCAACTGATCAAACAAGTCGTCAATCCATAGCAACGGCCTTTATAGTCACCTTATTTAACTGTCGGTAATCAATACACATTCGCATAGTTCCATCTTTTTTTTCACGAATAAAACTGGCGCACCCAAGGAGAGAAACTCGGTCGTGCAAAACCTCTATCTGTTAACTCTTGCGACTGTGCTTTCAACTCTTTTAATTCTAGGTGCCATCCGATACGGAGCTATCAAAATCGGAGTTGTCCCCGGTACTAATTCAATACCAAACTCTACCTCTCGAACATGTGGCAAACTTGGTAATTCCTTAGGAAACACATTTGGATACACGCATACGACTGGAACGGATTCAATCTTCTTTTCAGTCACTTTACTATCAAGCACATAAGCAAAGTAAGCTTCATACCCTTTTCTCATATATTTTCGAGCTAACATCAAAGATATTACTGCTGGTAACTCATTCATATCATTAGATTCAATCCGAATAATTTTACCGTTCTGACATCTCAAATCAATGGTCTTTCTTTTACAATAAACAACAGCATCGTGCAAAGTCAACCAGTCCATTCCCAGAATTATATCAAATTCATTAATAGGCAACAACATCAAATCGGCTGGGAAACATGAATCTCGAATCATCAACGGGCAACTTTTACACACTTTGTCAACCAGAATGCACCGACCTAAGGGGTTTGATACTCGAATCACAAACACAGTAGACTCAACAGGCAGAGTCTTACTGGATACTAATGTTTCACACACATAAGAATGAGTCGAACTAGGATCAATCAACGCAATAGCAGTAGTATCATAAAGAGTAAAAGTACCGGTAATAACATCTGGGGAAGAAGCATCCTCCTGAGTGCGTATAGCATATGCTCTAACAGGTGCGCGAGCCTCTTATCGAACCGCAGTATCCTTTGTCCCTCTCTGACTACCACCTACATTTCCCGAATGTCTTCCATTCGTAATAGTGTTTTGCTCTGCTAACATCGGGCACTCCTGAATAAAATGATCCATAGACCTACATTTAAAATAAGACCGATCATGCAATCTACAACTCCCAGAATGCCATTTCCCGTAATGCTTGTACTCAACCCGGTTCTGCTGAACATTACCAACACTAGCCATTGAAGTAGCTCGGGAACCCGCAGGAGGTCGATCTTGGTCTCGTCTAGAAAAGTTTGAAGTAGCTTTATGTCGACTGAGTTCATCTTTAAACTTCTTTGATACTGAATGAAAAGTCTTACTCGATGATCTTTTACGGATGTCTCTAGCTTCAAATTCAACTTTTCTTTTCTCTTTTCCAAGCTCTTCAGCTTTACAAGCTCGTTCAACAAGTATCACGAACTCTTTAATCTCAAGTATGCCGACCAGCAACTTAATGTCTTCATTCAAACTGTCTTCGAATCTTTTACACATGATGGGCTCATTTGAAACACATTCACGAGCATATCGGCTTAATCTCATAAATTTTCGTTCATATTCAGTCATGGTCATACGACCCTGTTTCAATTCCAGAAATTCTTTACGTTTTTGGTCGATGAATCTCTGACTGATATATTTCTTATGGAACTCAATCTGGAAAAATTCCCAGGTCACTTTCTTTTTCGGAACCACTGATACTAGTGTATTCCACCAGTGATATGCAGTGTCCCATAATAAAGATATAGCACATTTTAAGCATTCATCAGGTGTACATGATAGCTCATCGAACACACGGATAGTATTATCAAGCCACAGCTCAGCTCGTTCGCATCATCATCATCATTAGCTTTAAACTCTTCGGCCCCGTGTTTCTTGATTTTATCTACAGGAGGCCTGTTAAATCTCATCGGATCTATCATTGGAGGTGCTAAAGGTATCGGAGGTGGATTATTTGGGGTGGAGGTTATTGCACAGCAGGATTAGTCCGAATAAATTGAGTAAACCATTCATTCATCATCTGATAGAAGGCTTGCTTGGCCTCACCTTCATGGCTCCTCGAAATAGGTTGAGAGTCTACCAGCACCGACCCATGTGCGGGATCAGGCGCTATGCTCTCGACATCATCAGCTACGGCTCTGTCGGGATTCATTTACTATATAAAAACACAATTCAGATGTCAAAAGTCATCACACTATTGCATTATAATTTACGGCATGTATAGCTAGACTCACACGCGCTACGGTAGTCCTAGAATCGACTAAATCGTAAGCTCTGATACCAATAAAATGTAACACCCCTTACCCGAGACCATTTGGAGTCGAGTATGAGGCATTACTAGACTTGACTACTAATTTGGGGCATAAAAATTAAAACTGTCCAACTGCATCATGTTGAATAAATTGACCATACTCTAGTTACGAAACTCGAAATTTAGATTCGTAAATTTTCCTTGAAACTAGACTCATATATCTTCTTACCAAAATTTTTCCATAATTTTTCATGTGGCCAATTAGAACAGTTTATTCATCAAAGTTTCCCTAATTTCACTGTTTGATGGTTCTGACCTATCTTTACAAAAACTCAATATTATCATTATAAAGAATTTCAATAATGTTCTTGTTTATTCCAATCAAAAATAGACTCATTAAGGATTCTAAGCATATAAACTATGCTCCATGATTTTTTTTGTACAATTTTTAACAATTTTTCCAAGACAGAACAGGGAATCACGAAGTCATTCAGAACCAGTCTCACTAAAATTTAAATATCTCATAATATAAAATTTTTTTCCTACTCTGTTTCTTTCATATGAAAATAGACATAATAAGTTTTAATTCTCTATCTTATTCACTCTCTAATTCCATTTCTCCTATTTTTGGTGATTTTTCAAAATTACAGTACTGCTGTTAACCAAAAACTGTTTCATTTAATCTCCATACATTAATCATACTTATACACAAAAGTATAGCCATTTTCACATGGCTTATATACATTAACAAAATATCATCCAAATATTAAGCTAGCCTATATATGCCTTAAGTTCAAAATATAAACTTTAAAGATACCAAAATAAGTCGATAGTGTGGATGACTTTAGTGACGATCCCCTGAGCTCGAAGCTTGAGACAAAAATCTATAAAACAGAATAACAAACACACAAAGTAAGCTAACTTAGCTTAGTAAGTCTTAAGCAAACTTAACAAATCAATTGGATAATCAATCATAGTAAACCGAATAAGTTGTAACATTTATTTAAGAACATAACACATATAAATTATTAGAGCCGAATGCTTATATCCTTTCATAGCCAAAACATTTATCAATATCTACTTTAATTGTAAGAGTAATCAAAGGCACCTCATTTAATATATATATATATATATATATATATATATCCATATACAACCAAATAACAACTTCCATGAACATATAAAGTAATCGCTCATAATCGAATGTATACATATATATAAATTACCACATGGCCGATCTTATATATGTATAATACTCATACATCCATTTAATACTCTCATGTTTGCAAGTAAACAATATCAACTCAATATCATTTTATTCACATATCCAAAATGCGAATACACAAACACATTTCTATCAACTTACTTATTCAATAAGCATCACAAATAACATATACTTATGCTATACATACCTTACGGCCGAATAATATAATTCATATAAATAAGCTTTAGCTTGTTCAATTGCCATCATAACTCAATCATTCCGTAAGCGTAAGCTCGTATTATAAATCATCGGTATAAAACCTGCTAGGCATAAGCTTGAATCACACACCGACAGTAAGCCTGCTAGACCAGAGGTCTGATATTCATTCACCAGCTATAATCCTGCTAGACCAGAGGTCTGATATTCATTCACCGGCTATAAGCCTGCTAGGCATAAAGCCCGATAAGTTCACCAGCCCAAGGCTTGCTAGGCTCAAAGCTTGAGTAGTAATGCTTTATAATTTCTCACACAAATCATTTCATATATCGAATCTTTTTCTCATTTCAAACTTATTGTACGAACATTTAAATAACACATATCATTCAATAATCTATCCGAATCAAATATAACACTTAGCCAAATTCGGCTAATTCATAAATATTTATGATGATTCCAAATTTTAGCACAAATTAAATTACGTAATCAATTTACGATGATTATTTGCTTAGAGACTTACCTCAGATATCGCTGGACGATAAAAACAGGCTTATTCGATTATTTTTGCTTTTCCCGATCCAAGTCTGCTTTTCCTTTGTTCTTGATCTAAACATATTCAAATTAAGCTCATTCAAAACATTTACATTCAATTTAGTCCTCTAACATATAAATGGGAAAATTACTATTCTACCCCTATTATTTCACACTTTTACAATTTAGTCCTATTTGCACAAAACACAAAATACACAAAATTTGTCCACACACTTTAAGGGCCGAATGTTCATAGTATTCATACAAGTCCATGCATTTCATTTATTTCACATTTTAGTCCCTAAAAAATTTATTTTAACAATTTAATCCAAATTACTCCATTTCATCAAAAATTCAAGAACAAAGTATGTTTATCTAGCTCATACCTTTCATTTAACACAAAAAATCATCAAAAAGGTTGACATATCATCAATGGCATATCACATAGACATCATCAATTCACAAAATTAATACATGGGTTTTGTAGTTTTTAAAGCAACGATTGCAAAAACGTAAAAATTATCGAAAACCGATTAAAAACTAACCTTAAATTTAAGCTTGTAATAGCCGAATACTAGCCAAAGTTTTATTTCTTTTTCTTTTATGGTTTCGGCAAGAAATGATAAAAATGAGACCACTTTCTTATGTTTCTTTTATTATATTATAAACATAACTTATAAAATAAATAAAATATAACTTTAACTATTAAAGTAAATGTAATAAACATATAATATAATTGTATAACATTAGTCATTGCCGTCCACTAACCATAAGATTGGCTTAATTGCCACATAAGACCTCACAATTATAAAGCCACAGCACATAGGTGTTTTAACAAATAGCAAGCAACTTTCACATTTAATGCAATTAAATCCTTTTGTAAAATTAAACTCACAAACGAACAAATTAACTTACGGAAATTTAGCACATGCTTAGTCACATATCAACGGCAGAGAAAATAATATTAAAATATTATTCAGACTCAGATTCGTGGTCTCGAAACTACTATTCCGACTAGGGTGTAAACAAGACTGTTACATTCTCCCCAAAAATCTTGTCCAAGGCCTAAATATGATAACATTGAATTTACCATTTTAGTCAATACTCTATTTTTCCTTTCAGCTACACCATTTTGTTGTAGTGTGTAAGGAGCTAAAACTTGATGGACAATCCCAGTGGATTCAAAATAACTCGGATTATAGTATTCTCCACCTCTATCCGATCTTAAGCACTTGATAATGATTCACATCAAGTTCAACTTGATTTATAAACTTTAAATTTATTAAGCGCTTCATCTTTTGAATGCAATAAATATACATAACAATATCTAGAACAATCATCAATAAAAGTAACAAAATATTTCTTTCCACCTAATGTAGGAGTATTATGCATGTCACATAAATCATTATGTATCAAATCAAGCAATTTTGTTTTTCTTTTAACCTTAGGGAAAGGGTTTCTTTTAATTTTAGTCAACATACATGTATTTCATTTTTCAATATTATTATTAAAAAGAAATTAAATCTAACTTATACATGTCATTCAATTTTCTATAATTCATATGACCTAATCTATAATGCCATAAACAAATAGATTCAACCATATAAGCGAAATAGTATTTTTTCTTATTAATAATATTCAGTTTGAACATTCTCTCATACATATACCCTTTCCCTACAAAAATTCCTCCCTTAGACAAAATAAACTTATCTGCCTCAAAAACAAGTTTGAAACCAAACTTATTTAATAGACTTCCAGACACTAAATTCTTTCTAACTTTTGGTACACAATATACATCATTTAAGGTTAAAACCTTTCCAGAAGTGAATTGTAGTTCAACAGACCCTTTGCCTTTGATTGCTGCTGTGGAAGAATTTCCCATGTACAAGACATTGTCATTTTCACATTGTGTGAACTTTATGAACATGCTTTTGTCTTTGCACACATGTTTGGTTGCTCTGGTATCAATCCACCATGTATTATCATCTTGTGCCATATTAATTTCAGATATCATTGCAACGAAATTTTCGTTATTATCAGCCTTAGAAGATGATTTTTTCTTTAAAAATCGACATTCATTCTTGAAATGTCCCGGCTTACCACAATGATAGCATGAGCCCTTTTGTTTCTTTTTAAACTTAGGTGCTCTATCAGTCTATTTGAACTTTCTCTTGAATGGTTTAGTAGTCTGTACTTCCTCCGTAACATTCACTTTGGTATTTTCAGAATTTAGATTATGATCTTGCTTTCGATATTCTTCTTCAATACGAAGATGATTTGCCAAAGCCTCAAGAGATATTTCCTCTTTCTTATGTTTTAAACTTCTTTTAAAGTCTTTCCAAGATGGAGGAAGTTTGTCTATTATGGAGGATACAACAATCATTTCATCCATTTTCATATCATATTGCTTGAATTGATTCAGCATCTTTTCAATATCACGGAATTGTTCCATAACAGAACTACCATCAACCATTTGATAATTATTGAAACGAATGACAAGAAATTTCTTACTTGTAACATCTTCGGTCATGTATCTTGTCTCCAATTTGTCTCATAATTCTTTAGCGGTGACCTCATTTTGGTAGGTGTCGAATAAACCATCAGATAAACCATTCAATATGTGGCCCATGCACATGTAATCAGCATTGTCCTATTTTTGTCTTTCTTGGGTTGCAGCAACAGATTCGTTTTCAGCCTCGTCAGGTCTTGGAGTATCCAAAACATAAGCAATCTTCAAAGTTGATAATAAGAAGTGCATCTTTTTCTTCCATCGTCAAAAATTGCCACCATCAAACCGATCAAGTTTGACAAAATTGGAAGCCAACTCCCTTAGTCTTCCACTTTCATGAGTTGTGGTAGTCATCATGAAATATAACCTTAAAATTGTTAATACAAATCTCCGGTGAGAAAAATCTCGAACACACGAACGAAACTCGAACAGAAAAAGAAATAGGACAAGGCTCCAAGGCGTGTATCAAACCACTATCATTAAGGTTATATTCGCCCCCAATTATCTTTGGTAGCAAATTAACCTCAAGAATACAATGAAGCCAATGACTATTTGCGTTTTGCACTGACGAGAATAGCCCACTACACACTGAGTAATGTATGATAAGAAACTCAAATTCTATAAAGGATTTCTGCAGTAATACTTTATAGAATAATCTAATAATATTAGAAAATGAAGGAAGGAAAGAAAGAATATTAGAATTTATTTGTATATCTCCAAATGAAATCTGATTCCTATTTATAGGGATTTTCATGTCTCTTCATAGAGACATCTTTCATCAATAGGTGTCTTTCAATAATAATGTTTTTAAAATAAAAACATAATTATTAATTTAATTATAAATATTCAAATAATATTATTTAAATAGTTATAATTCTTTTCAAAAAATCAAAAATGTAATCTTTTGATTAATTATGTAATGGCCTAAATTCAAGGTTATCGAAATAATGGTTTCAGAACCATAAATCCGATTTAAAGAGAAATTTATTTTAATATTTTTGCATGAATATTTATATGATAGGAAAATCGTATTAAAATATCGATAGAAAAATTTTACCGATTTAGTGGTTAGTTAGAAAAATGAATTATTGAAGGAATTGGGTAAAATGAGGTATCGAGATCTCGGTGTTATAAATGGAGTCATAAATATTTTATAAATATTTACGAAATGTCAATAAGGTAGTATTAAAACTTCGTTAGAAAATTTTGACGTTTGGGTGGTTAATTAAATAAAAAGGACTAAATTGAAAAGGTGTAAAAGTTGCTAGAAGGATTAAATAGCTTAATTGTCAAATAAGGAAGGACATAAAGTGAAAATAAGCCCAAATAAGATATTTTGGGCGGCAATAGCTGAGGAAAAAAATCAGGAAATGGGTGAAATAAGGGCAAAATGGGAAAATAACAAAATTTACTAAATAAAAGTAGGACTAATTTGGGATATCTAGAATTCTCTTCATTTTTCTTCATTCTCATCAGCTAAAAAAGCCATAGGAGGGTTTTCTAAGCTGGTATTTCATAATTTTTGCACGAAGTAAGTTAATCCTTGCCTATTTCTTGTAATTTTTGTGTTTTTAAGACTTTTACAACTAGGTCCTACTATTAAATTCATTAGTCTTTGATTTCATGGATGAATTTGAAAGTTATCATGGTTTATTTCTGTAAGTTTATGATAAAATAGAATGAAATTGAAGCTTTAATTTGTTTATGAGATGATTTTATTAGGCAATTTCAATAGAAATTGATTTTTAGGACCTAATTATGAAAATGTTTGGAATTAAAGTTTATTACTGAAATTCTGATTCCTAAATGTTATAAAGCAATTTAAAGTGATAGAATAAAGTGTTAATTGAGAAAAGAATAAAGTGTTAATTGAGAAAAATTAGCTCAATTGAGAGGTTAATTGAGCAGGGACAAAATTATCATTTATTGAAAGCTTAGGGGAAAAATGGTAATAAACAGCTTGCACTAAAACAGTCTTGGACAGCAGCAGTAGACTAACTTTGAAAAATCACCATAAATTGTAGAAATCCAATTAGAAGATGAACAAAATATGAAATTAAATCTTATTGAGTCTAGTTTCTTATAGAAGAAACAATTCAAGCAATGGATTTGTAAATCATGAGATATAATAAATTTTGTGAGACAATGTCAGAAAGAATTCGGGTTCCCCTGTTCTGACTTTGAAAAATCATAAAAAAAATTGAATAAAAATAAATAGGGGCTTAAATTTATATGTTTAGAATCCTTAATGAGTCTATTTTGAAGAGAAATAAACATAAACATCATCAGAATCCTGTATGAAGAGATAATTAATTTTTAGTGAAGAAAGGTCAGAATTGTCAAACAGCAGAATAGGGGTGACTTTAAAGAATAAACTGTACTTATTGGATGAACCAAAAATTCTGAAAATTTTATCGTAAGAAGATATGTGAGTCTAGTTTCAGGAAAAATTTGCGGATCATAATTTTGAGTTCTGTAGCTCAAGATAAAAATAATTTAGTGACTATGACTCAAGTAGACAGCTTTGAATGAACTATAAATAATAATAGAATTATAGTGAATGCTACATGTGAACATGAAATGTATTGAATTGATGATCAAATTTATTTATTTAGATCCGGAAAACTCAAATACGAAGCTAGATCGAGGAAAGGAAAAAGTCCCGGATTAGTAGATTTTGTATACGAACTAGTATCAAGGTAAGTTCATGTAACTTGAATTATATTCTTAAATGCTTCAAATGTATGTTATTGATGTGAATATAATTTGAATGTTCATTGTATGAAGATTGATGAAACATTGGTATATTTGATAAAAAAAAGAAAGAAATTCCGGTTGAATGAAACGAAAATTCGATGGATCTCTAAAAAGAATTGACGGTAAAAGGATCTAGCCGGACGGGTGATCCTATCTGATATAGCCCTCCAAGAATATGTGTAAAATGGATTTAGTCCGGACGGTAATCCAATTAGGGTCTCAATTTAGCTCGACTGGTAATTCAGATCCAAGCTCATTAGAGTAATTGTCGTTGCGTGGATTTAGCCTGACCGTAATCCCAACAATACTCTATGAGTTTATATTACTGTGATTTAGCTCGACGCTAATCCCCCAGTAAAGATGAGGTTCAGGGAGTGTGCTCATTGAAATGGACATGTGCGCACATGAACATGAATTGACGGACCTGGATTTGTACACTAAAGTGTACCTCTGAAAATCCATCGAAATTCTGAGTAATTCAACGGGATAAATATGAAAAAATAACAAGGAAATGGAAATCATGGTATTGATGAGCTCATCAAACATGGTATAAATTATTGATACATGGAAATTATTGGACTAACTTGAATGTTGAGTTTGTGTATGTTAGGGTAATAGTGCATTGAATGGATATATGAATGTTTATTACTTTGTGTTGTAAATATTAGGTAAGTATAATTCTTGTTACATGGACTTACTAAGCACGAAGTGCTTACCCTGTTTCCTTTTCCCCTGTTTTATAGTGTTAAGAACTCAGAGGTCAGATTCAGTCGGAGACACATCACACTATCAACCCCAAGATTTCGGTATATAAAGAAACTTTATTTTGAAAATCAATGGCATGTATAAGCTAATAAAGTAAATGTTAATATGAAATGAATGTAAGGTCAGCCATTAGTATGGCTAATAAATTTTAGTTTTAGTATGTGATGATGTTATCTTATGAATATGCATGAATCTAATTTGAAAATATGTTAAAAAAAAATTTCGTAAACTCCGGTAATGCCTTGTACCCTATTCCGACAACGAATACAGGTAGGGAGTGTTACAAATTACACCCATTCATTTATAGTTATTGGAACACTATAAATATTTAAAAATATTCCAACATAATATTCAAGACATGATAATTTTTATATTATTTTAGTATTAAATATTTTATAATTACATCAAATTTTCAATTTATTAATGATTTTTTTGAAGAATTTCTTTAAAATTTTAAATAAAAATTAATATTATAAAAAATATTATAAATTTAAAATACACAATCAACCGTTCATCGCATATGAATACAAACTACTTAGCTTACTATGCATGATTTATGTCTTGGCTACATTTATTTGAGTTTTTATTTAGTTATACTTTATTTTTATAGGATTTTGATATTTCATTATGTGTTTTGCGGCTTGAATTAAGATTATGGAACTTAAGGTTTGAATTTAAAGACTTTGGAAGGAGGCACGGTAAAAAATGAGCGACTTTACCAAGTCGGGTGCCGTTGCCCCAAGCCAGTGTAGAACTTGATTTTCGTCAACCATCCCCAGCCTACAGTACATTCTCTTTAAACTCACTAAACAAACGAAGGGTCATGTTGATGTTTTACACTTTGGGTCTTTTACACTTCGGTTTTAACTTGTTTAAGAGTGAAATTACTCATGTTTTAGTGTTAGTTGATGTTTAATGTTTAGGATAGAATATAGTTTAAAAATGCATTTCTTTTTAGAATTTAAATAAGTAGGGGTTATTAGAATTAATTTGGATGTAGGAGGTATTGAAGGAGCCCAGACTTCGGGGACAATGTCGTGATGTAGTTTGATTTTGGTGAAGCAAGGAGGCAAATTTCAAGTTGGACGTCGCAACGTGATAGAAGTGATGTCGGACCGTCAATTTTAAAAGGAAGCCAAGTCGGATAAATTACGTGTTTAACGCTGCAACGTTGGAGGGCATATTGAACCTTCGAGGCTACATCATGATGTTGAGGAGGCTAAGTCGTGACGTTTTGCAGTTAACTGCTGTGAACTTGATGGTTACTCAATGGTAACTTATGGAATTTTGCAGCAACGCCACAACATAGCTAAGCTTAAGTCGCAACGTAGTGAACAAGTTAGAACTTTAATGAGGGGTTATTTCATCTTTTCTCCGCTCTGAAGCTTTTAGTATTAATAGTTTTGTTTTAAAAAAGTCGAGGGAGTTAAACTATTTCTTTTCAAAGCTAGGGACTTTTCTTTCAAACTCCTACGGAGAATTTGAACTTTTCCTCTGTAATTTTCTTTTTCTATCTTGTACTTTCTGATTCTTGATTAGATTTCTAGCTTGTTTTCTTTTATATTTGAATTGTAAACTCTCAAAAGTGATGGAATCTTCAAGACTTTGCATGGATTTTGCTTAGGCTAGTTGAAACTGGAAGTTTTGGAAACATATCATCTTTGACTGAGTATTTCTTCTCCTTTAATTTTAATTTCTGTTTTGATTGTATAAACATGTTGAATGCTCTCGAGGTTTTAGGCTTGCAAGATCTTGGGTTCATATGTGCTCAATTTGTAAGTTCATCCTCCTCAATCAAGGGTGTTGTCTCGTGAGGTCATAAGCACACGAAGTATAGGTATATCAATTCCCACTTAATTGAAGCAGAGATTATAAAGTGACCTCTCCTAAGACATTGGGCTTCTGGGATCTATCATTTGGGGTGGTGAAGATTTCTTTAAATATAGCAATATTCTGACTTGTACTGTTGCAAGGTACTTGGATGTTTTGAGGTATATCTTCCCTAGAAAATATAGTTTTACCTATACCTTGCGTGCTTGTGACATCGCCAATTAACTCATTTTTATGAAGGAGGACTGACTTGCAAACTAAGGTACTTGTGAGCTCAAACCATCAGAACCACATACTTAATATGGATAGGACATAAGTCATTTACACGACACATATATTCGTTCTCTTAACATGATAGCCTAAACATTAAGAACTGTTTAGACAACTTACAAAAACAAGACATCAATAGATCAACTAACTTGCATGGAATCTAGAACCAATACTGAACTACACATTGTATCTTGGTAACTATTAGAGAACCCTCATAAAGGCTTTCGGGCAATATTTTTTTGAATCGAATCAATGATTAAATTGGTTAAATCAGTCCAATCAATTCAAAGAAATTAAATTGTTAAAAATATAAAAAAATAAAATTTAATTCAATCAATCAATACCAATTCACAAGTCAATAAATTTTATATCTCTCATCAAACCAATGAAAGGTTTGAATTTTTGTCCAACCACTTTGATTCAAACAACATTGCTTTGCAGCAGAGACCAAGACTCTCTCTTTTAACTAAACTACTTTCAACCTTCTCCCCTCTTCTCTAATCCTTTGATATCTGCATTCCAATCATCTTAATCTTTCCACGACTCTCCGTCCAATAAGTTAACTGTCACTATCTCTTCCTTATATCAACAATATATATTAAAGACTATACGTGTTGAACTTAATTTTCTTTTGGAACAATTTTAAGAAGTCGAGTGTATGATGTTAAGTTGGTATAGTCAAAATCTAGCTAGCCAACAATTGTGCTTATCCACGACAATTAAAAGCAAAGATAGAATCTTTTACTGTAATGAAAATGATGGGTGTGTCTGCAAATTCTTCCACGAGATTCACTGAATGAACCCATTTCCCTTTCACTATCAAGAAAGTTAGAAAAAAAGAAAAAAAAAAACCTACAAAATTGAATCCAAAGAACAATTTAAGATACCTTGTTTAAGAAGTTTTTTTTTTTTTTTTGAAAAAGACTTAAATTCCTTACCAAAATCCTTTCCTCGCAAAAGCATCTTTCACGTGAATGACAACAAGTTCCATTGTTTTCATGGCATTTTTGTGACCCTTCTTCAGTGGGGTATCTTCTGTCCCCATTATTATCATTATTATTTTTGTTATTCTCTCACTTTAAAAAAATAATAATAATAATTTCTTTGCCCCTTTGTCAAGATGGAATCTTTCCAAAAAACGAAAAGATGTTGCAAAGATTGAACAACTTCTAGCCTTCTTTCTAAGCCTGGTTTTGTCATTTAGGGTTTTGGTGTCTTTGTCTAGTTTAGAGGCGGCGTTGTGTGGCATTATTGGTTCTTCCTTTCTCCTTCATAGAATCCACTCACACACTATTACATCTGACATAATCATGTTTAAATATATTTTATAAAAATTTTCATACATTCTATTATTTAGATAGTATAACTTATATCTAAGATTGATTGGTATTTACATTATTATTAATGTAAGAATTTGTGAATTGAATATGTTAAAACGCATTAATTCTCATAAGTATTTTAGTTTTTATTATTATTATATAGTATTGTCTTCAAAATTATCGATTTATACTCAAATTTTTTTATTAAACCATCAATGTTTTAATCAAGAGGATTCAATATAATTATAAAAAAAGAAAATTCAAAAACATAAAGAAAATCAAACATAATCTAATCCAACATATACTTATATTATATGTTGACACCTGGATTAAAATAAGATAAAAAACCTAAACTAGCCGTACAGTTCCAAAGTAGTAAAATGATTAGGATCAACAACAGTTGGTGATTAATGTTTTTCCCTTTGTGATCCACCAATCCATCACACAGACTGGACCACACTTCAAGTTGAATCTCTTCCCCAGAAAAAACTTAAATTTGGCTCTTCTTTTTCACGCCATCATTGTTAATTTCGAATAAACTTTGCCCATTTTAATCCCATAACATTATGAACAAGATTTACGCATCATCAGCCATATATTCACTGTTGGTATTTTAGTCATTTATATTGCATATGGATAACTTTAGAATCAATGAGCAATGAGGAAGTGAATAGGCCCAAAACAAAGCTCGCCCCTACATAGAGTGCGTGGCAGACGATGGATGGAATCGGTTCGCCGCATTCCATTTTAAACATTTCCACGGTGATGGCCCCCATTCTCCGCCATATTCTGTTCATTCGCCGCATACCTAATGTCGGAAATAAAAATATACTATTTAATATTTAAGTTTAATTTTAATATTTAATTTGGTACTTTAAATTATTTTTTTTTAATTTAGTGTCTAAATTTAATTTCAATGTTTACATCGACTGAGTATATTTTTTAAGTTGATACTTAAATTTTTTATCTCAATTAAGTACTTGAGTTTCACTTTAATGTTCAGTTTAGTACATGAGTTTTTTCATGTCCCAATTCAGTGCTTATTTCTTCTATTAAAGCATACATATCAAATATTCATTGGGTCATATGATGTCATTTACTTTGAGCACCAGATTAAAAATTGAAGTCAAACTCAAGTACCAAATGATCTATTAACCCTACTTTTTTTATTTTCCATGCGAAGAAGCTACTATAATACTAGAGAATGTAATTTTAATGATCAGTCTTCAAATTAACAAACAATTGTTAACCATAGAAAATGCAATTTACCTGTTGGCATTATGTCATCAATTGTTCAATGTTTTTCCGAACGAGGAAAACAAATTAATGGGAATAACATGAAATTCACATGGTTGTTAACACTAATAAAATCTAACCCGATGCTAATGAAATTGTCAAGCAGAGCTTAGATGTTATACGTTATAGGAATGACGTTGTTGCTAGAGAACTCTAGCAACAAAGGTTCATTGCATGTATGATGTATCCAAGTTTATTGTCAAAGTTTCATTTGGCCAATACATTCAACTAGGGGCAGCAACTCTAGCATTCCTCTACAAGGCACTTTGCAGGGCCACTTTACATAATATCGGCAAAATAAATAATGTTGTCTGCTTTTGCGTACATGAGTGTGGATACATATCTCAATTCCTTACTATTTGAATGTAAAAATATAATCCTAACTAATAATTTTTTTTTTGGATGTATTAAATTATAAATAATTTTTTTAGTCACTTGAATCATGCCAATTATCTGATGTACCTTAACGGGGTGTGATGAGAAATCAATTGATTAGAAACTAAAAGGGTATATTATTAATATATTTGTGTTTATTTAATATAATTAATTGATCTTGCGACACAAATCGAGATAAAATAGTTTTAAGGTAAAGAGTAGTACTGAGTAAAATAAAGAGAGAATCAACACATGATATTTGTTAAGGCGGTTTGGATTCATCAATCCTACGTCTATGGAATATCATTCAAAAAATGATTTTACTCAACAATTTATTCGGTACAACTATTGACTTAAGCCTAATCTACCCTTCCACAATGGATGATTGTAACCTCAAAGTCGAACCCGAATTGTGACAAATCACAATTCGGTTTCCCTACTTCTGCGGAGTCTTACCCAGAGAGATAATTCATTATCTTAGCAACTTGTACAACAAGTAATTACGGCTTTTAACACTCACCAGATTAGACTCCTCACTTTTGTGTCTAAGATCTAGACAATACTCCTCTAAGTTTTTTCAATGAAAACTTAGGACTTTAACCAAGTAACACACTTTAAACTTTTTACTCACTGCACTTAAAAAAGAAAATTAAGTTCTTCAATGAACAAGACAGATGAGTAAATTACCTATACAAGTCTTTTCAGTTTATAAAGAATTGAGACTTGCTAACATACTTATTAATTACAATTAATCTTCCCATCAAACAAGGAAGATAATAAGTATAAAGAATATGTTCAATCAGCTTAGGATAAGTGTTGAATCTCCAGAATATACTTCCAAATTTCAATCGATTCAATCCGCCAAACTTAGAAAGTCAATTAACTTTATCCAAATCCAAATCAATCTTCAAGGTAAGGTATGTTGCTAATGTATAGCTTAGATATCAAATATGGTTGTTTGTGGTCCAATCAGCTAAAATAAAACCAAAGACTTTTGTTATTAAAATTTATTAACTTAATCATGACAAGTTTTTGAACAGACAATATCGGATATCAATTGGTTTTGATACATAACACTACTCAAAAACTGTCTCAACAATTCACCTTATTTGTCCCTAAAAGACCAGAACAAATAAATAAATAATAAAACCGGCATTCTAGATGCCCACATCTCATCTTTCCACTTTCTACTACGTCTAAAAAAACATCGAGCGGTGCCCTCCGATGCGGACTATGTAAAGAAGGTAAACCCCGCACTCCCAATACCTTTTTCCCCCCTCTTAAACCATAATGGCCCCCTAGGCCTACCCAACCTAAAGGAGACAAAAAAGTAAACTTAAAACTCGAACCAAGAAATATGGTGAGGGTAAAACATAGGGGCAAAAGCCACAGGTACAAGCTACCATGAGGGATAATAGCGGAAAGTTTTTTAATCAACTTCCTCAAATATGCTGCTTCCATTTCTAGGACATGTTAATAAATTAACAATTACCAGTTGACAACACTAATTTCATCATCAACCAGAATTGTCCACTTCTTATAGGCTCAAAAGAGAACTCACTGTTGTATTTTGATGAAAAGAGTTTGTTAGAAGCTTCGGTATAGCAAAGCCATTGAAGGAGTCCAACTATTGTTCCTTGAGCCTAATAAAATATAAATTATGAAGCATCACAATTACAGTATCTTACTGTCTTATCTGCAACAGTTGTATGCATTTAGTGATGCACAGATAAGAGGCTGAAAGAGACTCTTGTCAAGTTATCCTTTTGAAACAATTGGAAATGATTCAAAAGAACGATATAAAGATGAGGAGGAGCAAAAATCTCGTGAAATACATTTATCATGTTGCCCAGGCTCAATTTCAGATTTTCAAAGAGTAGGGAAGAAATCAAACACAGTGCTCATTGGCCGATGGTTTTTCTAACTTCAAAATCATCATCAGAAAAGTAGGTATACGTGCATGTATGGCATTCAATGCTAAGATTTTCAGCAGACCCTGTATTACACCAGCATAATATAAAGCCACTAATAGATAAGCCAAAACAAATAATGTCCTTAAGCTCCAACTTCCCAGAATAAGTACACTTCAGAATCTAGGCCATTCTCATGTTAAACCTGTTGTTAGTAGTCAATGATAGGTGATAATAACATAGAATGAGACATGCTCATATCATGTTTCAGACATCATAAAGTTGAAATTTAGTTTCATTGGATTAGAGGAATTAGTTGAAGAAATCAACACATCTGTAACATTTACAATTAGAACAATACATCTTTTATCCAATATTATCCCAACCTCACATGCAACATGATAGCCAAAACAAGTTTCCGAATACCAGCTGCTCGTATAGATAGAAGAGCCAAAAGTTCGCTTTCAAAAGAAAATTTACCAACTTTGCATTTATCACAAATACTGAAAGCGTAATTTATGTATTTAAAATTTTTCACTACTGCCACTGTATGCAAGCTTTTAGCCACTGTTAAGACCAAATCCTCGTGATATTATGTCCAGAAAAGAAAACTACACAGCCGCAAGTTCCCCAATTTCTCTCCCAAAACTCAAGGTTAAATGAAACAAGACACACACACACAGAAAAAATAAAAGATTGGGGCATTTTTGGTGCTCAAAGTTTCAAGCTGAAAATCCCAAGAACCAGCCGGTTAGGTTTGTCAAAGCCTTCTCCAGTTCTGATATATTTTCCCAAGCAGCTTATCCTGGCCGGTTTCTCAGACACAAAATGCAATCTGTTATAAGATGGGAGGCATTAGCTATGCTAAGAAGTGCATGTATGACTTCAGTAATTAGACATCATTACTCATAGTAATGGAAAATTAAAAAGAAAGGGCGCCTATGATAATAACCAACTTGACAATTAGATTCTCATATACTAACAGCTAAAGACAACTGCACCAATTACCGATCATTTTCTATGTTACACACACTACCCAAAAACCTTTACCTGTTGAGATTACTGCTTATTCAATTTCAGAATCTCTGACATTTACCAGACTATTTGGCAACTCAGCTCCTGATATTTTGGATCTGCGATACCACAGAAACATAAACCATAGAGTCCTGAATAATGCTCCATTTGCAATGTGAGGAATGAAAATCCGCCCCCAGTATGGGTAATATGGGCCTGGCAGTTTGATCAATGTGAAGAATATTGCTATTACAATCAGGTGCCATGGAACTTCTGCATCCTGAAAAATAAGCCAAAAGATTGACTGAATGTTATGTGTCAACATTTTATCCCATATGTACTGTGTCAGTAACAACAATATTTGACATTTTTGAATAATTCTATTAAGGGAAACAATAATAAACATGTCCAGGCATTCTCTGTGTGATAGATTCTGACTCAAAAGTTACCAGAAACACTAAGGAACAATGACATCAATAAGGCATTCTCATAGTGACTGTAAACAATTTCATAAATATTGACAAGGCATTTCAATAGTCTGCTCAACCAGCATGTTTAAGTTTCCAACATCCTTTATTCATGAGTAACAAAAATACATACCTTGAGAAGAGGAGAAAGTTCCAAGGCAGTTTCTTTCAGAAACCCAGCGAGTACAAAGCCAAGGAGCAGGGGAACAGGGATGATGGTCAACTTCCTTTGATGCGCACAGTAGGACATCTCACTGAGGGATGAAACTGCCAGTACGGGTACACTTAGATATTTGACCACTACTAGTGTAAGATCAAGTATGAGTTGAACAAAGTTCTCCAAAGCTCTGTTCCAAGGAAATCGCTTCACAGATTGAGGAGAACTGTCCCACAGTCTTCTTGCCTTCTCTTTTATATTGTCAAAATTTACTTTTTCAGGATCACCAGACTCGCCTGTGGCCATATTTATAGCAGAACAGATACTTGGCTTAGTATTCAGAGTGACTTGGTTTTGTTTCATGCTCAAACCACATTTGTGTGCTTCAAGATACTGAGTTGAATCCTGATACAACAAAGTAAGCACACAACAAAATATGATAAAAAATCTTGTCTTTAAAGTAAAGGGAAAATAAGCAAAAGTAAATTAGTAAGCAACCATTGAACTTTAACAAAAAAACATCATTATTCCATGTGTCAAAATTAAATTAATAAAGATGAATCCAGCATGAAGATTATTGGCCAAAGATAATCTTGTCCAGGGGAGATAGGATACAAGAATTAAAGCAGACATTCAAATGGGCAGTTTATTTTTAAAAGAACAGTACCTGCTTCTTACTATAGATTGTAGAACCAAAATTTTAAGCAAAGTCACCAAACAAATCGAGTAAAAAGAAATTCATATACCAATAAGTAATCATACCTCAAAGCACAAACAAAAACATAGCACTATCACAAGGAAAATTTAAAGTGATAGGCGAAACAATTCAAGAACTGGAATACTTTTGTTATTTGAACAAAATAAAACATGTGCAAGTGCAATAAACATATAACTTCCCATGCTCCTTTTGACAAACAAAGAACCGTAAAACAACCTATCAATTTAAAAGCTGTTAGCATCCGGTACCTTCATACTTTACAATGAACATAGTTAGGTAAGACACAACTCACCCGGCCAAAGCTCAATACAAGCGGAATAACTTGAAGCACTAGCTAGAGCCATAGCCATTTTGGCAAGTATTACGACTAGTCGAAATACAAAGTAATATGGGAATAAAGCTAGCTAGTTGAGTGAATGAACGTGAAGCAGCTGTAGAATATTGGATACAAGAAGACGCGTGATTTCACAAGTAAATGATGATGCATTGATTATGCAATTCAAGAACCATTTCTAATATCTAATTTTACCCTAGACTCTTAAAGACACAGGACAAAAGCTCACAAAAAAAAGTCAACCCAATTAAAAGCAGAATATAAAACCCAATATTCAGAATGGAATTAATTGGTAACCAACCCAAACGGAGAAAGAGAAAAGCTTTACCTTGAGCTTATGAAGAAAAGGGGAATGAATTTTTAGATAGGTTTTAGGGAAGCCATTGAAATGGGTAGAAGCAGATAACAAGTGAGAAGAACATGCAGCGATTGTGGCCATTTTCGATAATCACAAAGACCCTTTCTAGAGATTAATGAGTAAATGTCTTGCAGAGGGGAAATTTTTTTTTATGAAGGGCACAAAATCGCCATTGTTGCAGAAATAGTGGGAGAATGGGTGCGGGAGGGATAAGATTGTATCTTTTGATAGTTGGGGCTTTGGGACTCTTCTCTTTACTTGGAGCTTATAGAGGAGAAAGAAACGTTCGTGTAGATGGAGGGTTTATAGATAGAGCCAGACTATGCTACTAGCGTGACTATTTTACGCATGGGTGAATCTATCTTTGAACGGTTTAAGATATGCAAGTTTAAAAGCTGTGTTACTCAAAGCGGAACTGTATTCTATTCCATTTAATATATAAAAATTAAAAATATGGGTAAACTATGATCATTTTAAAATAAGGTTCTAAACTTTTTTTTTTTTCTCAATTTGGTTATTCTAATTTAAATAATTATTCGAATCACTAATTATCGCTAAAAGTTCTGTTAATCCACTAACAAATGGCTGACGTTGATAGGGTGATTGACACATAAAATTTTTTACTTTTGACTAAAGTTAGAAACATCTATAATTAACCCAAAACATTTTATTTTTTTTGTTCTTTCTCTTCTAGTTTCTTTTTCTATTTATTTTTATTTTACTTTTAATTTCTATAATATGCCATAAGTCCTTCTACTCTTTGAATAATTGAAATTTAGTTTCTATATTCTTACTTCAAGGAATTTAGTCTCTCTACTTTTCATATTTCAAAAGTTAGATCAACTACTGATGTTGTTAATTTTTTTTATTAAATTTGTTGGTGTGACATTTCGAAATTAAAGAAAAATTGAGTGACCAAATATGGCAAACAGAATTTTAGAGTAATTATGGATGTAGTTTACCCATTTTATATTTAAAATGATGAAAATAATTTAAAAGTTGTTGAAAATTATTGTTTTTTAAATATTTATGAAAAAAGTTGAAATTTTGTCAAATAATATTCAAAATTCATAAAACAAATCTTATTTTGTCAAAATAAATCTAAAATTCAAAACCAAAAATAATATGAAAAATCAAAAATCAAACCGAGTTAAACCGAATTATAATGAAAAGTTTAAGAAATTCAAGAGAAACTCGATCGAACCAAACTAATCACCTTTATGACTTTCAATGGGACATGATTTAAGTTTTTTAAAACATTTTTTATTAAATAATAGTAGTATTTTGGGGAAACTTATATATTGATGTTGCTTTTTAGAAAAAAAATTCAAGGATAACATTTAAAATTAATTACAAAGCTATGTTGGTTTGCAAACCCACTGAATCACTTGTTGAATAAATGACTAATTAAAAAGATGTATTTATTCATGAACCTAAATCGACTACTCACTAGTTGATTTATTGATCGTGTCACGGTGTATGAACGTCGAGTAGAGAATTAGCACAAAATATCATAAATTAAAGTGACTTGATTGCAAGTGTGACAGGTCAGTTGTAATATTTTATATGTTACAATGGAACAGTTAGAGTATTCTAAGGATCGAACTCAAGAGAGATTGGGCGATAAAGTAACTAACAATGACAACATATACAACTAAGAAGTCTAGCTAGCTAATCACTATGTAGTATATTACGTCAAATCAACATCAAGGGTTAACTACACTAAACTACACATAGGAGGACTAAATTGCATAATAGAAAAAAGTGCACAAATATAAAATTAATGGGCTAAAGTGTTTAGTTGATATCCAGGTTGTTAGTCAATTCTTGGATTAGGGATCTAAATTGCTCAAACTCCTAATTCGTTCAATTTTACCTTTCGATCACCATTTTACCCAATTAAATGATTTAGTCTAGTTTATCTCTCGACCTCACTAAACTAATTTGAGACAATCAAATTGGTTCCCAATGGGTTCTCCTCTCGATCTTACCTATCTAAATGTTCACTTAGAGGCGTCACTTCTAGGTTTTGAAGTTTATTCGATTTAGTCCAATTGTTACGATTTAATCCTTGACCCAAAAACTAATTGTGCAACATTTCAATCAACCAACTACCATAAGATTTAGTGACTATCCATCATCAACATACAAATATCAGTTAAGTTCATGCTTAAATGATTCATCAAAGAAAACATAAAAAGGCAAGATTGAGAAAATCTTAGTGACTCTTGAGAGAGTCTTTGTTGGAGATGATAGTAGCACTAATGGTGATGAAAGCAGAAACAAACTTGAGAATTTTACACTACTAAAAGTTCACAAAGAGAAAATCTATTGGATACTTTAAAGAGAAATCAAAATAACAATAGAAGGATTTGAATCTAATTGAAAGAAGGTTAAAGCTACAGTAAAAATGAAACAACTACCAGCTACTAACTAACTAAGCTAAGAAATGAAAAATTGAAAACCTAAAACTGGTGAAAGGAATAAAAGAGAGAGTTAAAAAGATGATAAAAGGAGGCTTCTTTTTGGTTATATGCCTTTAATATAGCCAAGTTTACAACCCTAACATTTGACAAAAATGCCTTTGAAGTGCATGATTTGACTTGAGTTGGTGTTGGATACAAAATTGCCTCTACAGTATTTTTCACCCCATCAAACTTCAGTGTCGCGACACCCAAGCGTTAGTGTTGCAACAACCTCGACAGTAGGCACAATCTTAGTTTGGGGTTATCGATGTCACGACACAAACTAGTTGGTGTAACAACATTCTCGACGGCCGCCTTAGGCTCCTTCAGTTCAACCTTCAACCTTCAACAATGGAGTCATGACCTCAAAGGCTTGGAGTTAAGACATTGGGGTTTAGTGTCATGATATAACACACCTAGTGTCACAACATTTTTGGCGGACTACTCCAGGTCAATTTTTCATCGAAGTTTTGCTCCCCTGTGGTGATGGAGGGTTAATGTCACGACATCATTGCATCAATGTTGCAACACCCAAAGCAATTGATTGTCTCCTCAAGGTTTGGCCATAGTCATTTCCTTACACACTCAAATAAATCGTTAGACTTCAACATTCACAAGGTCAAAGATGTTATTCATAAAAGTGGTTGAAAAAGCATGTGCGACGATGGATACAAAGTGCATATATTGCGAGAAAGTAGCTAGAGTTATGGATGCAAATCATAGGAAATTTAATTCCATGAGAGTGGAAATATAAATTATCAATTTTCATCACATGGCACAACCTTGATGTGTCGCATAGCGAAAACAACCTAGAAAAATGATTGTCATTATTCTGTAACGGTTGACTGTTAACTTTAACAGTCTAAGGGCTTAAGTGATTGAGATTTTAACATTTGAGACTCAATTAAGTGTAAAAAGAATAAGGGTTTAAGTAATTTTTAAAAAATATTCATGGGTTTAATTAATAAAGAGATAAAATATATATCATAATTGTATTTAAAGTGTATAAAAAACAGGAATGATATAAAATTATATTCTTAAAGGACATTAAAATCTTATAATAAAAATATTATAATAATTTAAATTTCTTTTAGCGTTGACTGTATTACCAGAGTCTCAAATTCAATGACTGTAGTTTTTAGCTAAGCGTAATAGCAGATTAGAAAGTTGGATAGGCTTGGACATCATCACCATATGATCGGACCCTTTGATCACTTCAACTTGATGGGGTGGGTTTTCCCGGATCATCCACCCTACAAAATCCTCCTTGGAGACCAAATCCTTTTCCGAAATTATAAAAACCCGATTAACCGACCCGTATTTCTTCTGAGAGAGTACTACTTCTCTTGACATGTCTTCTGCACTATACAACCCTATTGGTCTCATCAACATACTTGCCAATGCAGAATCCTGCAATTAATTTTTTATTCCTACATTTAAGGTGTGACAAGCATCTTATATAATATAAAATTCTATTAAATTTATGTTTATTACAATATTATTTTCTTAATTATATGGCTATTAAATGGGTTTTAAAATATCACACCAATAAATTTAATAAAAAATTTAACAGCGTTAATAATTAAATATGCATTTTGAAATTAGAAAACAAATAGACTAAAAATTAGGGGTAATTCATCTAAAGTTAATAGTCCTTGTTTTAATCATTTTCATTCTTACAAAATATTTTTAATGAAAACAATAAAATAATTTTTTATTATTTTCTATTATTTAAAAATTATTATCTCTAAATTCTGAAATTTTAAATAGTATATGAATTTTTACCCGAATTACCAAGTAATTTATTAAAAACTCAAGCTGAAGCAGTAATGAGAGTATCGTACCTCAGGTGGGCTGAGCTGGTAGACTTTAGCAGAGAGGAACATTGGACCAAAAGTGAAGGTGGTTGGAGGGCTGCTAGGCCCATCATCATATGTATAATGGTTGTCCATTTGGGAATCTTGATCACTTAATGCCTTTCAACAAAGACAAACTAGTTTCTTTTCAATAATTTATTCAATAATAAAATGGATCATTGGATCATTGCATGCGTACCTTCTGAATGAGAATGGAAACGTTGAGTGTTGGACCAGGCATGGAGGCTGTCACAAAAACTGCTACAGCGATTTTTTCAGGAAACATTTCCATTGCTTGAGAGATGGCCAAACCGCCTAAACTGTGACCGACAAGCACCACTTTTTCTTCATCGGGCAACGATGCCATGAATTCCCTCAAGGGCTTTATGTAATCAGAGATCGATCTCAGAGTGTTGACTTGCTGTGGATCAACCCCTAACCCACCCAGGTCTAAGGCGGTAACATTGTGGCCACCTGATTCTAGCAGTGGCACCACCTTGTGTTAGTACAAAACTCCGGTGAGGAAAATCTCGAACACACGAACGAAAACTCAATGAAGAAGAAATAGGACAAGGCTCCAAGGCGTGTATCAAATCACTATCTTTAAGGTTATATTCGCTTCACCTATCTTCTGTGCAAACGAGTTCGAGCAAATTAACCTCGAGGATACAATGAAGCCAATGGCTATTTGCGCTTTAATCATTTGAGAATAGCCCACTACACAATCGAGCAATGTATGACAAGAAAACCAATTTCTATAAAGGACTTCTGCAGAATACTTTATAGAACAATCTAACAATATTAGATAATGAAGGAAGAGAAAGAATATTAGAATTTTTTTTGTTGGTATATCTCCAAATGAAATCGATTCCTATTTATAGAATTTTCATGTCTCTTCATAGAGACATCTTTAATCAATAGGTACCTTATCGAATAATAATGTTTTTAAAATAAAACATTATTATTCATTTAATTATAACTATTCAAATAATATTATTTAAATAGTTATAATTTTTTCAAAAATTAAAAGATATAATCTTTTAATTAATTATACCCATTCATTTATAGTTATTAAAAACTATAAATATTTGAAAATGTTCCAACAATCTCCCCCCATTTTCAAAAGATTTAGATTTTGATATTCTTGGAAATCAATTTGCATAAATGAAGGTATCTTACGATTGAACCTTCACTTAGTGAAAACATGTTAAAGTTAATCGAAATTGCATGGTAAACTAAGCTTTGAACCAACTATTTTATTTGATTAACCGAACACATCTCACACAATGATTTCAACATCGGTCAATGCATAGTATCTAGGGACACTATTATGGCCATGTGTCTATGTCCTCTTTCATGAGTGTCGCGAGCCAAGCCCTTGAGCTCCTAGAAACGGCCACCCTTCCACTCACATAGGTAGATCCCATCAAAAGTGTTCCCGTAATTATAACACTCTAACATATTTATGTTATGGGTCCATTAAGAGTACATTACTCATCCTTCCCTTATCATTACGGTACCTAGCACTTTAATCTTAGGATGAATTTATTTATAGTGCTAACAAATACATACTAATGATGTACTTTGTCTCATTGAACTCAAGACTTGACGTTATACCAAGCGTTGAGTCGAGTTTCCATCATGGATGACTCTAATTAATGGGCTTGAGTCCCATCCCTTTTGAGGTCCTTTTTATCTGCATCTCTAGCAAGACTTTTGTCAAAGGATCGCCAAATTTTCACTTGACCTCACATAATTAATAGTGATCACTCCATCGAGATTAATTGTCCGACATAACTATGTCTTAATCCAATGTGTCTAGACTCTCCATTATATACTTGGCTATATGCCTTTGCTAGAGTAGCCTCACTATCACAACGGATAGAAATAGGTGAAATTGGCTTAGGCCATAAAGGTACATCATAAAGCAAATTTCTTAACCATTCGCTTCTTTAGATGCAATGGCTAATGCAATAAATTCACGCCATGGTGGAATCAAGAATACAAGTTTGTTTCTTGGAACCCCAAGAAATGGCTCCTCCACCAAGAATAAAGATCCATCCACTAGTAGATGCATGATCTTCCAAACTTGTAATCCAACTAGCATCCGAATACCCTTCTAAAACCTGGAGGATATCTATTATAACACAATCCATAGTTAATAGTTTTCTTTAAATACCTAAGTACTCTATTCAATGCTTGCCAATGCAAACTACTTGGATTACTTGTGTACCTACTCAATTTCCCAACAAAGATATGCAATATCGGTCTTGTACAAGTCATTATGTACATAAGACAACTAATTAGACTTGCATATTTCAATTGATCAATTTTCCTACCAGCATTAGATACTAATTTTATTTGAGGATCCATGGGTGTAGATCTTTGGTATATGAGAAAAGATCAAACTTTTAAGCACATTTTCAATGTAATGTGATTGTGATAAAGCTACGATGCTTTCATCTCAAGTTATTTTAATCCTAAGAATAACATCTGCTACACCCATATCTTTCATAGCAAAGTTGTTTGACAAGAATTTCTTTGTGTTTTTATTTGTTCCAAATCCGTGCCAAAATGAGCATGTCATCTACATATAAGCAAATTATGACACCTTTTCCATTTTCAAATTTGCTATATATGCACTTATCGAATTCATTTATTTTATAACCATTAGCTAAAACAACATTGTCAAACTTTTGGTGCCATTGTTTTGGTGCTTGTTTAAGTCCATATAAGGATTTAACAAGCTTACATACCTTATGCTCTTGTCCTGGAACAACAAATCCTTCCGGTTGTTCCATGTACACTTCCTCTTCCAATTCACCATTTAAAATGCGCTTTAACATCCATTTGGTGAACAACCAAATTATATATGGACGAATCGATATTAAGAGTCTAATTGTAGCAATTCTCACACTGGAGCATAGGTATCAAAGTAATCAATACCTTATTTTTGTGTAAAACCTTGGCTACCAACCTTGCTTTAAACTTATCAATGGTTCCATCGACCTTCATTTTCTTTTGAAGATCCATTTACAACCTATATGTTTGGAACCCGTGGAAGATCAACTAAGATCCAAGTTTGATTTCCCATTATTGAATCCATCTCATCATTTATTGCTTCTTTCCAAAAAGCAGAGTCTTGAGATTTCATTGCCTCTTCAAATGTAATAGGATCAGATTCTGTATTATAACAATAAGGTATCTTATTATATATACTTTCACCTTTTCCTTCTACAAGAAATATCATGAAATCGGTCCAAAATCTTTGACCTTTTAATCCTCTTACTTCTTCTTAATTCTTGACAAGATTCATCATTATTATCAATTTGTTCCAATGGAATCTCATTCTCATTTGAAGAATGAATCAATTGTTGTGGTTGTAGTTGTCTTGATATAGAATTAAATCTATTTTCATCAAAATAGCATCTCCGATTCAATAACAATGATTAATTGAAATTGAATCATTTGGTTCAATTACCATGAACCTATATGCCTTGCTATTATGTGCATATCCTATAAATATGCATTCAATTCCTCTTTCACCTAACTTTTACGCTTAGGTGTTGGAACTTTGACAATAGTTTTACAACCCCAAACCTTCAAATAATTAAGGTTTGGTTTTTCTTCCATTGTTCATAAGGGTTATTTTAGTTTCCTTATTAGGAACTCTATTCAATATATGACAAGTCGTTAGAACGACTTCTCCCAAAAACCTTGTCCAATACCTGAATATGATAACATTGAATTTACCATTTCAGTTAATACTCTATTTTTCCTTTTAGCTACACCATTTTGTTGTGGTGTATAAGGGGCTGAAACTTGATGGACAATCCCAGTGGATTCAAAATAACTTGGATTATAGTATTCTCCACCTCTATCCGATCTTAAGCACTTGATAAATGATTCACATTGAAGTTCAACTTCTGATTTATAAACTTTAAATTTATCAAGCGCTTCATCTTTCGAATGCAATAAATATATATAACAATATTTAGAACAATCATCAATAAAAGTAACAAAATATTTCTTTCCACCTAATGTAGGAGTATTATGCATGTCACATAAATCACTATGTATCAAATCAAGCAATTTTGTTTTTCTTTTAACCTTAGGGAAAGGGTTTCTTGTAATTTTAGTCAACATACATGTATTGCATTTTTCAATATTATTATTAAAAACAGGAATTAAATCTAACTTATACATGTCATTCAATTTTCTATAATTCAAATGACCTAATCTATAATGCCATAAACAAAAGATTCAACCATATAAGGTAAATAGTATTTTCATTTTATTGATAATATTTAGTTTGAACATACTCTCATACATATACCTTTTCCTACAAAAATTCCTCCCTTAGACAAAATAAATTTATCTCGCCTCAAAAACAAGTTTGAAACCAAACTTATTTAATGACTTCAGACACTAAATTCTTTCTAACTTCCGTACATAATATACATCATTTAAGGTTAAAATCTTTCCGTAGTGAATTACAGTTCAATGCACCCTTTGCCTTTGATTGTCTGCGGTGGAAGAATTTCCCATGTACAAGACATTGTCATTTTCACATTGTGTAAACTTTGTGAACATGCTTTTGTCTTTGCACACGTGTTTGGTTGCTCCAGTATCAATCCACCATGTATTATCATATTGTGCCGTATTAACTTTTCATTATTATCAGCCTTAGAAGATGATTTCTTCTTTAAGAATCGACATCCATTCTTGAAATGTCTCGGCCACCACAATGATAGCATGAGCCCTTTTGTTTCTTTTTAAACTTAGGTGCTCTATCACTGCTTGAACTTTCTCTTGAATGGTTTAGTAGTCTGCTTCCTCGTAACATGCACTTTGGCATTTTCGAATTTAGATTCGATCTTGCTTTCGATATTCTTCTTCAATACGAAGATGATTTGCCAAAGCCTCAAGAGATATTTCCTCTTTCTTATGTTTTAGACTTCTTTTAAAGTCTTTCCAAGATGGAGGAAGTTTGTCTATTATGGAGGATACAACAATCATTTCATCCATTTTCATATCATATTGTTTGAATTGATTCAAAGATCTTTCAATATCACGAAATTGTTCCATAACGAACGACCATCAATCATTTGATAATTATTGAAACGACCGACAAGAAATTTCTTACTTGTAACATCTTGGTCATGTATCTTGTCTCCAATTTGTCCCATAATTCTTTAGCGGTGACCTCATTTTGGTAGGTGTTGAACAAACCATCGATAAACCATTCAATATGTGGCTCATGCACATGTAATCAACATTGTCCCATTTTGTCTTTCTCGAAAAAGAATGATTAGTTTTCGGCCTCCTCGTGTCTTGGGGTATCCAAAACATATGCAATCTTCAAAGTTGATAATAAGAAGTGCATCTTTTTCGCCATCGTCGAAAATTGCCACCATCAAACCGATCAAGTTTGACAAAATTGAAGCCAACTCCTTAGTGTTCCACTTTCGTGAGTTACAGTAGTCATTGTGGATATAACCTTAAAATTGTTAGTACAAAACTCCGGTGAGAAAAATCTCGAACACACGAACGAAAACTCGAATGTAAAAAGAAATAGGACAAGGCTCCAAGGTGTATCAAATCACTATCTTTAAGGTTATATTACTTCACCTATCTTGATTGTGCAAACGAGTTCCGTGCAAATTAACCTTGAGGATACAATGAAGCCAATGGCTATTTGCGTTTTGCATTGATGAGAATAGCCCACTACACATCGAGCAATGTATGACAAGAAAACCAATTTCTATAAAGAATTTCAGAATACTTTATGTAACAATCTAACAATATTAGATAATGAAGGAAGAGAGAAAGAATATTAGAATTTTTTTTTGTTGGTATATCTCCAAATGAAATCGATTCCTATTTATAGAATTTTCATGTCTCTTCATGAGATATCTTTAATCAAGAGAGATTTTACCTAATAATAATATTTTTAAAATAAAACATTATTATTCATTTAATTATAACTATTCAAATAATATTATTTAAATAGTTATAATTCTTTTCAAAAATTAAAAGATATAATTTTTAATTAATTATATCCATTCATTTATAGTTATTAAAAACTATAAATATTTGAAAATATTTCAACACCTTGTACCATGACCAAGCACCATGGCAAGACCCATGAACCAGCACAAAGTGCTTTGCTGGCTCCGATGATGTTCCCGGCACCTTGTATAGAAGGTGGCAAATTAAAAGTGAAAGTAAGAGCATGAGCTTCCAAATCTGATACATGGTTTTAGGTTGGGTGTTGGGTATTATCTGGTTATGGACAAAGCTCTTCACTTGAAACTTTGGTTGAATGCAATATTATAAATCATTCAGTTGGAATGACAAATTAACTAGAAAAAAATAGTATATTAATATGGGTATATAAACAATTTGTGTCAGTTATTTTTTTTCCCACTTGCCTCATGACACTGGATAATGACATTTTCAATGACGTGCACGGGGACCAAAACAACGATATCAAGGGTGGGTTTCTCTCTTTGGATTTGGCAGTTGACTCCAAACCAAGGAAATACATTCCCAATCAGGGTGTAATTAATGTTGAATGCTGAATGTTGAATAAAAAAAAAGATTGTATGAAACATTCACGTCATGTTAGTTTGTATTTATTTCCAATAGTTTTATGTTATTTTAGTAGTTTCATCCTGAATTTTAGGATTTTAATTTAGATTTAATTTTTTTCAGGATGAAAATACTGACGTGGCATAAAACTATTAGAAAGGAATACAAATGACATGGCGTCACTGTTTCGTATAATCCTTTTTCGTTAAATGAATTATTTATAAATTGTTTATATAACTTTCATATATATGTTTGTTTATTAAGCTAAATAAGCGAGTATAAACAAAATTTTTATGTTCGTTTAATAAACGAACAAACATGAATTGAGGTGTGTTTGGTTCGTTTATATTCACAAACAAGCTCGTTTATTGACTCATTTATAAGTTCATTTATTAACTCGTTTATAAGTTCGTTTATTGGCTCATTTATTTATTAATAATATTTTTCTTATAAAAATTCTATTAGTATATATTAATAAAATTATCTTGGTTTGTATTATTTTTATTTATAATATAATTATTAATATTTATATTTTACTATTTTATATCTGAACAATATATGTGTATGTATTAATTGTTTGTTTATTTGTATATTATTTATTAATATTGTTCGTGAACATATTCGTTTAATGTTCGTGAACATGTTCGAATAAGTTAAATAAACATGTTCGTGAGCATTAAATAAACGAATATGAATATAAATAATTTTAAATAAAAGAACATGAACAAAAATTTAAAATTTTTAACGAACACGAACAAATTTAAAAATAAATAAATAAATATGAACAAATACGTTCAAGCTCGATTCATTTACCGCCCTAATTCTGGAAATCACTTTGGTGGGGAAAACTATGTTAGACGGGGGCTAAAATCAGGACTGATTTTCTATACTCCTAAAAAAAGGCTGGCCGGTGGAGAACAGCCACAAGATGGGCATAAATCCATACATTTTTGCTTTAAATTTAAAAATACAAGATGAAAGTGTTTAAGTTGTGCCCCATGGCCAGTCCTCGACTAAAATTCTCATGGGAAAGATGTTGGGCAATTGTTCTCTGATGAGTCAGAGCACATGGTGTTGGATGTAAGCTATTGTGAATTGCCAACAAGAAAAAGGAAAAATCGTGGGATGAGGCTTTCTTAGGCCTAATACTATTGGGGAAGGGATTGGCTTTGATAATGCCCAGCACTCACCGGACTGGAGAGAAATATTGGGGGAAGTTGGGCATGGAGTTTGGGCTTTCCTGGTAAGGTGGACCCCGAATACAATATTTTCCCTTTTTTTCTTTGTTTTTAGAATCCATTAGCCGTGGGAAATTTTGAACTTATTGATGAGGTAGAAGTTCAAGAGTTTGGAAGAATAAAAGGGGCTTAAGACACTACTCCAAATAAATAAATAAATAAAACAAAGTGAGTAGACAAAAAGGAAAATCGTCACACCCAAGTCTGACGGATTTGAGATTAAAACGTGTAGCGGTGAAATTATTTGTTTGGCAAAGTGTAATCTATCCATTTGTTTATTTTGGCAAATAAGAGTAGGCTTATAGTAATCGCCATGTAAATACGTGAAGATTTTATTTCAGGTCATTCTACTATTTAAAGAGAAAAATTTTGTTAAGCGAAAATGTAATTATGGTATGAGTTCCGCTAAATATATAGTACGCCTTGTTTGTTTGAGAATTGTGCTTGTTAGGTTGTAAAATAATCTACTTAGGAACCAACTGGATTTATTGGTCTAATATCCATTATGCAATATCTTCATTTATATTTCTCTCGGAGTTTGAAGGCCATTAAGAAGGACAAACTCTAAATTAAGTAACATTTGTTAAGTTCCATTCAGTAGAATTAGGTTATATATATGTGAGAAGGGCTCGTGAGAAAGGTTATTCTTTTTTCAATATTATTCTCTGATTTTTTTTTTAAATCTAATTGTATCTCTCCCTTATTAAGTTGGAAACAAAGGTTCTGGGTTTAATCAGTGGTCATTCCATCTCTGGGTAAGTGTTACAGCTCTGAATGTTAAGTTTTGAAAGAGTAAGTCTATAAGGGATATATGAACAATAAGTTGTTAGTATAAGGTCTTGCATAGGGTTATCTACGATTTAGGTGTCATGGAATTTGTATGCATGAGGGTTGTAATAGTGAATATATGTTCTTTAAGCAGTTGTTACTGCTGGTTTGAGAAGGATGTCTGGGTTAGAGCTTCAAGCTACAATGGGTGAGTATCATGTGAGTCCCTAATGTCGACTCCTACAAGTTCTTCTAGATAGATCTCTTGTGATCGATGTTCCAATAACAATGCATGAGTACTTAAATGACTGTTGAAAAAATATATATGTAATCTTAGTATAATGTTCTTATGAGTTAAGTATGTAATGATTTGTATGTGTGGGTGTAAGTGATTCTCTGAAGCAATTATGTATGTGTGTGCTTGGGACGTATACTGTGATACATGTTTGTGTTTATGTGTGTGAAACGTGTACTGAAGTCCGATTTGATTAAGAAAATGAGTATAAACTACCTGAGTGTATACTTATGTTAGATATATGATTGAAAATGTTAGATAAATAGGGTGTAAAAGAGTGATGGGAGATTATGTGATGTGAGCTTTGACACCACGGTGGTATTCAATGAAGTTCACCAGGACAGTAAACACGAATTTCAGTATCATAATTCTGAAGAAGTCCATGGTTATGGCACATTCTAGAAAGAGGAGGATGAGCCGCATTTATCTACTGAGGTTTTTTGCGTATCCCAGGGCGATGATGGACACACCTCACACGATGTGAGTTTAGGCAAATCTATATCGCAAACACAACAGTTCATGGAATGCCTGGGTGGCATTTTGATTGGCCTCTGTGGCGAATTATGGTTAGCCTTTGTGGCACATTCTGTTTGACATTTGTGGCGAATTCTGATTAGCCTTTGTGGCGTATTCTATATGCTACCTTTGTGGCATATTCTATTTGGCCCTTGCTACATACTCTGCTAAGTCTATATGGTGAATTATGTATCGCAATTGTGGTGAATTCTAGGTACACTCTGGGTGTTCTTTGATAATCAATTTTATGATAAGAAATGATATGTTTGGAGTTATTTTGGTATGGTTAGTTCTGTGATGTATCGAAGGAGTCATAAGGGAAACTTCCTGAAAGGAAGTATATATCTATATGTTTAAAAAGGGTATTCACCATGGTAATTTGTTAGTTAAAAATATGGGTGTATTCGCAATTATGAAAGATATAAGTATCCATTGGTCTGAGTTGTCTGTACTATGTAGGGTTGATTCTAAGTTATTTGGACTTTGCCACATTTGAATAGTATCATGTTTGGTTTTGGGTTCCTAAGGAATTGAAGTTGTTATCTTGAATGTCTGGTGTTTTGTAACAAAGATGTGTGGAATTCATTTGAATGATCTGAAGTGTACTTATCATGGTAATCTGCCAAAAGTAAGATTCGTAAATAGTATCCGCCAAGAACCTGTGGTTGACTGTTCTGGAATAACTATTTGATGGTTGTTGAAGGGAAGAGAAAGGGCAGTATTAATTGGTAAAATCTTGAGTCAGCCTTTTAGTTAGATGAAAGATGATAAGTTAAGACCGTAAGTGGTGTATAAGTATGAGGTTATCTGACGATGTGAAGGTATCCGCCAATAACAGAATTGAGTAATTTGATTATGCATGATGAAGAATTCAAAAAGAAAGTTTAAAAAGGTAATTTATATTCAAGCTCAATAAGTTCTCCTGAACTTACAAGTGTTATGATTATGTTTCATATTGTCATATGAACGAGCTTGGTAGGAGGGACAAGCAAGGAGTGTGCCAATATAGCGGCGAAGTAGGTTGCTATGCATACAGTGGACTATTAGTAAATAAGGCGTATTGTAGAATTATGCTTTAAAGAGTCTATCTTTAGTACATGTTTGAAATGTAAAAGATATAGTGACAAGCAATGGTAGAGCCTGAATTTTTTTTGGGGGGCGGAATTAAATTGTATATTTCTGCGATAATAAAAATGCAATTTCATCATTTTAATAGCCTATCTTTATAATTTTTAAAGGGTTAAACCAAATTTTTATCATTTTTGGAATGCCAAAGTGCAACTTTACCATTGCTAATTTAAAATTTTATAAATTATAAAGGGTCTAAATTAAAAATTTACCATTTTAGGGGGGTCATGGCCTCCTTGGGAATCCACTACGCTCCACCACTAGTGACAAGTCTAATGTATTCTATTAGGTCTAAATATTTTCAATTGTTTCTTTAAAAATGAGATTTTAAATATAGTAATTTGCAAAATGTTTAAAAGTCGAGTTCAAGAGAGCTGTTTTGAAAATTTTGTTAAATATTATGTGTAGTAGCACTTAAGATTCGAACTCAGTGATTTGGGTCAGGTTAAAGGTATTACAAGTAAGACGAGATCCGTGAGGCATATAAAAAGGAAATTTAGTTAATAAAACATCAGCTTAGGTTCTTGAGACATGATGATGGTTCAGAACTAATGGAATTGCCAACCGAAGAGATCGAAGGGAGTGAGGAGGCAATGACCTCCTCAGTGGACAGGCTTAACTAAACTTGATAACTTTATTTAAGGCGAGGAACAAGACCTTGAATGAAGCTATAATCTTTTGGCTTGATAACTTTATTGGTTGGGATGATCCAGGGGTCAGATTATGAGGTTGGGGTTCCTGTAACTTCCTAGGATCTAGTTTGTTTTGTTGCTTAGTGTTGCAACAGTTATACAGGATGTTTCATCTTACTGTTAATCACATGCTAACATTGTTAACACAGCTATTTGTTTTAGGTGGCTGAACTTAGGATTGGCATCGACCTAAAGTTAGAATCTCAAGTTAATAGTCATGGAAAACTTGTATTACCGTTATCTACCTTCAGGAGGTTGCACTTACAAATGTCACTCCATAGCCAGACCTTTTTCCTTTTTCTTATTTGTTATTTGTATACTTTGTATTTCTGACTTTTCTGGTCCAAAGGTTTTTGTAGTTGACTATGACATCCTATTCTTTTAACGTTCTCATTTTCCTACATCGCCCCATAAAACAATGTTTTTGTTGCCTTCTTAACCATTGGCCACTATTCCAAATTCCAACTTTTTGCATTGGTTTCCAGCATCCGAAATAAGTTCTTTGATATCACTAGAATTACATACAGCATAGTCAATGAGTGGGGTTCACTTAGGCTTCCTGGTATCAGAGTTCGGCCAGTGGAACCTAGTTGGCAAGATTTAGATCAGTGTGTCAAATTGAGATCAAATGACTTGCACGTTGCATTTTATGTTTGCATTATATGACTTACCCCCACCTTCACTCACTGAATAGTGCAGTTCACTGTTTCATGTAAAGCACAAAGGTCGCAGTTCAGTTCTCCAAAATAGTGACCATAAAATCAAGAACAAGAAAATTTTCTTAAACATTTGAAATCCGTAAAAAAGAACATGATGTTTGAATTTCATTTGATCCTTAACGTGGAAATGGTTTGTTTAACATTCCAGATTAACATTCAAGTTTAACAAAGAAATCTACACAAAAGAAACTGCTTTACCCCCTGCTTAAAAAATGAGTTCAGTTTCCATGGTGTAGAGCATAAAAAGTTCAGTAAGACTGGGGGTTAAAACCCATCTAAGATGCAACTATTTACATTCGCACTAACAAGACACGCAGAGAATTCAGGTTTTCAAGCAGCTGGCATTGAGTTCGAAAGGACCACATACGACAAATTTTGGAGTCCATCCTGGATTTTGCTCACTGCAATGTTCTGATCACTACGGAGATGTGCAGAGAAGGAATTAGCTTTCTCCTGGATAGATGCTTTTGTAAATGCTTCATGTGAATCTGCATTAACACTCTTAATGGCCGCTAGATAAGCCTCAGCTACATCGGAAATGCCTGAATACATTTAAAGATAATCACCCTCAGCTGAGATGCATACCAATGTTAACATATATAATATAACTGATAACAAAGGAGTACAAGGAAATTAACCTGTGATAAAGCTGCTGGATACAGCTTCCACGTATCCTGTCATTGATTGTGCCTTCAATCTTATTAGTTTAGCCTTCTCAACAGAATCTTCTGGCCAGTCAATATTCATCATATCACCATCGGCATCTTCATCTTGAACTTTGTTAGAACCAGATATGACAGATTTACCCAGCATCAGGAGATGAGACATTGCTAAACAGCACATTTCTGAAAGCCTCTGCATTGACATGCATAATCTTTTAAGATCGCCAAGGTACAGGAAATGAAAATCATGTTCAAAAATAATTATCAAAATGTTGAAAAGAATTTGAAAATATCTCAATACATGAACCCCCTCTGAGTGCAGCGAATCTAGCCTTCCAGCAGTTCTTTGAATTACATCATTAACGGCTAATCCTGCCAATGCATTTGTGAACCTGAAAATGTTGTGGAATTAACAACAGACCAGCAACAATTATGAATATCACTATGCTTATCAGAAGAAGAAAAAAAGGCGACAAATAAAAGTTTACAACACTATAATATGAGTTGATAGTTCAGAACAAGAGTTATATCACTATTGCTGTATACCCATTCTGAGTTCATACTGGATCCAGAAACCCTACAAACTTGCAAGTTGCACCCATGCATATAATATAAAAAATGTTAGGTCAAAATCTATTATTGTGTATTCCAAAGCATGTTAAGACTTAAATTCCAAAGGACGAAAATGGAATAGTTATCAAGCAAAGGCTACTTAGCATATTGAAACCAAAACCAACTCATTAAAAGGAAATTCCAATTTGATATTGAACTGGATGAGCTCCTGAATGAAAGCCCAAACAAAAGATGCCTATAAGTAGTGCAGACAATCAGAGAACCACAGTATATAACCATTAGCCACTAACGCCATAGAGCAGACAATTTCTGAGCTAAGGTAAATGAAAAGCCATCTGTTTTCAGCAAATTACCCGACAGCCATATCAGCAGCCTTGCTGACACTTGAATCATGTAAAATTTTCATCTCATCATGACTGCCATCAGTTCCAGTCTCTATTTTCTTTCCTTTGGCCGACTGTGGACCATTTCCATCAATTTCAGCATCTAAACTGAAAATTTGTTGGATTTGTTTAAGCTTTCCCTCATACACAGATTTCTGTTCAGAAGGCAATTTTGCTTTTCTCCGATTAAACAAAAGGGCATAATGGCTGGATAATGCTTCCAGTTCCTGAGTAATGTAAAAAAATTTAGTCATTTTAATCATCAAATATCAACTTCAAGTATAAGAAGCTAACCTCTAACTGCTCTGGACCTCCGTATATGTAGAAGCATCGATCAAAGCTAACTTCCTCTACCGACTGATCCTCATCAGATAGATTCTCAGTGCCCTTAGAGTTCTTTTCAACTTCTATACCAGTTTCATTGATCAGTAAATCCATAGTCTCCTTTCCTACATATTCAAGCACTTGCATTCCCTTTGTCGTAAAGGCTTTTCCAGTCTGCAATATAAATGTGAGAAACAAGAGATCATCATAACATTACCAAACAGGATAATAGGGACTGAACAATGACAAACCTCAATTAATGAGGGTGCAACTGAACCAGCGGGTAAACCTCCATGCTGAATGGAATCTGCAATGTTCACAGCAGAATGCTCAAGCCTAGACAATAAAAGAGAAAAACTTATTAGTGGAAAAATGCTTTCACTAGTATCCATTTCTGGAGTTCTATGGCAACTATGAACTATGGAATGCTACTGCATCAGGAGAAAATTGAGGAAAATTATACAATGAAGCACAAAATAGAAAATAGAAGGAAATTAGACAATGGAAGCACAAAATCAAGCAGCAGCCTATGTACTCAGTTGTTTATCTTAGCATAACAAATCCCATTTCTAGAAATAAGTCTATCCAAACATGAGATCTGAATATTCTCAACGCCAGGAAAATTCTACAGAATCCCAAGTGATACGTGAGTGGTTAATGCCTTGAACATACAGTCACATCATGGCTTCTACAGAGGAAAGGTAAGATCCAATATAATGAAAATATTCTATGACAGTAGAACTCTGAATCCACTAGTTAGAAATTAAATATTCACACTGAAGGACTTCCAAAGATTTGTTTTGAAGACGCATTGCAATTAACAAGCATCAATTCTTTTTTCTCTTTTTTTTGTTTGTTAGCTCCTGGAAATCAACTAATTATTTTAAAACCAAACTCTATATAGCTTGCAATTTGAACAATCAATCTTCTGCCGTATGCAATCAATAACAAGATGCAAATTAAATGACACATTGAAAGACATGAAACATACTTCTGAACAAAATTGGTACCCCCTTTCCATGCACTCCCTAGTGCCTGCCATGCACCAGAAGCAAAATTTTCCACAGAGTTGTCAAAAACCTTCAAACCCTGCAAACAATGAAAGTAGAATATAAAAGATAAAAAACCAAAATATTTGATTCTGGTCCATCACAACGATATGGTACAACTGAGTACACACCTTGGTGTGTCTGCAGAAACAAAGCTTAAAGAAAATTACGATCATTCCAGATTTGTGCAGCAAATACTAGTAAAAATAATATAAAAATGACTTGCCTGACCAAGGAAAGAATCGCCACTTGCTTTCTCTAACTTATCCAAAGCAGACTTTCGTAGCTTGTCATCCTCATCCTCATCCTCGCTTTCCTTTTCACTTGGAGATTCTTCTACTTCATCTGCCTTGGAAGATTCTGACTCTTCAGCAATTTGCATATCTGCAATGCTCTTTGCAGCCTTCTCTGCAACCACAGAAGCCTGCATCCAGAAAGCACTGCTTAACAAAATTGAAAACAACCTACTATGACTAATTATTACATGAGAAGTTGCATAAATCTCCTATAATTATCAGTTTATGTTATTCAGGATCTTACTAGATCATAAAGATAATTCTCATTACTGGATACCATAAAGAGGATTCTCACAACTGGAATCAAGAAACTTTCAAGTAACCATTTGAAATGTTTAAAAGCGACATATTACTTCCCAAAGCCTAAAAACTCATACTGCACAAACTGAAATCTGAAAGTGTTAAGAGGACAGTGAAAATATGAAAATTATTGACCTTAAGGGGGCACTTGTTGATCTTAATATTATTATACCATTTTTCCCATTCAAAATTTCCAAATTCACTAAGGATAAAATGGCAATAGTTAGCATAGGAAAAGCAAAATGCAAGTGATCCCTGAAACCAAATAGGAAAAGTATAAATTTAACTCAGATTCCTTAAGCAAAATGGCCTAGTTGCAAGTTTGACAAGACTCGTTTTCAAATAATGAGTCGGACAAATTTTCACCCAAAATAGTGAATAGAGTTCTTTGGAAGGAATGTAATTTCAGTAATAAATCACAACATCTAGTATCTATGTGAAACTTAATGATATTTCTACAACCAGCAGGTCTAACGTAACGAATAAATGACTATAGTAGCAACTTCTTCGGTCCTCAAACAGTGAGCTGCATCTTTGACAAAATGCATTTAAAAGCAAATCACAAAAGGCTCCACCTAGAATTGGGGAAAAAAATAGAAAAAGAGTTCATTATAGATAAATAACACATATTTCCTTTGCCATAATCAAATTGATTACATACATTATAACCATTTTATGGATACGGGAGTTCATGAAAAGGGTGGGGCAAGTAAGGAATTCTACTGCAGTTAATTTTTTATTATGTAATGACCAAATGCAGACCATACAAATCCAACACCTAGGATATGAATTTTAATAAAAGATTAGGTATTTGGACAGCGAGCTTCATTTTTCTCTTCCTACAATGCTTCACGTATTAAACACAGAGTAAGGTTTAATTCATCAAAACCAAAAATCTCTAATAACTAAACCCATACTGAATAAGGTTTCCACAGTATCAAAAACCTACTAAATTAAACAACAAAGTGATGCACACTTCAAAATGGGTATTCGAAAAACAGTCCTAAAACAGAATGTTTCAGTCCAAGATCTGAATTCACTCAAACCCACATATCTAAACATAATAAAATAAACAATCTTTCATTGGAATAACAAATCCCTGAAAATGATTATAAAAAGGGGAAAAATGAAGCGTACATTGCGAGAGATCTCCTCAGCGGCAACAGTGGCAGCCTTTTGAAGATCTGAGAGAACGGAGAAAGCAGAGAAACCCCAACCGCCCCATCCTCCTCCACCATTTGGCGCTGTAGTTGAAGCCGGTAATTGCTCCTCCGTTTTGGGTTCTTCTTCTTTTCCTAGTTCTTCCTTTTCTGAAGATACTAATTGTTGTGGTGGTGGGTTCTTGGCATCTTCCATTTCTTTTCTTTGCTTTCGTATAAAAGAACAAATTAAAAGTTGGTATATCAAACAAAGAGCCTATTTAAGAAAAAAGTTATGTTTGCCTTTGATTTTCTGGTAGTTTAGAGAAAAGGTTGAATGAGATCTGTGCAAGGATAGCTGGAGGTTCAAGTTGTTGAGAGTCGAGGGGGATAGCGGCTGTTTTCAGTCGATAATTGACCACGAAACCGTGACTCAACGTGCGACCGAAGGCAATCGACTTTCAAACCATAAGCAAACCAAACGCTGCCGTTCTGTGATTGGTTGGGGCCATTGGGCCAGAACAAACCTATTCTATTCGCATTCTCAACCCGTTATCCACCGATTGGATTAAAGTTTTAAGGGTAAACTACCATTAGTCCCTCAATTATGAGTGAATTTTCATTTTAGTCAATTAATTAAAAAATTACAATTTGATCATAATATTTTTAAATTTATATTTTTACTCTGTCGTTAACAAGAAATGATTATAATAATAATTTTAGTCCTCAACTTATATAATTTTATTAATTTGACCTTGATTCTAGATAAAACAATTGAAATATTTTTTGAACTTTTAAAATTCTAAAAAATCTAAAAGTACATCGAAAATTCAAAAAATAAAACTAAAAAATAGATAAATTCTCAAAAAAAATAAAGTGGGAGAAAATGAGGAAAATTATTTTAAACCCTCCAAATTTTCTTTCTATATTATCTGTATAAAAATATCCAATCTTTTTTAAAAACACAAAAAATACTATAAAATTCTAAAATATTATTTAAAAATCTAAAAATCTTATAAATTTTTAAAAAATATATAAAAAATCCGTCATTATAAAGTAACAAATATGCATTTAAATAACTTTTCGTCATTAGTAAGCATAAAAATTTTCTCTCTAAAGATTTGGGCATTTTGCGTTCTTGTTTTTCTACCTTCATGTTTTGTGGCTTGATTGGGTGGTGGTTTTGTGTGGGTACGTGATGGTTTCGAAACTAACTAATATTTTCACAAAGGCAAACACACCTATCGAACAGTAGCATAGCTTTGATGAGTCCGAAATATTATATCCACAAAGACTAAAATTATTAGTAATAACTATCTTTTTTATTATTTAGCCTAATAATTAAGGGGTTTTGTTTTAATCTAAAATTTAACTAACTAATTTACTATGAACGCGACAGAGAGTGAAAAAAGTAATCTAATAAACCAATGAATAAAGACAATACCCAAGGAAGAATCCACCTAGACTTCACTTATTATTCTGACTCTAAATTAAACAATTTATTCACTTGTCTTGATCCGTAGAAATCCCTAAATTATGTTAATATCTCTTTCGAGACTAAGAACAACTGACTCTAGGTTGATTAATTGAAATCTCTTTCTAATTAAAACCCCTATCGTCGCATTAACTCGATCTATGGATTCATTTATTTTGTTTGACTCTAATCCGGCAGATTTATGTCGTCCTATCTCTAGGGTTGCAATCAACTCCACTTAATTATGCTAGATCTACTCTTAGACAGGAACTTTTGCTCCACTGAATAAGCACATCAAACTTGAATTAATACCCTGAAAATATTGAAGTAAGACTTAAGAATACATAATTAAGAACAAGAACAAGTATTTATCATGTAATTCATAAAATTAAATAATAAGATCCATTGTAGGTTTCATCCTCCTTAGGTATTTAGGGAGTTTAGTTCATAACGTAAAAGGAAAACATCTTAGGATAAAGAAAATAACAAGACATAAAGAACCCAAAAACTTCTAAAGAACTTGATGGAGATCTTCAATCTTGAAGTGAATCTGCTTCCGAGATGAATCCGACAGCTTCCTTCGAGTAATTTCTTCGTTCTACTCTGTGTGCGCCTTTTAAGTCTTCTTCTAGTATGTATTTATAGACTTTTGAATGCTAGAAACCCTAAAAATTGGGTTTTTTCACGTAACAGGGAGGCAGGGTGCAAAATCAACACGAGCTAGCACATGGGTGTGTGCCCAGCTCGTGTGGCTCACATGGACATGTGCCCAGCCCGTGTGGATCCTGAAAGCTCCGATTTTGGCCCCTTTTTCGCTCCTTTTACTCCCAAATGCTCTCTTAAGTATAGAAACATGTATTTAAGGGATTAGGAGCATCAAATTCACTAATTCTCATTATAAATCATCCAAAAATATGCCAAGCATGAAATTCAAATATGTTACATTTATGGTTTACAAGTACGTATGTATTCCTCTTTAACAAATACTTGGACGGTGGTATTCCAACATGTAATATCCCGAAATATGGCTTATGCATTTATGCTTAATTATATGAAATAGCATGCTTGAGTATGTTGTGAATATGTCTAATAAAATTTGTGAACTTTAGAATAATAAGAAATGCCTTAGAAAAATATCGTACTTTAAGTTTTAATAAGGGAGCTAAGCCTAACAGGGCCTTAAGAAAATTAAAAGAAGAAATATGACACACCATTGGGCTTGGAAAAGTGGCTTGGAGGTGCCACTTAGGGCCTCTGGAAATGACGCCATAAGCTAGGGAAGGACTTGTGTTCGAAGTCGCGTGGGAAGCAAAATTTTAAGGTTTTCATTTTGCTTGTGACGTCAATAAGAGGGAGTAGGGGATGGCACCAAGGCTAGATTTTAGGAGTTTAAATCCTTTTATTTTTAGAGATAAATGATGGATAATTGATGGATTATTTTATTAATTTTAAACGAAGTGATAAAGGAGGAAAATGTGGGCTATGATAAGGAGAAGTGATGGACAAGTAAGGGACTCTAAGCTTAGTAATTTCGCAAAAGGAGGAAAAACAAGGCCATTCATCATTCTTTCTTTCTCCTTTTCTCTCTGCCAATTCTCTCGCCATTATTCTTCTCTTTCTTTTCAATTCTCCCCAAAACCAAGAACAGAATCCCTAGTTTTGCCAAATTTCTCTAAGTTTTATATCTTTCTTTTCTTTCCTTGTAAAATCGAAATCCTCTAGTGTTCATCAAAAGTCAAATCAAGTGATCAACATTTAGGCCATAGCCGAATAGCCCAATGGATTCAAGAAAAGGTCTTTGCCGATTTCAATATAAGGGTAAGGATCTATAATCATCATTTTTTCTTTCTTTTAGCTGAAAGTTAGGAACTAATCTCATCAATATCCTTGGTTGTCAGAAACTACATAGGATCTTTCGGAATTTTTTTAATCGACTACAAGGAGGAGAGCTTGGTATCAAGATCTAAGGTAAGGCAAGTATTCCGCCAAGGGCCATTTATTATGATTTAATGTTAGAAATTAATCTAACATAAGTTTATAGGTATTTCGACTGATACTACAATCCAAGGTCACTTTTCGGGATTTAAAATCACAAGGTAGGTGTACATGAGTATTCGGCCAAACTCTATGTTAGTACTTAGATCTATTTCTTACATGTTCAAAAGCCGAAAACTAACCTATGAGGTGATTTGGTGCTAGCCGATTGCAAGGATAAAACACTACAAAGTTTCGGGAATTGAGTGATAGTCAAATCGGCAGCAAGGAACTTAGGATCTAAAGCATTAGATCGGGTTTTTCGGGAAATCAGTGAATCGATAAGAATATCAGGTGTGTACCCTTCCCTAAGATTTATTAGATATAAGGCATTAAGATTATTATATGTGTTCATAAGAACGTGTAAAATATGGCTAAGGTACCATGCAATGGTACAAAGTACTCAGGTACGTTTTCCTACTCCTACTAGGATTATGATAAATATCTGTTATGACACACATATGAAACTATAAGAATGTGAATTAAGAATTTGGCATGTTTTGTATGACATGGGCATACGGGTCATTGTGAAAGGGGAAGTGAAAGTGCTGGTAATACCACGATATCTCGAATGTGGTGACTTGGTCACATTATCCGAATGTGGTGACTTGGTCACATTATTCGAATGTGGTGACTTGGTCACAATTATTTAATCTGGTGGCTATGCCACGAATTTTATAAAGGCGATGAGCACGTCACGCAACGATCGCCTTCGATGGTGTGTAGCGGATGGAGGGTTGACTTAGTAGTCCCACGGTGTGCGGGATGGATGCGGGTTGTGTAGAGGATGGCTCATAGGTTTGGGTTCGGGTTGCATCATTATTTTCTATCATTATATGAATATGTATGTGATATGAGAATGTATGCCGAATTGTTAAATTTTAGTGTTGGTTACACATTGAGTCTGTTTGACTCACCCGTTGGGAACATATTCTTCCGTGTAACGATCGGTGATGGACCGGTCGGCGGGAGCTTAGTGGTGGCCATATGAAGTTCGATTTTACTTTGTCTTAGACTCTTTTTACTTTATGTACTTTGAATTTAATTTTGGGATTTATTTGATGTAATAAGGCCATAGTAGAACTACTTTATTTTACTTTTATTTATTATGTTTACAAATTTTATCAATTAAAAGATTAAGTAAATTTATTTTAAAATAAACTCTAAGTGTTTTGTCACCTAAAATAAAGGGGTTTCTGTAATGGCCAAAATTCAAGGTTATCTAACAATGGTTTCAGTAACCATAAATCCGATTTAAAGAGAAATTTATTTTAATATTTTGCATGAATATTTATATGATAGGAAAATCGTATTAAAATATCGATAGAAAAATTTTACCGATTAGGTGGTTAGTTAGAAAAGGAATTATTGAAGGAATTGGGTAAAACAAGGTATCGAGACCTTGATCTCATAAAATTGAGTAGGAAATATTTTTATAAATATTTATAAAATGTTATTAATGTGGTAGTAAAATTTCGTTAGAAAATTTTAACGTTTGAGTATATAATTAAATGAAAAGGACTAAATTGTAACAAATACAAAATTATGAAAATGATTAAATAGTTTAAAGGATAAAAGAAAGAGGGCTTAAAGGAAAATAGACCCAAGGTCTAATTGGGCTGGACGGCAAGGGTATGAAATCAGCAAGAAAATAAGGAGAAATAAGGGTAAAATGGGAAAATAACAAAATTTGCTAAATAAAACTAGGACTAAATAGGGATATCTAGAAATCTCTTCATTTTTCTTCACTCTCATCAGCTAAAAACGCCATAGAAGGGTATCTAAGCTGGTATATCATAATTTTGCACCAAGTAAGTGAATCCTTGCCTATTTCTTGTAATTTTGTGTTTTTAAAGACTTTTACAACTAGGTCCTACTATTAAATTCATTAGTCTTTGATTTCATGGATGAAATTGAAAGCCACCATGGTTGGTTTATGTAAATTTATGATGAAATAGCATGAAATTTAAGCCTTAATTCGTTTAAGAGATGATTTTATTAGGTAATTTCAATAGAAATTGATTTTGGGACCTAATTATGAAAGTGTTTGGAATTAAAGTCTATTACTGAAATTATGATTTCCAAAGGTTATAAAGTAGTTTAAGGTGATAGAATAAAGTGTTAATTGAGAAAAATAAGCTCAATTGAGAGGTTAATTGAGTAGGGACGAAATTATCATTCATTGAAGGTTTAAGGGAAAAATGGTAATAACCAGCTTGCACTAAAACAGTTTTTGACAGCAGCAGTAGTCTAACTTTGAAAAATCACCATAAATGGTAGAAGTTGAATTAGAAGATGAAAAAAATATGGAATTAAAGCTTATTGAGTCTAGTTTCTTATGGAAGAAACTTTGTAAGCAATAGAATTGTAAATCATGAGATATAATAGGTTTTGTGAGACAAGGTCAGAATGAATTCGGGTTCCCCTGTTCAGAGTTTGAAAAATCATAAAAAATTGAATAAAAATAATTATGGGGAGTGGTTTATATTCTTAGAATCCTTAGTGAGTCTATTTTTTTATGGTACAAATAAAAACATTATTTTAATTCTGTACAGTGAGATATCTGAGATTTTGTGAAGAGATAGCAGAACTGTCAAACAATGAAACAGGGGAAACCTTAATGAATAAACTGTACTAATTGGCTAAGAAAAAAATTATGAAAATTTTATGGTGTGAAGATATGTGAGTCTAGTTTCAAGGAAAATTAACGGTTCTTCATTTGGAGTTCTGTAGCTCGAAAAATAAATAATTTAGTGACTATGACTCAAGTGACAGCTTTGAATGAACTATAAATAGTAATAGAATTATAATGAATGGTACATGTGAACATGAAATGTATTGAATTGATGATTGAATTTATTCATTTAGATCCGGAAAACTCAAATACAAAGCTAGATCGAGGAAAGGAAAAGTCCGGATTAGTAGATTTTATATACGAACTAGTATCGAGGTAAGTTCATGTAACTTGAATTATCTTCTTAAATGCTTGAAATGTATGTTATTGATGTGAATATAATTTGAATGTTCATTGTATGAAAGTTGATGAAACATTGATATATTTGATAAAAGGGAAGAAATCTGGTTGAATGAAAGGAAAATTGATGGATCTCGAAAAGGAATTGACGGTAAAAGGATCTAGCCAGGACGGTGATCCTATCTTGATATAGCCCTCTCAAGAATATGTGGAAAATGGATTTAGCAGGACGGGTAATCCGAATTAGGGTCTCAATTTAGCTGATGGTAATTGGATCCAAGCTCATTAGAGTAATTGTCGTTGCGGGATTTAGCACGACCGGTAATCCCGACAATACTCTATGAGTTTATATTCTGAGGATTTAGCTCGATGGTAATCTCATTGTAAGGATGAGGTTCAAGGAGTGTGCTCTCTGAAATGAAAATGTGCGCACATGAATATGAATTGGCGGAATCGGTTTGTACACTAAAGTGTACTTCGAAAATCCATCAAATTCGAGTAATTCAATGGGATAAATATGGAAAAATAACAAGGAAATGGAAATCATGATATTGATGAGCTCATCAATCATAGTATTTATATTATTGATATATGGAAATTATTGAACTGACTTGAATGTTGAGTTTGTGAATGTTAGGGTAATAATGCATTGAATGAGTATATGAGTGTTTATTGCTTGTATTGAAAATATTGGGTAAGTATAATTCTTGTTTCATGGGCCTACTAAGCACAAAGTGCTTACCCTATTTCCCTTTTTCCCTGTTTTGTAGTGTTAAGAGCTCGGAGATCGGATTGGTGGGAGACTCATCACACTATCAACCCAAATATTTCGGTATTTAAAGAAACTTTAGTTTGGAAATGAATGGCATGTATAAGCTAATAAAATAAATGTTAATATGAAATGAATGTAAGGTCCACCATTGGTATGGCTAGCAAACCTTGGTTTGGTATGTGTTGATGTTATCTTATAAATATGCATGAATTTATTTTGAAAATATGTTGAATTGGAATAGTCTCGGTTTAGAACTTGCGGAAATGCTAGATATTTATAAATTGGTTATATTGAGTAAAAAAAAATCGTAAACTCGGTAATGCCTCGCACCCTATTAGACAATGAATACGGGTAGGGGTGTTACATTTGTTGGTATCGAGCTACGGTTTAGTCGGTTCTAGGACGGGCATAGCGAATCTGGATTAGCTATACATGCCATTTAAATTATTTTTGATAGTGTGATATCTCCGACCATTTAAATTGTGTTTTTCTTATAGTAATGTCATCAAATGAGCTCAATCAAGAAGTTGGAGTCATGCTCGCTTCGGTACAAAGAGAAGAAACTAGCGATAGAAGGCCAGTATAGAGGGTCAAGGGAGGAGGCAAAATAGCCTTCTTTCAAATGATGAATGAATGGTTTACCCAAGACATAAGAACTAACCCCACAAAGACAAACTCAAGCTCCCTCCTGTTCCTCCACCGGTTCCGAGATTCCACAGGTCTGTGTCTTGAATCTGTCGAAAAGGAAAGCTCCAGGTTGATAAAATCGAAAATATGGGGTAGAAGAATTTGAGCAAAGATTGATGATGATCCTGAGCGGGCTGAATTTTGGTTAGAGAATACTACTCGGGTTTTAGAAGAATTATCTTGCACACCGGAAGAATGTTTAAAATGTGCCGTCTCACTACTAAAAGACACGACTTATCATTGGTGGAATACTAAAGCTTCAGTTGTTACGAAGAAGAAATTACATGGAATTCTTCCGACCGAGTTCAAAAGAAATATATCGATCAGAGATTCCTTGATCGAAAGGAAAAGAATTTCTTGGTGAAAGCAGGCGATGATCATGTCGAGTATGAAAGAGAATTTGTTCGGTTGAGTAAATATGCTCGAGAATGGGTACAATCGGAAGTGAAATGTGCAAACGATTCGAAAAGGGTTAAATGAAGAAATTAAGCTACTTATCGAATTCTTGAAATTCGAGAGTTTGCTACATTAGCGAGAGCGAGCTTATAAAGCGAAGAATTGAGCAAAAGAAAAGAAACAGTGAAAGGGAAGCTCGATTTTTAGTAAAAGACCAATGGAAAAATCCCAATTTTCGCTCCAAAGAAATTGAAGAAGTACCAGATCGTTTTACCTCACCACTTTGGGTATTGAGCGAGAGCGAGGTTCTCAACGCAATAATCCAAGACCTTCCACTCCATCGATGACCGGTGTTGGCGGTGTTGGTACCCTGTTGAGATGCCGATTGTAATAAAGCTCATTTTGGTGAATGTCGATTTAAGAGCGGGCTTGTTACCGATATGGTTCTTTTGACCATTTCCTCGAGATTGTCCGAAGGGGTGAAAAAGAAGTGAATATATATCGAAGCCAAGTAATCCATCTTTGAGGGTAGACCATCTCGACCATCCGGTAATGTCGGTGGTAGCCAAGGAGCTACAAAGATATCGCAAGTAGTAGGAGACACGAGCGCCTTTCTAGGACATATGTCATGCGTGCGGAGAAGATGCCTCAAAGACCCGATGTTATTCTTGGTACATTTTCTTTACTTGATACTAATATTCTGCATTAATTGATCCGGTTCTACGCATTCATATATATGTAAAACTTGCATGCGTTAAAGATTTATCATTGAACCTACTAAATTCTGATTAAAGTCTCGAACCCTTTGGCCAATCTATTTTGGTGGATAAAATTTGTAAAATTGTCCATTGATGGTAAGAGGTTATTGTTTCTGGTGATTTGATGTTCGCCATTTGATGAGTTTGATGTGATATTGGGCATGGATTGGTTAACTCAAAGACGATGCAAGAGTAAATTAAATGTAAATATATTGTGTTGAAGTGTCGAATGGCGAATTACTCCGGTTAAATCTGATCGAGATGGAGGATTATCGATGTGATTTGATTATTCGCTCGAGGTATGTTAAAAGGGTATGATGCTTTTCTTGCTTATGTACTCGACACCAAGGTATCGAGTCAAAGATACGAGCAAGTGCGATGGTATGCGAATTTTTCGATGTGTTTCGGAGGAATTACGTGGTTGCCACGAGAAAGGGAAGTGGAATTCTCTATAGATTTGATTCCGGAACTACTCCGATTTCTATAGCTCCGTCGGATGGCTCCTCAAATTAAAGGAATTAAAGACAGTTGCAAGAACTTATTGATAGAGGTTTTGTCCGACCGAGTCATTCACCTTTGGGTGCTTCTTGTTGCTTTGTGAAAAAGAAAGACGGGTCTTTGAGATTGTGTATTGATTATCGGCACTTAATAAAGTAACTATAAAGAATAAGTACCGTTGCCGGATTGATGATTTATTTGATCGCTAAAAGGTGCTACTATATTTTCAAAGATTGATCTCCGATCGGGCTACTATCGATTCACGGGTAAAGGAGTCGATGTGCCAAAAACGACTTCAGAACGTGTACGGGCATTATGAGTTTCGGTTATGCCATTTAGGTGACTAATGCACTGCAGATGTTATGGATTTGATAAATCGGATATTCGGACCATATTTAGACGGAGTTCGTGGTAGTTTTCATTGATGATATTTTGGTCTATTCTCGAGATGAAGAAGAGCATGCGAACACTTGAGAATTGTGTTGCAAATTTTGCGAGAGAAGCGAGTTATATGCTAAATTCGATAAATGTGAATTTTGGCTTCGAGAAGTGGGTTTTCTTGGACATATTGTATCCATTGAAGGCATCGGGTAGATCCAAGTAAAATCTCACTATTGTCAATGGAATCCACCAAAACGTATCGAAGTTAGAAGTTTCTTGGGTTTAGTTGGTTATTATCGGAGATTTGTACGAGGATTCTCTATGATAGCTTCTCCGATGACTCGATTATTGCGAAAGATGTAAAGTTCGAGTGGATGATGAATGTCGTGAGTTTCAACCGATTAAAAGATCTACTAACGAAAGCACCAAGATTAGTGCGGACTGAACCGGGTAAGGAATTTGTTATTCTGATGATGCCTCATTAAATGGTTTAGGTTGTGTCTTGATGCAAGAAGGTAAAGTAATAGCCTATGCTTCAAGACAACTTAAACCACATGAACGAAATTACCGGTACATGATCTTGAATTAGTCTGCTATTGTATTTCTTGTTGAAGATATGGCGGCATTACCTATATGGTGAGAAATGTCATATTTATCTTGATCATAAAAGCTTGAAATATTTGATGACACGAAAGATTTGAATTTGAGACAGCGCAGGTGGCTTGAACTGATAAAGGACTATGATTTGATTATTGATTATCATCCGGGTAAGGCTAATGTTGTGGCTGATGCTTTGAGTCGAAAATCTCTGTTTGCTTTACGAGTTATGAATACCCGGTTGTCACTGACTGATGATGGTTCAATCATAGCTGAATTGAGAGCTAAACCAACATTTCTACAGCAAATATGTGAAGCTCAGAAAAATGATGAGAAGTTACTGAGTTAAACGGGCACAATGTGAGTCAGTCTCGATTACGAATTTCAAGTTGGGATTGATGGTTGTTTATTATTCGGAGATAGGGTATGTGTACCCAAGAATTGAGCTCATCTGAAGATTTTACACGAGGCTCACGGTGGTACTATGTCCGTACATCCGGAAGTAATAAAATGTATAATGATTTGAAGAAGATGTAGTGGTGGCGGTATGAAGCGTGATATTTCGAGTTTGTATCAAGATGTTTGATATGTCAACAGTCAAAGCGAACATCGGTACCTTGAGGTTACTTGACCAATTACTATACCGAATGGAAATGGGAAAGAATCACTATGGATTTTGTATCGGGATTACCATTGTCTCAGGAAAAAGATGCTATTTGGGTGATTGTTGATCGATTGACAAAATCAGCACACTTTATTCCGTGCGTATGGATTATTCTTTAGATAAACCGGTGAATTGTACATATCTCGAGATTGTCGGGCTACATGGAGTGCTGTCTCCATTATATCGATAGAGATCCGGTTTACGTCTCGTTTCGGGATAAATTGCAAGAAGCTTTGGGTACTCGGTTGTATTTGATCTCGCATTTCATCCTCAGACGGATGGCCAATCTGGCGTGTAATTCAAGTATTTGAAGATATGCTCGATGTTGTTTACTAGAGTTTGAAGGTAATTGGGAGAGGTATCTACCTTTGATTGAATTTGCTTACAATAATAGTTATCGATCCAAGATTAAAATGGCTCCATATGAAGCTTTGTATGGTAGAAAATGTAGAACACCATTGTATTGGATGAGCTCGATGAAAAGAAGATACATGGGGTTGATTTAATCCGGATCTGTAAGAAAAGTGAAGGTTATTCGGGATAGTTTAAAAGCGACTTAGATCGCCAAAAATCATATGCCGATCTTAAACGAAAAGAGATTGAATTTCAGGTCGGTGACAAGGTATTCCTAAAAGTGTCTCCTTGGAAGAAAGTTCTCCGATTCGGTCGAAAGGGTAAATTGAGTCCAAGATTTATCGGGCCATATGAAATTATAGAAAGAATTGGACCGGTCGCTTATCGATTGGCATTACCACCGGAACTCGATAGAATTCATAATGTTTTTCATGTATCTATGCTACGACGATATCGGTCAGATCCTTCACATGTTATTTCTCCGACAGAAGTGGAGATTCAACCGGATATGACTTACAGTGAAGAACCGGTCAAGATATTGGCACGGGAAACAAAAGAGCTTAGAAATAAAAAGATAAATTTAGTGAAAGTATTATGGCAAAAGCATGGGATTGAAGAAGCGACATGAGAACCGGAGGAGACAATGAGGAAACAATATCCAAACCTCTTTACTGGTAAGATTTTCGAGGACGAAAATCCTTAAAAGGGGGGGAGAGTTGTAATGGCCTAAATTCAAGGTTATCGGAACAATGGTTTCGTAACCATAAATCCGATTTAAAGAGAAATTTATTTTAATATTTTTGCATGAATATTTATATGATAGGAAAATCGTATTAAAATATCGATAGAAAAATTTTACCGATTCAAGGTGGTTAGTTAGAAAAGGAATTATTGAAGGAATTGGGTAAAACAAGGTATCGAGACCTTGATCTCATAAAATTGAGTAGGAAATATTTTATAAATATTTATAAAATGTTATTAATGTGGTAGTAAAATTTCGTTAGAAAATTTTAACGTTTGAGTATGTAATTAAATGAAAAGGACTAAATTGTAACAAATACAAAATTATGAAAAATGATTAAATAGTTTAAAGGATAAAAGAAAGAGGGCTTAAAGGAAAATAGACCCAAGGTCTAATTGGGCTGGACGGCAAGGGTATGAAATCAGCAAGAAAATAAGGAGAAATAAGGGTAAAATGGGAAAATAACAAAATTTGCTAAATAAAACTAGGACTAAATAGGGATATCTAGAAATCTCTTCATTTTTCTTCACTCTCATCAGCTAAAAACGCCATAGAAGGGTATCTAAGCTGGTATATCATAATTTTGCACCAAGTAAGTGAATCCTTGCCTATTTCTTGTAATTTTGTGTTTTAAAGACTTTTACAACTAGGTCCTACTATTAAATTCATTAGTCTTTGATTTCATGGATGAAATTGAAAGCCACCATGGTTGGTTTATGTAAATTTATGATGAAATAGCATGAAATTTAATCCTTAATTCGTTTAAGAGATGATTTTATTAGGTAATTTCAATAGAAATTGATTCTTGGGACCTAATTATGAAAGTGTTTGGAATTAAAGTCTATTACTGAAATTATGATTTCCAAAGGTTATAAAGTAGTTTAAAGTGATAGAATAAAGTGTTAATTGAGAAAATAAGCTCAATTGAGAGGTTAATTGAGTAGGGACGAAATTATCATTCATTGAAGGTTTAAGGAAAAATGGTAATAACCAGCTTGCACTAAAACAGTTTTTGACAGCAGCAGTAGTCTAACTTTGAAAAATCACCATAAATGGTAGAAGTTGAATTAGAAGATGAAAAAAATATGGAATTAAAGCTTATTAAGTCTAGTTTCTTATGGAAGAAACTTTGTAAGCAATAAATTGTAAATCATGAGATATAATAGGTTTTGTGAGACAAGGTCAGAATGAATTCGGGTTCCCCTGTTCAGAGTTTGAAAAATCATAAAAAATTGAATAAAAATAATTATGGGGAGTGGTTTATATTCTTAGAATCCTTAGTGAGTCTATTTTTTATGGTACAAATAAAACATTATTTTAATTCTGTACAGTGAGATATCTGAGATTTTGTGAAGAGATAGCAGAACTGTCAAACAATGAAACAGGGAAACCTTAATGAATAAACTGTACTAATTGGCTAAGAAAAAATTATGAAAATTTTATGGTGTGAAGATATGTGAGTCTAGTTTCAAGGAAAATTAACGGTTCTTCATTTGGAGTTCTGTAGCTCGAAAAATAAATAATTTAGTGACTATGACTCAAGTAGACAGCTTTGAATGAACTATAAATAGTAATAGAATTATAATGAATGGTACATGTGAACATGAAATGTATTGAATTGATGATTGAATTTATTCATTTAGATCCGGAAAACTCAAATACAAAGCTAGATCGAGGAAAGGAAAAAGTCCCGGATTAGTAGATTTTATATACGAACTAGTATCGAGGTAAGTTCATGTAACTTGAATTATCTTCTTAAATGCTTGAAATGTATGTTATTGATGTGAATATAATTTGAATGTTCATTGTATGAAAGTTGATGAAACATTGATATATTTGATAAAAAGGGAAGAAATCTGGTTGAATGAAAGGAAAATTCGATGGATCTACGAAAAGGAATTGACGGTAAAAGGATCTAGCTTGGACGGGTGATCCTATCTTGATATAGCCCTCAGAAGAATATGTGGAAAATGGATTTAGCAGGACGGGTAATCCGAATTAGGGTCTCAATTTAGCTGGGTAGTAATTCAGATCCAAGCTCATTAGAGTAATTGTCGTTGCGAGGATTTAGCCTGGATGGTAATCCCGACAATACTCTATGAGTTTATATTCTGAGGATTTAGCTTTGGATGGTAATCTCATTTGTAAGGATGAGGTTCATGGAGTGTGCTCTCTGAAATGAAAATGTGCGCACATGAATATGAATTGACGGAATCGGATTTGTACACTAAAGTGTACTTCTGAAAATCCATCGAAATTCCGAGTAATTCAATGGGATAAATATGGAAAAATAACAAGGAAATGGAAATCATGATATTGATGAGCTCATCAATCATAGTATTTATATTATTGATATATGGAAATTATTGAACTGACTTGAATGTTGAGTTTGTGAATGTTAGGGTAATAATGCATTGAATGGGTATATGAGTGTTTATTGCTTATATTGAAAATATTGGGTAAGTATAATTCTTGTTTCATGGGCTTACTAAGCACAAAGTGCTTACCCTATTTCCCTTTTTCCCTGTTTTGTAGTGTTAAGAGCTCGAAGATCGGATTGGTGGGAGACTCATCACACTATCAACCCAAATATTTCGGTATTTAAAGAAACTTTAGTTTGGAAATGAATGGCATGTATAAGCTAATAAAATAAATGTTAATATGCAATGAATGTAAGGTCCACCATTGGTATGGCTAGCAAACCTTGGTTTGGTATGTGTTGATGTTATCTTATAAATATGCATGAATTTATTTTGAAAATATGTTGAATTGGAATAGTCTCGGTTTAGAACTTGCAGGAAATGCTAGATATTTATAAATGAGTTATATTGAGTAAAAAAAAATCGTAAACTCCGGTAATGCCTCGTACCCTATTCCGACAATGAATACGGGTAGGGGGTGTTACATTTCCAATATAAGATAAACTTGTTTTCAACTCGAGCCCAACCCAAAAACAATCTTTCTTTCAAAACACGCAGATTTTCCAAAGTAACAAAAGAATTTTGAAACGATTTACGTCGAGGAACATACCAGAACCAGTCAAGGCTCGTGGGTTTGGGGTGTTTCACAACAGGTTTCAATTGTGAAGGTTGCAGTTTAAGTCTTAATTTGTTTGGAGAAAAAGTAAGATTACGAAGCTTTCGGTTCTTATTTTCTATTTGGTAGAGTCATCATTATTCTCCTAAGCAGAATAATTGGATGGTTGCTTGTGGTCCCTGCATGTTGTCTTCTTGGGAAGAGTTTGCTAAGTTTTTCTCGTGTTTCTTTTGAATCTTGTCTGGTGGATTATCAACGGAAGTAGGCCTGTGCTTCTATTTTTGTCTTGGGTTTTCTTTGTTTTCCAGTATGGAGGAGGATCTTAATAGTTTATTAGAGAGATTAAACTTTTCGAAGGAAAAAATAATAAAAATCGTTAGCACAAATTTGGACTCCAATAATATCTAGGGTTTTGAGGCTTGGGCTATAGGAAAATTATGGTCTATTGAAAATGTCAACAGTGAAGCTATGTATCGGGTCTTTAAATAAATTTGTTATACGAAAGAGGAAGTTAATTTTGTGGCGATGAAAGAATGAGTCATCTTGGTTAAGTTTAAAAATGTGGAGGATAGAAAATAATCTTGAATCTGTCCCCCTGGTTGTTTGATAAGTGCCTCTTCGCTATATTGCCCTTTGTCAAAGAAAAAGAGATAGATTCCTATGCTTTCAACTTATCTTCTTTTTGGGTAAGAATTTTTAATATACCACTTGAATGTATGGATAGAAGCGTAGCAATGGATGTGGGTGGTGCTATCGAGGAAGTTATTGCCATAGACTGGCGTGATAGAGATGGTGGATGGATAGAATATAATCGTCTTAGGGTTATAATTGATATTTCTAAACTTCTACGTAGAGTGGTTTAATTCATGGATAGGGAGGGGATTATCTCTGTCTGTGCTATCAAATATGAGAGATTGCTTACATTTTGTTTTAATTGTGGCCTTATAAACCATTCAACACAAATATGTGAAAAGTCAGTCAACCAAAGCAACTCTAATAAAACCAATTATCAATATGGAGACTGGTTAAGAGATTCCACAAAATAGCTAATCAGGAGCGGGTAACTGGAGAAATGGGATTGAAGTTATTGAAGCAAAGGGTAGAAGTGTAAGTGTGTGGAAAGGAAAGGTACAAGGAGATAATGGACTAAATGTACCTAACGTAATAAAAGAAAAGAAAACATTAGATTGAATGTAGAGGAATCGGGTTTAAGTCTTCAAATGGAAAATGATCTTTTAAGTAGGCTCGTGAAGCATGTGGGAGACTGAGTAGCAAAAAGAAAAGGGCAAGAGATAGCAGCAGAGTGTTCACCGAAGACAACCCCAATAGAACAGTTCGTAGAAAGATAATGGATAGTTCATTACCTATTTAGGTGATGGCTAGCGATCAGCCTTGCCAAGATCAATGAAGTTCCTATGCTGGAACTGTCGTGGGTTGGGAAACCCTGCGACAGTTCAGAGCTTAAGCAACTCTTAGTTGCCAATAACCCTAATGTTATTTTTCTTAGTGAAATTAAAATGAAAACTAATGATTTTCAACGTGTTCAAAATAAATCAGATGCAAAATGGCTTGGCTGTGAGTGCTGAAGGAAGAAGTAGGGCCCTCGCGTTGATATGGAGGGAAGATGTTGATGTTAATATTCAAAACTATTCTAAGTTCCATATTGATGCTCTGGTTCGGTACGATAACAACAAATGTATTCGTTTCACTGGTTTCTATGGTGATGCAAATCCGAGCTATTGAAATAGTTCATGGGAAATGCTAAGAAGGATTGAAGGGATTGTTGGTGAAAACTGGATTGTTGGAGGTACCTTTAATGCAATCTTAAATGATGCCAAGAAAAAAGGAGGACGTAGAAAGGCTAGATCGCAGATAAATGAGTTTAAGGACCTTGTGGATGAGCTGGCTCTTGTTGATATCAAGCCTGATAAAGGTTGGTTTACCTGGGTTAATAACAGGGATGAGAATAACATGATTAGTGAGAGGTTGGATAGATTCTTTACTTCGGTACTTGTTGTTGAGAATTTTCCCTTTATGGCCACGTATGTGGTGCACCAAACAATTTTGAACATGATGTTATAATCTTGGATACTTGGGGCCGCAAGCTTAATATGAATTATAAAGATCCTAGGCTTAGTTTTAAATTTGATGAGTGTTGGGCTACTGACAAGGAAGCTAAGAATATTATTAAAGGTGTGTGGCAATGCAATGTCAGCAACTTTGTGGATAAGTTGGACAACATGTGGAGAATGCTTGGTCCTTGGCAATGTAGTAAGTATAACAAGATGAAGAAAGAAATTCGACAACTGAAACACAAGATTGATAGGATTATCGATTTGCCTCAAGGTATTAACAGCACGTCAGCTCCGAAAGAAACCCGTAGCAGGCTCAATCATCTTTATGTTAAGGAAGAGAAATACTGGTCCCAAGATCTCGTTTATTTTGGTTAAAGGAGGGTGACAGAAACACATGTTACTTCTATGCGAGTGCTACTAGTCGGCTGAAGAAAAACAATATTGAAAGGCTGAAAGATCCTAATGGCAACTGGCTGACGGATAATAGACACATCTGCAATGTTGCTAGAAACTATTTTTGTAATTTTTTCGGTCTAATAACTATGCTGATGATTTCTATGTTTTGAATTACGTCAGGGAATGTGTTACCAAAGAATCCAATGAGTAGCTTGAAGTTGACTATACAGAGAGCGAGATCCTCCAGGCAATTAAGTAGATGGATCCTAGGAAGGCTCCTAGAGTAGATGGTCTCTCGGGGAATTTTTTCAAATATAACTGGGAAACTATTGGAAGGGATACTATTCGATTCTGTCTTGATATTCTGAATGGGAATAAAGATGTTTCTTCATCAAATGATACTATGATAATTCTTATTCCTAAAATTCGTGACCCTAATGATATTACTAACTATCGCCCGATTAGCTTATGCAGGTTCATTTATAAAGTTTTCTCCAAAGTGCTAGCAAATCGACTCAAAGTTGTCCTCCCAAATTGTATTAGTCCTAATCAGAGCGCATTTGTCCTAGGGAGGATGATTCATGACAATATTTTAATCACTTACGAATTACTCAACTACCTTCAAAGCTTCAAAAATGGACCCAACAAAGGCCTCGTCGTTAAGCTCGACATGAGCAAAGTTTACGACCGAGTGGAGTGGGATTTTTTAGAAGCGGTAATGTTGAAGATGGGCTTTAGTAATAATTGGGTAAACAAAGTTATGAATTGTGTTCAAACCGTTCGTTATATTGTTAAATGTAACATTTTTTTGTCGGATGTTATTATTCAAGAAAAGGGGCTTCATCAAGGAAACCCCCTTCCCCTTACTTGTTTTTATTATGTATGGAAACACTCTCGAGTATACTTCTTCATGCACAGAATAATAATGTTTTACGGGGAGTCAGGGCTAGTATCAATGGTCCTAGAATCAACCACCTTTTCTTTGCTGATGATGCCCTTATTTTTGTGAAAAATAAAAATTGTGATATTGTTGCTTTACTTAATATTTTAAAGGATTTTACTAATGTTTCAGGACAGGAGATAAACTTTAGTAAATCTATGGTTCTTTTTAGTCAAAACACTTCAAATGAACAAAGGCAGAGAATTGCTGACTTATTAAGGATAGAAGTTGTGGAGAAATTGGATAGCTATCTTGGTCTCCCCTATCTATTGGTAAGAAAAAATCTTTGGCTTTTCAGCAAATTAACAATCGACTGTCTTGTAGAATAAATAGCTGGACAAAGAGGCTTTTATCCTTTAGAGGCAAAGAGATTTTCATTAAGGCAATTCTTCAGTCTTTACCAACATATGCAATGTCGGTTTTCCTTGCCCCCAAAGGTGTTATTGAAGAAATGCAAACAAAGATCAGTAAAGTATGGTGGTCCTGCAAAGATCGGGGTAGATTTTGGACTATGTTTTCCTAGAAAAATTTGTGTTATCCAAAGGGTATATGAGGAGTCAATTTTAGAGACATTCGTTTTTTAATTTGGCGCTTCTCGGGAGACAAGTCTGGAGGCTCATTAATAATAAAGACACCCTTTGTTATCAAGTACTTAGCTCAAGTATTTTCAAGATGGAAATATTTTCAACTCTAAAAAAGTTGACAGAGCTTTGTTTACTTGGAAAAGTATTGCTACTGCAACTAGGGTCCTTAAGAGTGGTTTTGGGTGGCAAATCGGGTCTGGTGACCGTATTAATATCCGTACTGATAATTGGGGTTTGGATGGCTTAAATAGGAAAGTTATCAAGCCAAACATGCTAAATCTTAATGATGACAGTATTAGAAATCTTTGGCATGTTAATAGTATACGTTAGAATACATACAGAGTATGGGAGCTCTATGGCCAAGATCTTGGGGAGAAAATTTACAACTTACCAATTGGGGATGAGAATCACAAAGATAGAATGGTGTGGTTTCACAATTCATTAGGAAGCTACACTTCAAAATTTGCTTACTCCTAGCTTCTATTGAAGCAAATTGGATTTGGTCCTCACATGTTTTTTTGGAGAGCGGTTTGGAAACTTGATACCCTCCCTAAGATCCGTGCTTTCACCTGGAGAGTGGGTAAAGAATCTTGCCTACTAATGTCAAAATTGCCTCTATTCACCATGGCTTTGTTCATAATTGTCCTAGGTGTGGCGCCGATTATGAGACCCTCGTTCATGCTCTTAAAGACTGTCTAAGCTCGAGGGCTACCTTAATGCTAGGCGGATTGGATAGCAATGTTATTTCCAATGAGTAAGATATTGTATTGATTGGCTAGAAGATATGATGAGAATTCTTGATAAAAAAGCATGGCTAACTTCATGACCATCTTGTGGAATTGCTAGAACAGCAGAAACAACCGTGTTTTTAGAGGCAAAGAAAATGATCTCAAAGATATTTGGAGTAAGGCCAGTATGCTTAGCAAAGAATTTTGCATCCATAATCAATTAAAAGTGCCGATGTTATCTACCCAGCTTGAAGGAAGAAAATGGGTTAAACTTCCAAAAGACTGCATTAAAATTAACTTTGATGCTTCTATTGAAAATAACAGAACTGGTTATGGGGTTATTATAAAGGATGAAGATGGTTCTGTTTTAGACGGTGGTGGAGGCTTTAAAGATGGGCAGCTGTCGATTGAGGAGGCTAAGTGGCATGCTTTTGATGAAAGCATTAAGATTGCATGTCGTCTCAACATTAAAGGTGATGTGCTATTTGAGTCAGATTGTGCAAGACTGGTCAACAAAATAAATGGCGGAAAAGGGACTGACGATTATTGGTGAACGGATTAAGGATAGTCTCAAGGCCTTAATTAACTTTTGGTCTGCTACTTGTGTTTGGACTAGTCGGCATTGTAACACTGTGGCTGATTTTATTTGTAAAAAAATGTGTGCGCATGCTTGCAATTGGTTTTTTGATATGAATTATCTTACAGAAATCCATAATACTATGATTTGTGATGATATTTGAATAAATTATGTGTCAACTCTAGTAGTCGTTTTCCTATAAAAAACAAAAAACAAAAAGCATTTAAATAATGTTCAAATTAATTAATATTATGATATTTTAGCAAGAATATAAAAATAATTTACTATAACTTGTTGTTAATATTTTAATATATGAAATATAAATTTTAAATTTTGTAAGTAATTAATATTAATTCTATCATGTAATTTTTATACTTATCATGTAAATTAATATTTTTTATTTTTAAATAAATATTTTAAGTAATTAATATTAATTATACCCGATCGCACGACCACCCGATAACATTATACTTACCATGTAAATTTTTATACTTACCATCTAAATTTTAAATAAATATTAAATGTTTTAATTGTATCGTTGTTAGATATGAAATGTTTTTAAATAAATAACATTTTGCATCAAAATTGGTTGTTATTATCATTTTATATTATTAAATCAAATTTGTACAGAACAATGGAACAAAGTTATATATTTTATTGATTTGTATAGTATAATAAAATGTTTATTTGCAAATTACAACAAAATTTGAGTATGAATAAAAAATCAACAAATAGATTGCCTATTGTTATATTTTGAATACCAAAATATATTTTTATTTTTATTACAATATTAGTAAATAATTTTATATATTATAATTTTTTTAAAAAATTGAACATAAACCCATGCATCCTAATATTTAAAAGAAAATAATTGCTTTATATGTAAAGGTTATATGAAATTAAGGGTAAAATGGTGAAACATTTGGTTTCATATTATTGTAATATGGCATACCCTAAGTATGGCATTAAATACATATAAGTGACCTCTCTACCAATTATGTTACAATTGTATTGGGAATGAAATGCATGCGCAATTATCTTTTCTTTTCTTTCATTTTCTTATACATTATCAAGGTTGTAGTACTCAGTAGCCTGGGAACATTGGTGGAGGTGGCGATGAGTATTGGAATCCCAAGTTTGGAGGGAGGACTACTTTTTTTGTAGGTGGCGGTGTCAAAGCAACAACTGGAGGTGAAGTTGGTGGTGGTTGTGATTGAACTGGTGGATGTGGAGAGTAGACGGGTGGTGGTGATTGAACTGGTGGAGGTGGGAAGGAGACGGGTGGTGGAGGGGAGAGAACTGGTGGTGGTGGAGATTGAACTGGTGGAGGTGGGGAGAGAACTGGTGGTGGTGGAGATTGAATTGGTGGAGGTGGAGAGTAGACGGGTGGTGGAGGGGAGAGAACTGGTTGAGGTGGTGGTGGTGGTGATTGAACTGGTGGAGGTGGAGGGGAGCGAACTGGTGGTGGTGGTGATTGAGCTGGTGGAGGTGGAGGGGAGCGAACTGGTGGTGGTGGAGATTGAACTGGTGGAGGCGGAGGGGAGCGAACTGGTGGTGGTGGAAATTGAACTGGTGGAGGTGGAGGGGAGCGAACTGGTTGTGGTGGTGGTGAGTAGACGGGTGGGGGAGGGGAGAGAACTTTTTGTGGTGGTGAGTGAACGGGAGGTTTTGGCTGTGGCTTTGGAGGAGCTTTGACGGGTGGCTTAGGTGAAGAGCCACCACCGCATTTGTCTTTACTACAATCAATTGGATGGCTCAAAACAGCTTCGCATTCATTGCCTAACTTCTGGTTCGGCCTATCACCCAAACAATTGCCAGTGTCATCCAATACGATGTCTTTCCTCGAAGTTGGTACACAAGCATTGGCCGCTCCATTAAAGTAGTTTTGAGAGAATGAGAAATTAGACAAGCTTGGCAACTTACAAATATTCTCAGGCAAAACACCTGTCAACTTGTTATGGGAAATGTCCAAAACATTAACCCCTATCAAGTTTGAAAACTCTTGTGGCAAAGCACCGACGAATGAGTTAAAGCTGGCGTCGAACACAGTCAGGTTCTTAAGCGAACCAACTTCCGGTGGGAAGCAACCGCCCAGGTCATTGTTCATGAAAATAATCTCATCCAAGTTCTCCATTTTGCCAATGCTACGTGGAATACAACCTTTGAATTTGTTGTTGGCAAATGTCACGACAGAGACTGTGGATTGGCCGATTGTTTCGGGAATGGTCGAAGTGAACCTGTTGTTATTTAAGAACAATGCGTCGAGTTTCATTTCGAAAAGCTCAGGCGGTATTTGGCCTTCAAAATTGTTGAATCTGATGTCGATGTACCTGACACTCGCCCAGGATAATGTAACATTCGGGAAAGGGCCGACAAACCGATTGTTGCTAACATCAAACTCATGCATAAGCGTAAGCTCAGAGAAGCTCTTGGGTATAATCCCACAAAATCTGTTGGAATTTATGTGGAACAATGCAAGATCGGTCATCAACCCCAGCTCTGCCGGAAGGTATCCGGCAATGTCAGCATGATTAAGATCAACACCAGCAACAACTTTTATTTTTGGGTCATCCAGTGCTTGAGCGCAAAAGACACCGGAGTAGCCACATACATTAGGACCAACCCAATTGTTGGTTATGTTCTTCGGATCAGAATACATTGCCTTTTTCCAGGCTTGGAGGGCAATGTAAGCCCTCCTCAGCCTAGAATTATCAAATTTTAAGTTTATTTGAACTTGAAACTCAAAACCATCAGGAAGTTCACCATTTTCAGGGAGGGTTAAGAGTTGACGTTGACTGAGGTATGATGCTTCAGCATCAGACAATGCGAAAGAAGATGTGGATAATGAAGAGAGAAAAGAAAATAAAAGAAAAGATAAGCCAAAAACCTGCGACCTTCGAGGTTTACCCATGCTACCCACCTTGGTAGGCCTGAGGCTGCTTATAGTTGGCAAATTGGCAGTGCAAGAGGGTAGATTATATTGAGAGGGGGGGGAGGAAGGCATGGTTTAACACAGAAGGTGGTACCTGTTCTACTTTTAGAAAATTTGTTGCGCCAAGCATAGCTAAAAATAAAAAGATTTTACCAAGTCTTGACCATTAACCTACTTCTCATTATGGATCAGCTAACTAACTCTTCCCATTTCATGTAATTCATTCATTTATCATCAAACAATGCCCAGATTCAAGAATGTAAATCTTTTCTTGATGTAGACTCCCTATTTTATGTAAGTCCAATTCTGTAAATATAATGATAATTTTAAATTATGAATCAATATTCCTGTAATATTAGCAATGGTTGAATTCATCCTCCCAAAGTCGAGACACTAACAATTAATTATGCTTTTAAATTTCATTGTCTACTTGTTCAATCTGATGACATTGAAAAAATTATTTCATCGATCAAAATTAATATTTTCAGAATCGAACTCGATTGACTGGTTGATCCAGAAATAAAACGAGTAGAGTTAAAGGAATTGATACAGATTAATTGAATCGGTTTTATTTATTGTAAAATATTTTTTTTTTATTTTTATGAATTTAATTAAAAAATTATTCGATCGAACCGAACAAATTAATCAAATCAAAAACAAGTATTTGATCGGATTAACCATTGATCCAATTTTAAAGAAAGAAATTACAAAGAATATACATATAAGAGAAAATAATTCCTATCCTTTTAATTATTTTTTATGCAATGCTATTTAAATTCTACCAAATTAATTGTGTTGAACTTTTTCAAATCAAAATTGTTTTTCTAAATGCCGACGAGAGACTTGACAGAAGTCATGTTAGTAGTTCCATTAATGTCTTAAGGCATACAATTTTATTAAACTTTTAAAAATAAAATTAAAATATTTAGTAGAATTTTTATAATTCCTTTTTAAAAATAAAATAAGATAATATTCTCATACGATAATAAATTATCCAATCCTCATCAGGGTGCTGAAAGAGTTTCCGATATTTATTTGTTGCGAAAGAACATCATTCAATTTTATCAATTTGTCTGAAGGGATAATTAACTATTAAAATGTAATAAAATTTTATTTCATTTAAATTTTAAAATAACTACTCTTTAACCCAAAATTTCTTTTAAAAGACTAAAATTTGTTATTATAATAAATTTGATAAAATTTTCTGTACAAATAAAATAAATCGAGCTAAAAGTAATAGGAAAATCTCTTTAGTATGAATCATATTGCATTTGGTTCATTTAAAACTTTTCGTGGGACAAATAGATAATCTGACTCTTTTATAATAATTTTAGCAACTCTATGTTTATTTAAAAATCGTGTAGCGGTTGCAATAAACAAAATTATGGTGGTAGTACAGGTAAAACTTTGAAACAAAAACAGTGATTAATAGGTAAAGGAATTACAGAGATTCAAAACACAAACTTGCAAACAGTCATTTTCAAAAATGGAATCAGGTAAACCCCAAATTCAACAACAGTTTCTCCACAGCAATCCCACTTGAAAACCCATTTCTACAAACTCCCAAAACGTTTTATGTACAAGGGGAGGCTAGTGTATGTATGAAAATAACATTTATATCAATTGGTCTCGTGGTCAGGTGCAGGAGAGTACCAGGCAGGAAATGTGCCTTTGGTTCTAAGCATTCTGGTAAATGGGGAATCCAGCATTCTTGCTCTCTCTTCTTCCTCTATTTCTTCTGCAGATTTTGGCAACCCATCTGGGATATGACTGAATCTTTTACCTTCATGTTCAGTCTGCAATGGCTTTGCCTTACTTGAAATTCCTTTGTTGTTTCCATTGTTGTGGATGGATGCGATTCCATGTAAGAAACCAATCAGTGACTTAACTCCCCCTGATTGTATAATTAACTGCTCTACCTCTTCTTTCGCTAGCTCTTTCTGTCATGCATTACAAAGTTAACTACTGACTCTGTTTTCTTAAACTTAAAATATCTATGTCTATGTCTACCATCCACATAATCCTTCAACAATCCTCCAAACATTTTCAATATATATATTTATACCTGTTTTGAACATATATAATACCTATAGTATCACCAAAATTTCAAAAATTGACTGCTAGAGTCATAGTTGGATCCTCGTAATTATGGCATAAAAACACTAGAGACTAACTATTCTTTCCTACTTTGATTTATTTTCTACGAAATCAAACGAAAATGAACTGAACTAGGAAAATAATAATTTATGTAAATTTACCACAATAATCTAATCAATAAATTGGAATTATTATGGATTTCAAAACCTTCCCAGATTAGTTTAATTGACTTTAGAATTAAATGAATTCATAGAATAGAACCTATAGATTCTAGACTTAACATATTTCACCTGTATTTTCTTACCATCCAAATAACTGCAATATCTCAATTATTTAAAATTTAAATCTATAAAAAGCTTACCTCAAGATCTTTGAGTTCGAAATAAGCTCTCCAGCAACTATAAGATTCGTCTCCTTCAAGTGTCGAACAGTAATCTGAAAATAACGAAATTACCAAAATAAATACTAAATCACTATTAATTTCTTTTTTAAAAGTTATACAAGTAATTGACGTACCAGTGAGATCGTTCTCAGATTTCTCAATCAAGGGAGGGTCTTTAACAGCACGCTCGAATTTTGTTCTACTAAAAGGCTCGAGCTTCGGTATGTAGGCGTCGTTGCTCGAAGAACAGCGAATCGTGGAAGCAAATCTCGTTTTCGACAACGGTGATAATCCCGAACGGCGGATATCCTTAACCTCCACAAGGATAGGAGCAGAATAGGTACGTAAGAGGATGGACTTTATCATCGTGACCCAAAATCACAGAAATTTTCTTGTTTAGCTGGTAAAGATGATAATGTGTGGCGGTGCGTTTCAAAATTTATAGTGGAGTGGAACAAACTGGATAAGAATTTAATAAAGATATTTTATTTGAATGATTGGGATTAGGATATTTTGTTTTGAACTTTTGAATATTTGGATGACAGGCGAATCGTAGCCGTTGGATCTGGTTTGATCTTAAGATGTGAGTCGTTGGAGTCGCCCACGGCTTTTGCACTTGTTGGGATTTTGGCCCTTCATCCGTTGTTTTTCTAGCCGATCCCTGTTTTTGTAGATGGATAAGCTTAATTTTCTTCTTAAATTAAAGTAACCATTACATCAAAAATAAAATTTTACATCTCCAAATCAACATAATCTTTGATTTAATAATTTTGAACGACTTGTTTAATATAAAAATACTGTAGAAATCATTTTTTAAATGTTTTGAAAAAAAGGGGATCGACTTTAAGGAAATAGAAATGAAGTCGTCACCAGTCTATTTTTACTTAAGTGTGATTGGATCACCTCATAAAACGTTGGTCCATGAAAAACAAGAAAACGGGTTCGGGAGTTGGTTACGTACGAGGAAGGATTAGCACCCTCGTAACGCCCAAAACTGGTACTGAATTAATTAATTATTGTCCTAATGTCGATGATTTGAAAATATTTTTTTTAAAAAAAAAAACATAATTACTTTAAAACTTGAATAATTTGAGTTAAAATTTGAATTTCTTTGTTCCGAAGGAATATAAACATCACATCCAGCACGTTAGGATACGATGTTTTAAAACCTTCGTAATCAAAATCATCTCATGATTTACAAAACTTGTTAAAAGAATATTTAGTTATTTAGCCAAACGGAAAATCGAAACCTAGCGCTTAGGGCACTATTTCCTGAATTTCTAAATACAAAACATTGTCTTGTTTTAAAAACCTTTAGATAAAATATAGAAATTTTGTAAAAACAATGTATTTTATTTTAACCAACGATTCATGAGACAATATCGCATTTATACATTATCAAACATAAATATCAAAAGCAATTATGACATACTAACATTTCATATTTATATAAAAATAAAGTAATAATAATGTAGAATAATGACTAATAGAAATAACTACACAATGGCAATCATAAATAAATAAGAGAGTATGGGCAAATAAAATATATACATAAAACAATAAATATCAAAATAAAAAGAAAATTACTAAATAAATATGAAAATTTTTATGCAAGATTAAATAATAAATAAATAAAATTACATACATATATAATATAAACAATGTAAACGATGTATAAATAAAAAAAGTATATAATGATTTTAAATAAAGATATATAAAATTACATATATATATATATATATATATATATAATATAAATAATGTAAATAGAATATGTTATACAATATACATAAATTTTAGTTAAAAGTAATATACGATATAATATAATATTATATAATGTACAAAATTTTAAAATATAATATAATAACTAATATATATAAATACTAAAATAATATGTAAAAAATAATTAAACAAAATAAAATAAAAATAATAATAATTTTATATGAATTTTATAATATTAATAAATTAATATATATAACTACTAAAGATAATATAGAAAAAAAAATTAAAAAAGAAACAGAGGTTAAATTGAAACAAAAATAGATTTCTAGGGCTAATTTAAAAAAATAAATAAAAAAAACTATATTGGACAAAATTAAAACCAACAGAATTGCGGAGGGACTGAAACAGTAAATTTCCCTTTTTAATAAAACACGTAGATCCTTCCCGGATTTTCGGGTCAACGTGTGGATCCCAACCCTGAACGACGTCGTTTTGCGCTTATTAGATTAAGCAAAAACGGCGCCGTTTCTGCATCATTATATAAGTTAAAAACTGGGCTAAAAAATCATTTTTAAAATTGTTTAAAAAAAAAAAACTTTGAAAAACGCTCTGAAATCCTCCCCTCTGTTCTGGGTTGGTCACCGGATCTCCAAGCTGTGCGCCCCACTCGTTACACGGGCCACCACAAACGGTGGCCGGAGGCCAAACCTCAACTTTTCGACGCCATTGAAAGGTAAACCCGACTCCTTTTATTTTTAAAACACTATTTATATGCGAAAATGTATAAAAATTAAAAAAAAAAAACCACCTCTATGAAAAGTTTCTGTATTTTATTTCTCTGGATTTTTTTGTGAATATTTTGGTATCCTTTGTCTCTGTGTATCATGTGTCTTGATTTACAGGTTTTATAAGGCTTTTATAGTCTTCGAAACAAAAATAAAAAGAAATTAAATGCTGCCATGTTTGTTTTGCTGCCATCTTTCCTTTTCTTGCAAGTGATCAACGAGGATTTTGACGATGGTGCGAGGTTCGTGTGCGTTGATGGCGGCGTGACCGAGGGCTGATGGGTTCGGCATTTGCGGCGCGACGATTGGGCTCCTGTTGGGGCGTTTGTTTTTGCGGCGCCTAGGGTTTCAGAAAACCCTAGGTTACTGATATTATTTGGGTGTTGGGCCACCCTCGTATTGGGCCATTTAGTTGGGTCCGAGTATTTGGGTCAAGGTCTGTTGGCTTAGTCTTTAGGTATTAGGCTGTAATGGGCATTGGGCTACTGTAATGATATTTTAATCTGTTTTGGGGTGTAAATGGGTTTTGGGCTTGTGGTTTTATAAATAAACTGTTAAAAACTTTGGTTTTATTTTTTAACGGGCCCGATCAAAATTGGGCTCCTACAAATACTTTAATTATCTAATTAAGTAGAATCAACACAAAATGATAATATATTTCAATAATATTATATTTTGGATAAATTACACCAATAGTCACTTACCTTTTAAAAAATGACAAATCAGTCACTACCATTACAAATGTAACAGAAAGCTGAAGTGGCCCGTTAACTTGTCATGTTGGCATCCCACATGGAAACGGCATCCTCTACAACATCCCTGTTAACTTGCAGTAGTAGTAGAAGAAGAATAAAGAAAAAAATCATCCCCTTTGTCCATTCAACAGCAATTGTTTCTCCTCTTTCTCCTTTCCCATTCTAAACCAACACTCCTCTTTTGTCATTGTTGCCCTACCCGACTCGCTGACGAACAAACCGTCATCTTCGAAGATATTTTAACGATCTTGGGGTCATCGTTTCGGCTTGCTAGTAAAGCCATGCCATACACAAGTCATGTACCCAACATACCGGCTATGGACTCAATCATCTTTAGAGCATAAGCCTCCATTTATATCAAAGCACATGAGTTGTATATGCATGGTCAGTGACTAACTCAGGATTTAGGTAAATTACACCATGAACGTAAGTGAATTAATTCACAAACGGATTCTGAATTAATTCATCTTGGTTAGTCCAATGTATCATTCTACCAATGAATACATCTATGCCTCTACTCGTGGAGTCAAATGCTCCAATAGCCAAGACTAGCCATCTCTCCAATTGGAATTGTAGACGACATAATAATCCTTCTCAGTATTTGAATCAAATGTTTACTTTGATTATTTTACAAGATTACGGGCTTATTTAGATTATCTACTGAAGTAAATTATCTTTCTTGTAATGTAAATGTTCTTACAATGCCACTTATCTTTAGTTTGAACTTAGACAATAAATAAGCTAATATTTACTTGTCACATTTTCACTATACATGCAAAATATAAAAGACAAAAATATAAAGGACATAGTAGTGAAATGTGAAATTAAATTTATTTATTTAATTCATCGCTCAAATGAATAGAAAACAATTATATGTTTACTACAATATGGGTACATTTTCCAACAGCATACAAGTATAGTTATGCTTGAAATGATGTTAAAGTAATGTATATAAATTGTTGAATGCCATTGAGATTTTGATTTTGAATGGTTGGATGAATTGATTATTAGAATATCATATATGTGTGTTTAGGATATATTAGAAGCTTGTAAATATTGTTCATTTGGTCAAAAATATGATAGGAATATGACCAAGCCTGTGTTGTGTAAAAATTATAGGTTTTTGGTAAGAAATTGCACAAACAGTATGTGATGTTGGGACATCACATATGTCATCGCGACGAGTTCTGGACGACGTGAATTTCGTTGCCACGACGATGAGGCCATTTGGCCAAGTCAGTATGTTGTGTCGCGATGAGGAACCCCCTCATGTCGTGACGTCAACTCGAAGTTTTTAAATCTTTTCAATTTGATCCTTGTTCGATCGCGCAAGTTAGCTTAGAGCTTCTGTAAGCTCATATAAAACCCGTGAACGTTTACTCATGGTACTGATTGCTTATATTTCTTGTGGTTATTTGATTGATTATGCAAATTCATATTTAAATTGATCAGAGTTGCTCGACAATGAATGTGACACACTATGACTCAGACCTGACGATCGGGTCGGGTATAGGTTGTTACAACAGTGCTTGTTAGCTTCTGGTCTAACTCATTAGCAGCTTTTAGTGACCAACCTTTAGTTTTTGTAGGTTGCTGTAACACCCCTAACCAGTCTCTATTGCCAGATTAGGGTTGACGGAGTATTATCATACAATTGAAAATATTTAAACATCATAAAATTTAATAATTTAAATATATTATAAACCATTCATTCTCATACATTTTGTCCCTAAATCAAGTCATCAAGGCCCTAAAAATAACTTGGAAGCAATTCAAGACTAATTTGAAACAAATCAAAAAGTGTAGGAAAAAGTAACAAAAATTGAAAATAGGGGTCACACGGCAGTGTGGAATCACCCCAGGTCGTGTAACTTTTGAAAAAGGGACACACGTCGTGTCCCAGCCCGTGCCCTCACCCGTGTAACTCTCTGAGTAGGGTAACACGGCCATGTCACACGCCCGTGTGCCAAGCCGTGTAACTCTCTAAGTTTCCCCACACGCCCGTATGCCAGGTTGTGTGTTAGGCCGTCTAACTTACTGACTTGAACCCTAAGAAAATCCTCAAACGACACACGACCATGCCGTCAAGCTATGTGCCAGACACGGTGTGTGACAGCCCATGCCTCAGGCCGTGTGAATCCAAAATTCACCTAAAATCAAGCCATTTCATAACCTAACCATGCATAAACATTCAATTTATTTGTGCACACTTTAAAAGGACCTAAACATAATCCAAACATACATAAAGATGCCATTTCAATACCTTAATTCAATTAACCAATAAAAGGCACCACAATATACCAAAACTACAACTATCAAAACATGTCAATATTGCCCCATTTCATACATGATAAACTATTCCAACTAGTTACCAAAACATACCACATGTAACCATTTTCAAACCATTCAAAACATACCATAAAGAACCTTATTTACAAGCATTAGCAAGTGACCAAAATGACATAATTTGGCGAGGTACCAAAGTGCAACAAACAAACACAACTTCAATAACTTAACATACCAAAACATACATCATAAAGATCATATACATGCCATTAATAACCTTGGCCAAAATGCACAAAAACTACCAAAATGATCACTAGATAACGTGATATGTAACACCCCTTAACCCTATTCCATCATCGAAATAGAGTTACGGGCATTACCGAACTATTTAGATCAATTATGAACAATAAACAAGTAAAATAGCAAACACATCATAAATTAATCATATTGTTCCTTTTATAGGCTCTTGAGGCCTAATATAAGTATTTAAAAGAAATCGGGATTTAATCAGAAACTCAGAGAATTTTTTGCCAAATTTCAAAATTTTTCCTATGTACAGGGCTCACACGCCCGTGTGATTTAGGGACACATCCGTGTGACCCTAAAACATGCCCATGCTTCAGGCCGTGTCCTATCCCGTGTAACTCTCTGACTTACCTCACATAGCCAAGCCACACGCCCGTGTGTTAGATCATGTACCTCACACGCTGAGACACACGCCCGTGTCTCTGCCCGTGTGGCAATACCTGGGCATTTTGTTTCTAAAATTTTAAGTTGCAGAGGACACACGGCCTAACCACACACCCATGTATAAGTAGTGTGCCAGGCCATGTGGACTCAAAATGAGCCTTAAACAACAAGCAACTCAAATACCATTTATTCAACCAATCCAAAATACAATTAAATACATCTAAGACATGTCAAAACTATCAATATAACGATCTAAATCATGTAAATTTATAAATATCTAACATAAATTATCTAAACAATTTAATTAAATACCATCCAAATCAATTCAAATTAAACCATGTAAATGACCATATTATAAGACATATATTTGTATATAGATCAAAAAATATCATCTTATACACCATTAATATTCACAAATCAATATGACATTAGAAGACAACCTAGGTATATGCCATTTTCAAAAGTAAAAATACTTCACCATGTGATTTGAGTTTGGGATCAACTTTGGATATTGATTCAAAGATCGGACTTTATCTAACCTGCGTACGGAAACAAACCATACGCTAAGTATAAACTCCGTGGTATTTCTATAATCCGAATACTTATGAAGCAAAAATTTATAATGTTTATATACATAATCATACATACTAAAAATCATTTAATTAAATAATCAATTTCATAAACTCATCATCCATATCACTTTCAATAATCATATTTTCTATTTCAATCTCACAATTGCTATTCAATAGCATTTCACAATAAATTTCTCAATTTCAATTTCAATATCAATATTCCTTTTTATTCAATATTATTCATATATCCCTATTAACATGACTTGGACTCCGACGGATACGCGGATCCAAGCCAAACACACCAGTACGACACTCAGTGCCTCATCGGTCATGCCGAATTAAAACAATACGGACTTAGTACCTCATCGGATTTATCCGAAGCAATAATAATACGACACATAGTGCCTCATCGACTCGAAGTCGAAGAATCCCTGAACACTTCCAATCCTATGGCATGCCAACTATATCCGACTTAGCCCAACATTGTTAATAGGGTATTTCAATACATAATTCAATTTCCAATTCAATACACTTTTCAATCCTACACATACTTTCACAAAATAATTCAATTCGATATCAATATATCAAACTCACCTCAATTTCACTTACCATACATCATAATAAATACAACAATTAATTTTAGTTTTCGGATTATAGAAATATAAACCGTATTTTTCGAGCTAATCCTCGTTGACTTTCTCTTTTCCTTTCCTAGTCAAGGCTTCCGGCTCAACGTTAGCTACGGAATTAAAACAATTAAAATTTATCAATACACTACAATTTAACATTGAAATTTTCAATTTATATACAACTTTTTTTAATTCCAATTTAATCCTTAAATCAAACTAACTATTTTCTTACAAAACTAATTCCATATCTCAATTCAATTTCCACTTTAATCTAATTTCAACTCCCTAATTTCACCATAAAACCTTAATTTCAAAATTCTTTCAATTTAGTCCCTATTACTCAAAACTTATGATTTGTTTTACAATTAAATCCATTATTCAATTCTAACTTGAAATTTTATCAATTTAAACCCTAATTCTTTAATTAATTCAACATAAACCACATCTAAAAATCAACTAACTTTCAAAATTTCCACTTCCATCAAGTAGTATTTTATTCTAGGATTCCAAAAACATCAAAATTACAAGAAAATAGATTAAATCGACTTACCACTTGAACTTGAACCTTTAAAACCCTAATTTCCTTTTTCTTTTCTTTCTTTCTTTTCTTCTTTCTTTCCCTGTTTTCGTTTCAATTCTGTTTCTTTGTTCTTTGTTTTATTTTCATACATTTATTTTACTTTATGTTTTATTATATTATTAAATTAATATATTATTATAATTTATATACTTAAATATTAAGTATAAATATATGTATATTATGCATACACATGGAATAATATTTTTCATACATTTAGCATTTATTACCCCTTTTTTATATGGTTTATTTTATTCTATATTTTATTTTAATAATGTAATATAATAATATTTTAATAATAAAATAATATTTACTTATATAATAAGTAAATAAGTAATTATTACTAATTTATGTATTTTATTTTTCCACATGTATTTCACTATTACCATGTAGAAGGGTTCACACACTTGGCACTTATGGTTTAATTCTAGTTTAGTCCCTTAAATTTTATCTAGTCTATAATTAAACTTTTACACTATATTCAATCTAATCCTTATACCTAATTTACCTTAATTCAAGCTAATTCACCTAGCCAAAATCTAATTAACCATTCTAGTTTAGTCCCTTAAATTTTATCTAGTCTATAATTAAACTTTTACACTATATTCAATCTAATCCTTATACCTAATTAACTTTGTAAATATTCTACCGACTTTTAATAAATATTCACTTAATTGCTTTACTTAAAAAATGACCTAAAATGCACTTTTCGATTATCCGACTATCGGGTCATTACATGACAGGTCTTCGATGAGCTTCCAACCAAATCAAGCTTCTGATAATCTATAAAACAATGAAAGTAAACTACGTAAGCAACGAGTGATTAGTAAGCTCATATAAACTTAAAATATAACTTACCATTTCTACAATAAAATTCATAGAATAAGTAGAAACCAATACCAATGTCATAAGCTTAGTGAATACAACATCACCAACTCACAAGTTAGAATGTCCATCCATAACATAAATGAAATCATTCACAAAACATGTAATTTTCCATATATATACAACATCATTTAGTTCATCAATCCTTTCATTAAATCATGATTCAATCTATTTGCATACTTACCATTTCATTCCCTTTTCTTCCTCGTTGAACTATCTAGAATTACATCGGATACTCATGAAAGCTCACACAAAGTGTGCCTTTACATATAACCGTAACCTTTCCTTTACATCATTACTTACACGAGTTGTGAAGTGAGCCTGCTCACATGAGTTGTAGGTCGGAATGTAAGCTACACGATGCTACTCACACGAGCTGTGGAGAATCCACAACAAATGCAAGACCTCAGCCATCGATAGGGCATTCAAGACTAGCACCCGAAACATGAAATCCCTAATTACATGTCATTTGTATCCTAAGAATTCTTAAGGTTCAACGGGAACTCAATATCCGTCAATTCATCATAGCATTGATACATTGTATATTAATTCATTTACATCAAAACAACATAATAATCATTCAATTTAAACAAGATTAAAGCAATTACAGTTCATACGAACTTATTCAATAATCAGGGCGTAGAAATAAAGTCGAGTTAATCCAATACTTTAGCTTTTCCTCGATCTAGATCCAATTGTGCTTATCCTGATCTAAATAAATAATTTCATTCAATTTAATGCTTCTAGAGTTCAATTCAATTCAATCCATAATTCATATTTATGAAAAATTATGAATTTACCCTTAACAGTTTAACTTTTTACAATTTAGTCCTTAAGCTCATAATTTGGAATTTAACCATTTTAATCCTCCATATAGGCTAACAGAGTTTCATAGGGACTTATACCAACTCATTTAAGCCAACATTTCATAATTTTAACATGAAATTTTACTAATTTCTCAAATAAATCCCTAAATGCAATTTCATAAAAAATCACTTAACAAAACTTGTTTATTTTTCGACAAAGATAAATAATCCATCAACTAGTTTCAAAACCTATTCAAAAAAATTCATGGAAAGTCCCTTAACCTTTAGCATTTTTTCAAATTAACCCCGAACTAGCTAAATTAAGCTAAAATGGACTCAAAAACATAAAAATCATTAAAATGGGGTTAAATTCATTTACATGCATCAAGTAAGCTTGACCAATTATCTCATCCTCTTTAATGGATATTTTAGGGTTTGAAAATAAAAGATGAAGATGATATAATCTTTGTTTTATGTTTTATTATTTAATTTTACTTTTATTTACCAAATTACTACTTTAACCTTTAAAAACTATCAAAATTTCATTTAAACCATGTCCATGCATATCCACTAACCCTTTAATTGGTATATTTACCATCTTAGTCCATTAACATTCCTTTCAATAGCCATTTAGCCCTTTTAACAAATGGAACTCAACTTTTTTACCTTTTATGATTTAGTCCTTTTTACTTAATTAACTATGTAAACTTCAAAATTTCTTAATGAAATTTTAATACGACCTTAATATAATCCTGTAAAAATTAAAATAATAAAATAATAACTCACTCATCATAATTGTGGTCTCGAAATCACTGTTTCTGACACTGCTGAAAACGAGTTGTTACAACTCTCCCCTTTAAAGGAATTTTCGTCCTCGAAAATCTTACTAGAAAATAGGTTCGAGTATTGCACATTCATACCATCTTTCAGTTCCCAGGTAGCCTCTTCAGTTCCGTGACGTTGCCAGAGAACTTTAACTAAAGCTATTCTTTTATTTCTTAACTCTTTGACTTCCCAAGTTAAAATTTTGATTGATTTTTCAATGTATGACATATCTGGCTGAATCTCAACATCTACAAGTGAAATCATGTGTGAAGGGTCTGATCGATACAGTCGTAATATCGACACATGAAACATGTTATGAATTTTCTCTAACTCTGATGGTAAAGCCAATCAATAAAACACTGGTCCAATCTTCTTGATGATCTCATACGGCCCAATGAATCGCGAACTAAGCTTTCCCTTTCGGCCAAATCGAAGAAATTTTCTCCAATGCGATACTTTCAGAAATACTCTATCACTGACTTGATACTCAATATCTTTTCTTTTCAAATCTGCGTAGGATTTCTGACAATCAAAAGTAGCTTTCAAACTATCTCGTATTACTTTGACCTTTTCTTTGGTTTCTCTAATCAAATCAACATCGAATAAATTTTTCTCGCTCAGTTCAGTATAACGGAGTTCGACATTTTGACCATACAATGCTTCATACGGTGCCATTGTAGTGCTCATCTGATAACTGATATTGTAGGTAAATTCAACTAACGGTAGAAATTTCTCCCAATTACCTTTGAATTCTAAAACACAACATCGGAGCATATCTTTAAGTACCTGAATTACTCGTTCAAACTGAGCATCGTCTGTGGATGAAACGCTGTGCTGAAATGTAGTCGAATACCTAGAGCTTTGTGTAATTTACTTCAAAATCGAGAAGTAAACCATGGATCCCTATCAGAGATAATAGACACTGGTACTTTGTGCAGTATAACAATCTTAGAAATGTACAGTTCTGCCAACTTTTGAAGTGAATAATCCATACGCATTAGAATGAAATGCGCGAATTTAGTCAACCAATCTACAATAACCCATACAACATCTTTCTTTCTTGGAGATTGGGGCAATCCGATACAAAATCCATTGTAATACGTTCTCATTTTCACTTTGGAATCATCACAGGTTGTAATACATCAGAAGGTACCTGATGCTTAGCTTTAACTTGCTGACAGATCAAACATTTCGATACAAACTTTGAAACTCTCGTTTCATACTTGGCCACCAGTACATCTGTTTCAAATCACTGTACATTTTATTGTTACCAAAATTTATCAATAAGCTACTACTGTGAGCTTCCTATAAAATCTTCTGAATAATAGCAGAATTCCTCGGAACACAAATCCTGTTTCTGAATAATAGAGAATGAAACAAAAACTTTTAAAAAAATGACTTTGATGAACTCAAAAGACAAAAGGAACAAGTTGGAAAGTAAGAAGACTTGGAAGTATAGAGAAACACTTAAGAAAATTGGAAGCAAAGTTCCCCTCAAAGAGCCTTAAAACCTTTATTTATAGAAAAAGAATCAAGTTGGTGAAACAACAGAAAAGAAATAAGTGATAAAGAGCCCCCCGAAACAATTCAATCGTTGGCCAATAAAGTGGTGCTATATCAAAAGATAGCAATCACACCTATTAAAAGATGTTTCAAAATTATTGTCGAAGTAATCATTAAACTTCACCATCGATATTCTAAACGACAACAATTTCCATTTTCACCAAAAAAAATGACATCCTATCACCCTAATATCATAGTCTTCGAGAAGCTCATTTTGTAAACTTTTTTATGACTTAGGGATAATTGTTATACTCCTAATCCTAAGTACTTCCATAGCTCTCGTACATGAGCACCTTACACATTTATAGATACATCTATGAAAAGAGTATTGTTGCAATGCCACTAAGAACACATCAAATCTAATCTCATTAATATTTCCAACTTCTTTGGCTCATCAACCTTGAAGGGGGGTCACGTTCATACAATATTCTAATCAAAGCTTAAGTTAGACTCTACCAATAAGGTAATAATGGAATACAGGGATCACTCCAAGTGCTCTCCTATCTATAAATACCCCTTTTTCCTAGAAGAGAATGATCAAGTCAACAAACATGATATCCATGTTTTGCTCAAGCACAACCTTAACTCCCTCAAGTCACCATTTCTAACGACTTTTCGCATCACCTATGAAATGAACTGACTTCTTTCTAACAATTTTTCGTACCTCTTATTTTGTAAACCACTATTATTGTATTGTTGTACATCTCATATAACATAATTATTATAACAAGAATTAAACTTTTATTTATAATATTATTTTATAATTCATTTTACACAAATATTTTCAAATGACAAAAATATAAAATATTAAGATTTTATATTTGGATCTGAAAAGTTTGTATTTAATCCACGACCGCGGATAAGACTGAAAATATTACCCATGTCATGTGAAAAGTCATCCTTAGGCAGAGACATACGATAAAATTTCGGATAAAAATAAAAGCAGTCAAGTTTCTTACGTGTCGACATTTTAGACGATCATAATCTCCTAAACACTTGTTTCCTTTTCCCACGCATTTTATTGCTGTCTAACTAAACTACTAAACCATATTTCTATATAAATTAAACACAACCAAATTCCACATACTCTGTTTTACCCTTCTCATCTTTCTTTGAATTTTCAATTTCAACATCGCTGAAGCTTAGGGAAGAAACAAACAAAAGCTGGATAATGAAGCCAATGGAGACAATACAGGATCTGATCGACGAAGCCAAAGTACGTACACTTTGGTTGGCCATGGTTATCTTTATCGTCACTTATTTCTTGTCTCGTAAGTTAATTGATAATATTCCAAAAAAATAATTATTTGTTTTATGTTGTTTCTCTTTCAGATATTTAAATTGTATTTTTTAATATATGATTCTTTGATTCTACATCATTTGGATACTACTTGGAAGTTTTTCGGACGATTCCAAAGTATTAGGAATCAATTAAACATTGTATTTTGCATTTCTGTTGATTGATCTTGTTTTGGTTTTCCATTACTATTTTGTGTTTATGTAGTTTCATTTCTGCATTTATGAATTGATTATAAGTAATTTTTTGAAGTTTCAGGAGTACTCTGTTTTTTTTAATCTTCTTCTTTTGTTAATTTGTGCAGATACAAGTACGTCAATGTGGATGAATTTACCTATAGCAATTATTATTGTTTCCACATTCAGAGTTATAGCTAATGAGGTTGAGTTCAAATGGAAAGTTAAATCAGTTCATCCCCGAACCTATTTATCTCATTTGGAGAGGAAACAGTTGTCTGTGAATGATTCCCGCCTTTCTAGCTCACCGCCTCCACCCAAGTGGAAGCAGAAGATTGATTCTCCTATAGTTGAGGCTGCTCTCAATGAATTTATTGATAAAATACTTAGGGATTTTGTCATTAATTTGTGGTATTCGGAGATAACTCAAGATAGAGAAGCCCCTGAGTTGATACGTGCATTGATTTTGGATGCTATTGCTGAAATAACTGAAAGGGTGAAAGAGATAAACCTTGTTGATTTGCTTACAAGGTGGGTTTTTAGTTTAAGAAGGTTTATCAGCTCTAAACATATTTCACGCTTTTAAAGCTCAAGGCTTTCAAATGGTTGTCTAATGTCTCAGGGATATAGTTGATTTGATAGGAGATCACTTGGATCTTTTTAGAAGAAACCAAGCTGCAATAGGTGTTGATGTTATGGCAACATTATCATCTGAGGAGAGGGATGAAAGATTGAAACACCACCTTATGGTTTCTGGAGAGCTTCATCCTGCATTGCTTTCACCAGAGAGTGAGTACAAGGTGTGAGTGGAGTGTTCTGATGAAAACACATTTTGCCTTTGCATTTCAGGGGTTGCTTTCGTTTATTTTTATTTTTTTCAGGTTATTCAGCAGCTTTTTGGCGGAGTTTTAGCAGTAGTATTGAGACCTCGAGAAGCTCAATGTCCTTTGGTTCGAACTATTGCTCGTGAGATTGTAACTTGCTTGGTAGTGCTACCTCTTTTGGATTTGGCAAGCCCTCGGTAAGTTTTCAAGCTTTAACTTCAAGATAGCAAAAAACGTAATTCGTACTGTACTTAAAATTGTCATTCCGTTTAACTGAGTTAGCCTAAAGTTTTAGGTTAAGAATTTTGGTGTTAATTGGAAATGCATTTTTTTAGTGTTTATTTGGTTCTTAAATAGAGTGGAATGGTTTGCGTTTATACAACTCGATTAAATTCTTACCCTTGACCACTGTATGTAAACCAATGGGTGGAGAATGTTTAGAAGGTTACCCATGATGAACTTCAAGCACTTTGTTTTAACTTAGTATATACTTTCCTCTGTTAATAAAGAATCCTTATTCTATCCCTTTTCCCTATATGTTTTGTTAGGTATATCAATGAAGTGATTGAATATGTTCTACTTGCCATTAAAGAAGATTTGAATAAGATCGTGGCAGGTTTTGATCAGTCTTCAGTGGGAGTACGTGATGATGGTTCTATGACATGCAAAACACCGTCCTTGAATAGTCAAGAAACTGATTTAAATTTGGCTAGAATTGACAATCAGAAAGAAACATATCCAGTTTGTAACAGATATGAGGAAGAACCAATGCACCATAGACCAGCTGATTGGGCTCGAAAATTAGAGGCAGCAACCCAGAGAAGAACTGAAGTTCTTGCTCCTGAAAATCTTGAAAACATGTGGACAAAAGGAAGAAACTACAAAAAGAAGGAGAGCAAATATGTAAAAAAAGGATATCAAGAATCTATTCCTAAAGGTTCTGAGACAAAGAGTGGTGTACTGATGGGGAATTCAGTAAATGATTTCTCTAGAAACAAGACCAGAACTTCTATGGGAAGCGAAGAGAAAACTATGACGCAACTAGAGCATGGCTTGAGCCTTGACACCCAGTCATGTGATGATAACATGATAGACACAAAGTTAGCTAAGTCATCATCATTTGAAGGAGATCGTCATGTTAATACATTTAATAATGTTAGTGAGAAAGCTGCTGATGGAAATAAAATTAGGCTTAAGAGATCCAGTAGTACCTCTGATTTGAAAGTTGGAACTGATACAAAGAAGGTACTTAGTGTAGATGTTGAAGGGCCTATTATTTCAGAATGCTATGGCCCTGATTTTGACAGGCATAGTGAAGAATATGGAGGTAAGATTGCCTCAAATATAGTACTTCGCAATGAGGGGCCACATATTCCCAAGCTTAGGTGTCGGGTAAGCATTCCTGTCAATAGTGCTGCTAGTTATGCAAATTTGAAAATTGCACTGCTAGCTGAATCAAGGTGTGACATGGGATATAAATTAAAATAGTTCTTGAGCTTGGTCGTGTTGATTGTTTTCACAGTCACTCTCATTTCTCTTATCTATAAATAGATTTGCTATTTTCTGTCTATCTCTGCAGGTTATTGGAGCATACTTTGAGAAACTTGCATCAAAATCATTTGCTGTTTATTCAATTTCTGTGACTGATGCGGAAAACAGAACTTGGTTTGTCAATAGAAGGTTTTATCTCCGCCAACTTAAAAAAAAAAAAAAAAAAAACTAAAAGAATTGAAAATGTTTTTTTTTTTTGAACGAAAAATGAATTGAAAATGTTAAAAAGCCGTTTAAGGGCCTTTACTTAGTTCAATGTTCCTCTTGATATTTTAAAGTCTTTAAAGTTTAAACCACAATGTATTGATCTCAAGAGAACAAATGAAGCTCTGAGAATTTGATTTATTTCTTCTTTAATGGTTAATCTTGTCTCTCCCTTTTTAATCTGCAGATACAGAAATTTTGAACGGTTGCATCGACATCTGAAAGACATTCCCAATTATTCATTACATTTGCCCCCCAAAAGGATATTTTCATCAAGCACAGAGGATGCTTTTGTTCATCAGCGGTGCATTCATCTTGACAAATATCTGCAAGTAATTATGTCCTAGTCTTTCATTTTTTTAGGATGGTTACTTTTGAACCTGTTTCTTCAACTAAGCCATCTCTTTACAGGATCTGTTGTCTATACCCAATGTGGCTGAACAGCATGAAGTATGGGATTTTTTAAGTGTTTCCTCAAAGGTGCGTGTCTTCTTGGAATTGGGTGCTCCCTTATTTTCTATGGATAGAATGAATGACATCCAACACTAATTGTGCTTGTAATTTTCTTTTGAAGAATTACTCGTTCGGAAAATCCTCATCAGTGATTAAAACCCTTGCAGGTATGTTGTTCTTGTTCTTGGTTATTATGCCATCCTTACTATTTATGCTCTGGTTTCTGGCTGCCAGTTGCACTTTGTGGTTTTACTACTTCAAAAGACAAGATCTTCTAGAAATCTTCTTAAAAAATAATCAATAAGCTAATGATACTCCAAGTGGGCATCAATAAGTTTAGGAACTCAATCATATGCTTCATCTTTCAGTCTGTCGTTCAGTTGTCTGGTAGATTATGTTTAGCTATACAATTGATGTCACCTTTTACGCTGATGGATTTTACCCATACCAGCTTTCAGAGATTTACACATTTTATTGCTTGCTTAATATTAGTTGATCTCCAGATTTCTTATGAATACTTTATCATCCTTTCTCAGTTACATTGTGTTCAGTTCATTTGATTACTCTGGCCTTTTCCTTCTGCTATGATTTTGCTTTTCTGTAATGCCGTGCAGTATCTTTATTTCCATCCTTTTTGGTTTATTTTGTTAATTTTACCATTTTCTTTTAATTGGGAATGAAGAAAGGAACCTGACTCTTTGAGCAGGTATTTTGCACCTACTTTTGAGCTAGTTGTCTGGTTCTCCATTTTACTTGTTAAAATGATTTACTTTTACTTTTAAATGAATTCTAAACAAAAATAATCAATTTGTGTTTGTTTTTCTCCTTACACATTTTCTGTGCACTTGTGCTTAAGCTTGGTATTAGTTCTTTTTGTTGCCGTTCTTTTTTTTCTTTCTTTTTTTCTATTTTCTCAATTATATTTAACAAACAGTTCTATTTATTCCTGCATATATATTCTAGGCTCCAGCATCATTACGAACTCCTAAATATGTCATCAATATTGGAACATGTATTCTTATTGATAATCCTTCATATGTGTAAGCATCACATACTTTTTCGCCCTCATCTTAGAATGGTAAATGATGAGTATCTATCCTATATCCAGTTTTCTTAGAATCATGCATGGTTTGTTTACTTATCGGTTTGGCTTGTCTATTATTATTTTTTTTTTTGTGCATAAACGGCATTTTTTATTCTATTAATTGCTGATATTTTGAATTCTCTTTTCTATTGACAGTCAGTGTGGATGATGCTGTAGATGATATTGTACGCCAATTTAGGGGAGTATCAGATGGCTTAATGCGCAAAGTAGTTGGTTCATCCTCTCCCCCTAGTGAAGCCTCTTCTTCAGCCACTGGCAGGACGCTATCATGGAATGCAGATGAGATTGCTAAAGACATTTCAAAGCATTATAACTTAGACACGGTACTTAGTGCTTCTGACAATGAAGATGGTAACAAAGATGGGGACCATGGTTATGAGGATGATGGATCATATTCACAAGGTCTTGATATGCATTTGGACAATGAGTTGAACTCAAAGAATTTGCCGCCACTGGTAATAGAGCGTGGTCGGGAGTCTGTTAATTTAATTTACGAGAAACATAATTTAGGTGTGAAACCTGAACCGTTTGGCCAGGGTGGATCTCCTAAGGTAAAAATATCAGCAACCTCCAGCCATTTGGAGGATCCAGTTGGAATGCCCCCTGAGGTATTATGCTTTATCTCTGTTTTATTTACTGTTAAGATTTTAGTGTTCCTTTGTCACCAATATTTAGTTTATGTTCCCTTGGAAGCACCTCCTCCAAATTGCTTTCATAAGAATCTCAACCAAAAGCGAGCATCATTATTAGAAAATCACTCTTGGTTTGTTGCACAAACTCTCTAGCTGCTGCAACCTTTTTCTTTGGTGTCCGCTTTGCTGTAAGTCTGTAACCCACCCCTATTATCAGTGAGCTTTTGTTTGAATAGTTAGTTTAGTTAGCACACTCAATTTAATGTAGGACAATTTTTTCTGTTTTGGAATTTTGAATGATTATTTAATTGATTTTTGTGCAGTGGACACCGCCTAACGTGAGCGTACCTTTGCTGAATCTAGTTGATAAGGTGTTTCAGCTTAAGAGAAGAGGCTGGCTAAGGTGAGTGAATTTTGCCATAATTCCATATTGTGAAATTAATCAATTGCTAAAATGTTGTATTTCTCGTCAGGAATATTATCTGGAAAGATGAGAATGATATGGTACCTTGTACTTTGGTGTTACTAATATTTTTTGCCTGTCATTTCAATTACTTGGTTGTTTGAATGATCAATTACTGCTTCCAAGGTTTTTTGTTGTGTCCTTTAGAAGGTGGTAACTCTCTCGTCTTTCAGACTATGTCATCCTATTAACTTTATTAGCATATTATGGGGTTTTAAAATGACTTATTTCCAGAATAAATTGGCATAAACAATGAAAATGTTTTCATTGATGCAGAAGACAGGTCTTTTGGATATCTAAGCAAATACTACAGCTGGTGATGGAGGATGCCATCGATGACTGGCTCTTGCGCCAGATATATTGGCTTCGGAAGGAGGAAACCATTACCCTAGGGATTCGATGGATTCAAGATGTAAGGGCTGAACACAGAGTTTAAGCGATATCTGGCTCAGCATCTGCTGCTGTAAAAGCACGAGTTTTTGTCATAAAGCAGTGTGTGCACTTACTAGATCTGGCTAAAATTGATGTCTTTAACCTGAAACCAATCTCTGAATGATAACTGTGTCAGGTTGAGGCTCAGTTCACAGCTGTAGCCCAATCTCGAGATCAATGAGCCACATTCACTATTTACCTAGTCAATCTGTTCTGTTTCTTCTAATTTTCTCTTCTTCTCCCAGCTATTGTGGCCAGGTGGTAAATTCTTTAGAGCAATTGGGGACATTCACAGCAAATTTGATAATAGTAATCTCAACCAGACACCTATACCTCTGCTCAACTTCAGCCAATTTGGTGGGAGTAATGCCTCTAAACCTGGGTCCTTTGAGCAACAACTTGAGGCTACTCGTAGAGCAAGCGACATCAAAAAAATGCTTTTTGGTGAGTATTGTGTTCTGTGTTATTAAAATCTTGTCTGATCAGGCATGACTTTTGGATCTATATTTTACATGCCTGCAATTCATTGCTTTTGGTTTAATTTCTTGGTCCATAGTTCATTGATCATAATTCTAATTTTTTTCATTTTTTCTTTTCTTATATCTAGTTTATGATGTCGTCGTAAGCATTGAACTTTGTTGATCATAAAAATACTTGATGATCAATTTATTTATATGTCATGTATTTCCCCTGGATTCTGTCAGATGGACCCCCAACAACATTAGTTGGCCTGATTGGATATAAGCAATACCGACGGTGTGCAAGAGACATTTACTATTTCACTCAGGTGGAATTTTATCCTTTTTTCCCCACGTAGTAGAATATGTGTATGATGTTGATATTATTCTCTTAGTTCCATTCTATTTCCGCTCTTCATACTTGTAACTACATGTACGTGTCATTTTTGCGTTGCAGTCTGCTATATGTATCAAGCAACTTGCTTATGCAATCTTAGAACGACTACTTATATCAGTGTTCCCTGAGCTACGGGATCTTGTGATGGATCTTCATGGGAAGAACATATCAACATTGCATAGAAAGTAGAAACTTCTTGTTTCTGGTTCTGCTAAAGAATACCATGACAGGTAAGTGTTTCAAGGAACTTGAAGAGTCATGCCACCATTTGTTTCAGTGATATTATTATTCACTATAGAAACTACCATTTGTTTAAGAAATAGATCGTCTGTATAGAATCGGATCTTATTCTCTTTATCATTTTTTTAAACTCTAACAGCAGCCACTCGGTAGGACATTAAAGAAACACAGTGAAGTGAAATTAGTTAGATGTCTGTATAAAAATGATTCCTCCATATTTCAATCTTCTTTTATCAATATTAGTTACATGAATGTAGGTGTCATGCTTCTTTACATTTTAATTTTAGAATTTATTCATATACATAATTTTAACATATAATTCTCTACATACCTATAAAATATATTAGTTTTAATGATAGGCTGTGTGTGTAATTTTATCAATTCACAATATTGTAAATTAATTTATTTTCTTTATAAAATGTAATTAAAATCATTTTTATTAATATAAAATTTCAAATTTAATTCCAAAATATAAAAAGAATGTTACAAACACATTAAAGCATAATATCAATAAAAATGAATATATATTTTTCTTTTAATTTTTTATTTGCATTTACATGTTAATTAATCAAGATATGAATATTATAACATTTTCTATTGCCATAAATTTAAAAACATATTCTTAATTCTTTAACATTGTAAATTTTAATATAAATATATTCTCAACTAACTATTACAAAGAAAATAGTAATATTTATAAATTATATGATTTTTCTTAATTAATAAGTTTTTTCCCTAATTAATAAGTTATATAAGCTTTCATAATTGTAATTATAAAGTCTACTGTGGTATTATATTATCAATTATTTATTTTTATGTTATATACAGTTTACTATTATTTTATCAATAATATCTTTAATTATATTATATATTATTTATTACCATATTTATCTTTATTTTCATTAATTAATTACAAAATATTATTATTTATTATCCTTCTTTAACCCTTAAATAAGAAGAAAAACGCTTTCAATTAACGCTTTCTTCACTAATAACAAAGTTAATACCAATCGAGTTAAAACTCAAATTATTTACAAAATATTATTATTAAATATTAACTAATTTGTTATGACATCATACTAGTTCATAAAATTATTAAAATAAGTAAAATGTTATCAATCATTTCTAAATATCTAACTTTTGTGCGAACTTTAATAAAATTTTCAAAATATAAAAGCAAATAAGCTGAAAATTTATTATGAATTAATATATTAATAAATTTTTATCTTGATGAATTAAATATTAAGTATTATATTACAACGTTTAAAGTATAATTACACATTTCTATTACATAAATATTAAGACATGTAATCAATGATATTTTTAACGATAAAGCAACAATTAATCTTTAAATTTAATAGAACTTTGTGTGTTGGTCTAATGATTAAGGTGTTCACTGCTCCAAGTGTGGTTTGAGTTCGAGCGACAAATCTTTTCAACAAACAATTTAGTCTATTTTTATAACATTGTAATGAAGTGATGATGTGATTATGAGATTGTATCACATCATCACTTATTTTTCTTTAAAAATTATATAAATTTTAAAAATCTAAAATATATATATAATTAAAAACTATAAAAAATTTGGGAAAAAATATTAAAAAAAAAATCTCATGGAAGTAACAAACATACCCATCTTGTAGTGAGGAAATGAGTCATTGGTTGGCCTGCTGAACTAGTGAGATACATATAAATCACGTGTAGCTAATGCATACTGGACAGCAAAAATAGGGGTAAATATCCTATATATACTAAAAATTTAAATTATTTACGAAAATTGGTCAGTTTGAAAAATATTTACGGAAAAGGGTCATTTCTCCCCAAAATGCGTCAATGTCGGAATAATAAAGAAAGGAAGTCGAAAAGAAAGAAAGCGCTTACGGGCGCTCTTGTCGAGGTGGCACAAAGCTCGACGCGCTTTCTTCGTTGAATAACCAGAAAACGCTACCGACGGACGCTGTTTTGCCCTCCCTCCCCCTATGGAATTTTTGGGCTAGGGAAAAAATTAATTGAATTTTTGTGACAGTAGTCTCCGGCAAAATAATTTTGAGAAGACGTTTTTGAACAAACAGCACAAAAACGCTTCAAAGAAGGTGCACTCGTCGTAGAGTATTGAAAAGAGCTCTCACGTGGACGCTCTTTTGTTACAAGATTCTCCCAGTAAAATAATTTTGAGGAGACGTTTCAACAAACAAGCACAAAAATGCTTCCAAATAGGTGCACTTTGTCAATAGAGTACTAAAAGAGCTTTCACGTGGACGCTCTTTTCTACAATAGTATCCGATAAAATAATTTTGAGGAGACGTTTTTGAACAAACAATGGTACAAAAACGCTCAAATAGGTGCATCTGTTAGTAGAGTCTTGAAAAGAGCTCCCACGTGGACGCTCTTTTGCTACTGAAGAGTCTCCGTAAAATTAGGCTATAAATCACCAAATTTCATTCTTAGGTTGCATAAGGGAAATTTAAGCAAAAGGAAAAAAAAGCGAAAATGAGTGAACATATTAATGTTGTTATTTACTACGATGGTGAAATTCGTAATAATCAAAATGGTGTTGTTTTCTTATCGGAGAACACAAGTGGATCGAGTTTTAATCGAACGTCGATTTGGTAGAACTTGCAAAAGAATTAGGCGTAAAATATTGAACAATGCCAATGAAAATTCATCTATTAAGTATAGATTTTACGCTTTGGTTGATCCGGTGAGATATGACTCATTCGACATCAAAGGTCCCTGAGCTTTGAGGCAATGGTGGAGACTCATCTTGCTAGTGAATCACCCTATATCAAGTATATGTAGAATTTTCATCTCCAAATAATTTTTCTCGTGACCTCAACATCTACTGCCGTTCGAGGGGAATACACGACCCCAAGCCGACACTCTGTAAGTGGGAGGCAAAACACAGAAGTGCCCGTGTGTGGTGGTAGTATGGAAAACATAACCCCTGCACGACATTCGATTGGTGGATGAGACATGCATATCCGTCCTTCGACGTTCGATGATATAAATACGCACTGGAGGACGTCATCAACTTCTAGTGGTTGGCAATCCACATATGATTGGGATCTTTACGAAAGATGTCTAAGGGGGATGACGTACTCCCGACGACATCCACCGGCGAGGGGCCCTCGTTTGTTGCAGTTTATGGAGGGTCAGACGATGAATTCGATGTGGATCCACCTCGAGAGCTAGGGCCCGATGATGCAGAAGTTGGATTATTTTCTGAACCGGAGCCGCTTCAATTGTACCTGAAGACGTTGAGGGCGGTTTAGACGAAGAAGAAGATCCGCTATTCAGGACGTACTCGCCTCCAGCCCACATGCATAATGTCGATCTATCTCAAGATGATGCATTGGAGTTTTCTGAACTACCACACCGGACGCGTGACCGTACAAATTTTTCATTGGATTCGGACCAATTAGAAGTTGGTAACCAATTTTCCAACAAGAATACTTTTCTTGCTGCATTGAAACAATACAGCATCAGGAACGGAGTTAACTACAATGTGGTTAAATCCAAGCTCGATAAGTATGAGGCGAAGTGTGCAGTGCAAGACGACACATGTTCATGGAAAATCATGGCGCCGTTGAGGAAAAGGACAAGGTTGTGGGAGATCAAAAAGCACAAAGTTCTACATAATGTCTTGCCGGTACAGTACCACTATATGTTCAATGATTTCGAATAACACTAATATTATGTAATGTTGCATTATTTAACGTATTTCATTGTGGTGTAATACAAGATCATCCGAGGATGGATTCGTACATATTGGTGACTTAATAATCGACGGTGAAGGCCGATCCCAAGACTACTGGTGCTTACTTTAATTGGCAATATTCAGAGCTAATTGGGGTACACGCCTCTTCGTAAAGGCTTGGATAGCCAAGCAAAAGGCGTTAGAAAAGTTGTGCGGTCGGTGGGACGCTTCATATAATGAAGTGTGGCAGTGGTGTCAGGTGCTAGAGAGATATGTCCCAGGCAGCACAACAGACCTTGAAACGGAACCGGCGTACTACAATGATCGTCGCTCTCGTGGATGCATAGTGTTCAAGCGTCTGTTCTGGCATTTAAGCAATGCCGAGATGCCTTTATATCCGCAAGCCATTGGTACAAATTGATGATCTTTATGTATGGTAGATATATGCATCGGCTATTGCTCGTGTGGCACAAGACTACGTGGGAGAATCTTTCCAATTGCGTTCACAATAACACCGGGAGTCACCGATGATCGGACTTCTTCCTATCTAGATTAAGGAGGCATGTCCGCTTCAACCCGACATATGCGTTATATCGGATCGGGCCTTGGAATACTTGCGGCAATAGAACGCCAGGGAAGCATGTGTCATCGCACACACCATCGATATTGCCTGAGGCATGTTTCATCCAACTACTATGGACAACATCGATCTAAAAGACAATGACGATAAGTGACCGATATGAGTATGAAATATCTATTAATATAATTTCGTTTGTAATATTCAACTTATTCTCAATTGAAGAGTGGTATGTAATATTCGCTATCAACATATATTGGTAGGGTACGAGATCAATAAAGACCGTTTTCACGAGATGTTGGCCAGTTTGCGCTCAGATAACGCGGAAGGCGTAAACTACCTGTGCAATATCCTTTTCGAATAGTGGACACAAGCATACGAAGGCGGCTTACGATATGGTCATATGACCACAAACCTGGCCGAATGCATAAATTTTGTTCTAAAAGGAACCCGTCATCTGCCGATTACATCGGTTGTGCGAGAGACATATTTTCGTTTAGTGACACTATTTCCGAAGAGAGCAACGAGTTATAGAGGGCAGATGCAAGGAGGCCATGTATGGAGCCCGAAGGTCTTGCAAGAAATAAACAGTGCGAAGGCACGGGCCAACACCACGCACACAGTGTGTCACGATCGTGACAGCCTATGGTTTCGTGTCATGGAGTTTGACAGACCAAACCAAGGTATTGTTGGCGGGCATTATCGTGTACACTTGACAAATAGGACCTACGATTGTGGGATATTTGATGCACTTCGTTACCCATGCGCTCATGTACTTGCGGCTTGTCAGAATCTCCGTCTTGATCCCATGAGATATGTCGACGAAGTGTATAAATTAGAAAACATGTACAACATGTGGAGACACGTATTCCTACTAGTCCCAGATGAACGTAAGTGGCCGTTGGTATCGCTTGCACCGTTTAAGCTGTTGCCAGATAGACAATTGAGGGGCAAACCAAAAGGTCGACCTTGCTCGACTAGAATACGCAACAATATGGATATCCGAGAAACGAGCAACCAAAGTCATTGTATGGATGGTGTAGGAACCCGCCATATATCTCGCTCGTGTCCAAATCGAATAGTTGACCGTGTCTTAGCTTTTTTGTCTCCGGTGGCTATGTAATTTCTATTTTTTGGAGGAAAACGGTGAAGTTTTGTACAAGAACTTTTATTTTATTCAAGTTATTAAAACTAAATTACAAAATTACAAAAAAGTAAACCATTTCTATTTTATCAAAGATATTAAAATTAAATTAAAAATTAAATTAAAAAATAAAATTAAACTCAAATTTTATTAAATATATTAAAACTTAATTACAAAAAAATTTAAACCATTTCTATTTTATCAAAGATATTAAAATTAAATTAAAAAATTAAATTATAAAAAAATTAAACTCAAATTTTATTAAATATATTAAAACTTAATTTAAAAAATTAAACCATTTATTAAAATTAAATTAAAAAAAATTAAATTAAAAAATAAAAAATTAAACTCAAATTTTATTAAATATATTAAAACTTAATTACAAAAAAAAATTAAACCATTTCTATTTTATCAAATAGATTAAAATTAAATTACAAAAAAAAATTAAACTCAAATTTTATTAAATATATTAAAACTTAATTACAAAAAAAAAATTAAACCATTTCTATTTTATCAAAGATATTAAAATTAAATTACAAAAAATTAAATTACAAAAATAAAAAAATTAAACTCAAATTTTATTAAATATATTAAAACTTAATTACAAAAAAATTAAACCATTTCTATTTTATCAAAGAGATTAAAATTAAATTAAAAATAAAATTAAACTCAAATTTTATTAAATATATTAAAACTTAATTACAAAAAAAATTAAACCATATCTATTTTATCAAAGATATTAAAATTAAATTACAAAAAATAAAATTAAACTCAAATTTTATTAAATATATTAAAACTTAATTAAAAAAAATTAAACCATTTCTATTTTATCAAAGATATTAAAATTAAATTAAAAATTAAATTACAAAAATAAAAAATTAAACTCAAATTTTATTAAATATATTAAAACTTAATTACAAAAAAATTAAACCATTTCTATTTTATCAAAGAGATTAAAATTAAATTACAATAACAAATAAAATTAAATTACAATAACAAAATAAAATTTGGGGTTTAGGGTTTAGGGGGTCGATGATGCCGGTGGGAACTAGTGCCACACGGAGCATTCGGCGGTTACACTGGATTCCTCATTCTTCTAGCTTCGACGGGGTCGTGGAACCCCAAGGGAATCGAATTCTTCTAGCGGTGGGTGCAGTTCAGGTGTTGCGATGATGACCCACCTCGATAAAATAATGACCCCAGAGGTGTTTGCATAAACCACGGCAGGGTGACTGCATCCCGTATGGCGAAGGAGCCTGGTTGAAAGAAGTGCTCCCCAACGGCGCCTCCTCTGATCCCACACGCGAAGTCGGCCTCACGATCAGCTGGCTAGCGGGAGTAGTCTGGAACGGACTCGAACCCAACCATGCATTCCAACCTGGGGTGGGACTGGGAAAAGGAAATATATATAGGTTAGGAGGATACATATAAGGGGTAGGGTACGCACCTGACATAAACGGTAGACGCTGTGATGTCGGTGTTGTCACCGAATCGATGGGCCCAGAATCGTAGGCGCTATTGTTGGGGCCGATGGATCGTGTCGATGTAACATCCTAAATGTGGGCATGTGCATTTATATGTTAGTTTAACATGTTAGTTCAAGAATTTAAGGCTTGGGCTGAGACCTTGATTAAATATATGGATTAGAGTTTAAATTAATGTTCTGAGTAGTTTAAGTGATATTTTGGGCTTTAAAAAATTGGGTTAGATCGCTAATAAATGGTGTTAGTTTATAATTTAAGAAGATGGATAATTAAGTGACAAGTTGGGCTTGTGGCCCAAAGAATTAAAGTGCATTAAGTGGGCATAAGGTGGCGCCATAAGGGGGGAGGAATTTGGGCCCTATGTGGCCGATTGGGCCTTAAAAGATGGATCAAATTCGGCACTTAAATGGGAAGGGGTGGACGGCATTAGGCTACCTTTTAAGAGTTATTTCTTTTATTTTAAGTGTTAAAAGTCGATAATTAATAGGAGGAGTTGGTTTTAAAGTGGGCTCTCCTAAAGGTAATATAAGGATTGAGTTATCGGGTGAGTTAAAGGCTATCAGAGAGGGAGAGTTGGTCAAATTCCAACTCGTGTGTGTGGGTATGCCAAATTCTCTATAAATAGGGAGTAGTATTCTTCAATTTCGTATTTTGAAACTCTATTCTTCTCTCATTCTCTCGCCAAAATTTCCAAGCCTTCTCTACGCTTTCTTTTTCTTTTCTAAGAGCCTAATTCCTTTGTTCATACCTCATCTCCCATAGTCGAATCTACAAGTGAGATCTCTGTTTTCCGAAGGTGCAATCGTAGTCGTATACTCCTTAGTAATCCGGTGAGTTTCGAGATTTTTCCTTTTCTGTGATTCCTTATTTTTATTAAACTCCTAATCTAAACCATTGTTTTCAAGGCCCTGTCGATTATACTCTTTAATCCTAGAAGCCGAAACTATCCCATTAAAGTCGATTTGGTGGAAAAATCGAAGGTAAGAAGTGGTAAGTATTGCCAAATGGTCTTCCATGATTCTTCCCATTTATGAATGACATATAGGTTGGAATGGTTGTGATTTTGATTCGCTTAATATTTAGAAAATGGCCGAATGTAAGAAGGTTGGTGGTGACAATTTCTAAAGGATATTCGGATTCTACTAACTAGGTAAGTGTTCATTTTAAAGGTTACATTTAACTAATGAGTTAGATCTCATCATTATTTGGTTTAGTGATTAAGGATTGATATGGACTCAACTAATGATCAAGGAGAGAAGGTTGGATCTGTAAAACCATCGCCAAATTCAAGAAGCGATCTGTTTTGTGAGTGCGAGATTGGCCAACGGGTTGTGGGCCAAAATCAAAGTCGATCGTGGGCCAATAGTAATTGTTTCAAGTGATAGTAACGTAGATATAGCAAAAGTCTTAGTACGCAAATCGTGTGTAACACTTCCCCACCGTCTAGATCGATTAATAATAAATGTATATATATGTATATGTGTTCACAAGATTTATATGTTACATTAAAAATCGAAATCTTGATTTAAACGATTTAACCCTCGTGTTAGTAAATAATCGACTATATGTTACAAGTAAACTGTTGTACATGTTTTAAATTATTGTGCATGTTGCATGGGTGGGTGATGAAAGGAGGAAATTATATGTACATGTATATGCCGTGAACTCATCAGAGCGGCTAATGCCGTGAATGAATCGCTTCGCCATTATATGTTATAAGGGCTTCGACCAATATATGTTGATGAGCAGCTTGACTGCCATCTTGGAGAGTAGCGGTGTGGGTTGATTGTAGAAATCCCCAATGGTGTGTTGGTTGGTACGGGGGCGTGTAGCGGATGGAAACCTAGGCAAATGGGTTGGGCTTTGCATATTATATGTTTCCATGTAAATGAATTTATTATTATGTTTAATGAGGCCCAAATCTAGTGGTGCATGAGGGTTGCACACTGAGTCTCGCGACTCACCCCTTTAAACTAACCTTTCGGTGAAGATTAGTGCATTAGACCGGCCGAGGAGGAGCGCAAGGTGGCCATGCAAAAGAATATGTGGATCCAAAAAAGGCTCAAGTTAATTATTTTATATTATGTTTTATTTAATGGATTTTAAACCTCGTTGTAATAAGGCCATGGGCCACTAGTTTATATCTTGTTTTATTATGGGATAAATTATTTTAGTTATTCAAACATTTATTTTATTTAAACTATTAACTATTAATTTTTCCGAATAAAGGGTTAAACATAAGAAAAATATTTTCTGAAAATACGACATGTTTTACAAAATGTCCTTAGTGACATACCAGATCCGGTCGTGGTGTTTGGGCTAGGTTTGAGGTGTTACAAATTGGTATCAGATCCCGGTTCAAAACTCGACTTTGGGATTTTGGGCCCAAAAGATTTTCTAAAATGGGTTTTAAAACATTGATTTTATTAGTAAAGGTTTATTAGCTCAAGATGGCACCTGCCTCCGCCAAGTTCGCCAGGTAAGTACTCTAAACCATTGTGTGATATAAATGTGGGCTTAATGGGCTTATGAGACGTAGACTATTTAGGTTAGAGCTTGATGGACTCTAGGCTTAGACAAACAAACTCTTAAAATCTATAAGGCTTAACTTCATTAAACAAAACCTCTAAACAAGACACAAGACTAAAGTGTGGTAACAAGCATACTAGGAGTAGATCCGTAAGAGCTTGGCATTTAAGCAGTCTAAGTGACTCACCTCATCTTCGCAGAATCTCACAGTGCATAGTGATTGTTCACTTTAGCCATGACAGGTGTGGCAATAGGCATAAGCATGTCTAGGAGTGGATTCTGTGGAAAGCTTGGTACTTAAGCAATCCTAGTGACTCACCTCCTTTCTACTAGAATCCTACCAGTGCGAGTGACTATTCACCCTAGTTACTGAGTGCGTGTTGACAGTCAAAACTACAATTAAAACCCGAAAGGTCCACCACTTGTTTTTCTCACAAAAATTTTAGAATATCTTTACTTTGAAAAAATACCTATGATTTGCGTAAATACCCGATTTACAAAGTTAACAGAATCTTTCCATAGGAAACAAAACAACAACAACAACATCAAAATATCCCCGAGTTGTAAATGACCAAAACACACTTAATTTGTAAAATAACCCAAATACCTCGATTGGTAAAATTATCAAACACCCCAGATTCTCAAAATTTCTGAAATAACCCCAGATTTCATAAATTATTAAAATAACCCCAGATTTACAAAAATTACCGAAATACCCTCAGATTTGCAAAATTACCAAAATACCCCGAGTTGAAAAATTACCAAAATACCCCTATTTTGAAAAATCACCAAGATATCTTATTTTGGAGAATTATGAAAATACCCTTGTAGGATAAAATTACAAAAATACCCTTGGGTAGTGAAATGACAAAATGGCCCTAGGTGATGAACGAAGTTTGTGAATGCTCTCAGTATCTTTGAGTGTGAATGTATGTGATTCTCCGAACTAGGAGTAGTAGACTTGAGATTGAACCTTCAGATATAATTTTGAATTGAAAGAACCACTATTGAATTAATAACTCATAAAATTTCTAAAGATAAACGCAAATCGGTAGTATGAGTACAAGGGGCGAAGACGCTCTGAAGTGAATAATGGTGCGTACCTACCATAGTATACTAAGTGTTTATTTTGGCTTTAGAATTAGAGTCTTGCAATGAAAGCATAGTGGTGAGACTTAGGTAGTCCGATTTCTAATTAGTTGGAAATTTCGAGGACTAAATTTCTTTAAGGAGGGTAGAAGCTGTAACATCCTAAATGTGGGCACGTGCATTTATATGTTAGTTTAACATGTTAGTTCAAGAATTTAAGGCTCAAATTTGAGACCTTGATTAAATATATGGATTAGAGTTTAAATTAATGTTCGAGTAGTTTAAGTGATATTTTGGGCTTTAAAAAATTGGGTTAGGTGGCTAATAAATGGTGTTAGCTTATAATTTAAGAAGATGGATAATTAAGTGACAAGCCGGGCTTGTGGCCCAAAGAATTAAAATGCATTAAGTGAGCATAAGGTGGCGCCATAAGGGGGGAGGAATTTGGGCCCCTGTATGGTCGATTGGGCCTTAAAAGATGGGTCAAATTTGGCACTTAAATGGGAAGGGGTGGACGGCATTAGGCTACCTTTTAAGAGTTATTTCTTTTATTTTAAGTGTTAAAAGTTGATAATTAATAGGAGGAGTTGGTTTTAAGGTGGGCTCTCCTAAAGGTAAGATAAGGATTGAGTTATCGGAGAGTTAAAGGCTATCAGAGAGGGAGAGTTGGCCAAAATTCAAACTCGTGTGTGTGGGTATGCCAAATTTCTATAAATAGAGAGTAGTATTCTTCAATTTCAGATTTTGAAACTCTATTCTTCTCTCATTCTCTGCCAAATTTCCAAACCTTCTACAGCTTTCTTTTTCTTTTTTAAGAGTCAATTCCTTTGTTCATACCTCATCTCCATAGCCGAATCTACAAGTGAGATCTCTATTTTCCGAAGGTGCAATCGTAAGCCGTATACTCCTTAGTAATCCGGTGAGTTTCGAGATTTTTCTTTTCTATTCCCTTATTTTTATTAAACTCCTAATCTAAACCATTGTTTCCAAGGCCCTGTCGATTATACTCTTTACTTTTAGAGGCCAAAACTATCCCATTAAAGCCGGTTTGGTCAAAAAATCGAAGGTAAGAAGTGGTAAGTATGGCCGAATGGTCTTCCATGATTCTTCCCATTTAGTCGAATGGCATATAGGTTGGAATGGTTGTGATTTTCGATTCGTTTAATATTTGGGGAATGGCCGAATGTAGGAAGGTTGGTGGTGACAATTTTTAAAGGATATTCGGGATTCGGCTAACTAGGTAAGTGTTCGTTTTAAATGTTACATTTAACTAATGAGTTAGATCTCTTCATTATTTGGTTTAGTGATTAAGGGATTGATATAGACTCAACTAATAGTCAAGCAGAGAAGGTTGGATCTGTAAAACCGTCGCCTAAATTCAAGAAGCAATCTATTTCGATAGTGAGAGATTGGCCAACAGGGTGTGGGCCAAAATCAAAGTCAGATCGTGGGCCAATAGTAATTGTTTCAAGTGATAGTAACGTAGATATAGCAAAAGCCTTAGTACGCAAATCAGGTGTGTAACACTTCCCCACCGTCTAGATCTGATTAATAATAAATGTATATATATGTGTTCACAAGATTTATATGTTACATTAAAAACTGAAATCTCAGATTTAAACGACGGACCCTCAGGTTAGTAAATAATCTGACTATATGTTACAAGTAAACTGTTGTACATGTTTTAAATTATTGTGTATGTTGCATGGGGTGGGTGATGAAAGGAGTAAGTTATATGTACATGTATATGGGTAACGGTTTTTATCGTGAACTCATCAGCTGCTAATGCCGTGAATCGTTATACGGGCTTCGGCCATTATATGTTATAAGGGCTTCGGCCAATATATGTTGATGAGCAGTTTGATTGCCATCTTGGAGAGTAGCGGTATGGGTTGATTGTAGAAATCCCCAATGGTGTGTTGGTTGATACGGGGGCGTGTAGCGGATGGAAACCTAGGCAAATGGGTTGGGCTTTACATATTATATGTTTCCATGTAAATGAATTTATTATTATGTTTAATGAGGCCCAAATCTAGTGGTGCATGAGGGTTGCACACTAAGTCTCACAACTCACCCCCTTTAAACTAACCTTTCAGGTGACGATTAGTGCATCGGACCGGGCCGGAGTGAAGCGCAAGGTGGCCATGCAAAAGAATATGTGGATCCGGCAAGAAAACTCAAGTTAATTATTTTTATATTATGTTTTATTTAATGGATTTTAAACCTCGTTGTAATAAGGCCATGGGCCACTAGTTTATATCTTATTTTATTATGGGATAAATTATTTTTAGTTATTCAAACATTTATTTTATTTAAACTATTAACTATTAATTTTTCCCAAATAAAGGGTTAAACATAAGAAAAATATTTTCTGAAAATACGACATGTTTTACAAAATTTCTTTAGTGACATACCAGATCCGATCGTGGTGTTTGGACCAGGTTTGGGGTGTTACAGTCGACGCTGTTGATGGCCCCGTCTCATCACCCCTTCTCCTTGGATTTAAAGGGACCTGATGTTCCCTTCGCTCACGAAGTTGCCGTCGTCTCTCTTCTTCCGACAATAGATACGGCTTGCCATAGATCCTAAACCATGGCATGTACTCCGGCACGCACGCTAACTCAGGAACGATGATCGGTTCCCGAAAAGGTAAAAAGTCATACCGGTTCTCCCACATCTCGATATGACCTGACCAAAATATTGGTCAATCCGTGCGCAGCAGCCGTAAGTCCACTTTGTGCTCATCATCGAGCACCTCAGGTGACACGGGAATCGGTTGCCGGAATCCAAATTACCAAAAAACCCAATCTGACTGGTGCATCTCCACGGTCCCGTAGGTGATCAATGGGACCTTAACGTGCAACTGCTCGGATTTTGGAAGAACTATTCCTAATTATCGCCAAATTTTTGGATCCTCGACGGTGTCCATTGAAACTATATTAAAATTACCAAAATATTAGTTATATACATAATACTAGACACTACATATGAAATACTAAATTATAATAACGAAATTGAAACTTACTTATGATTCCACCATTGGTCCAATAGAGCCAGATATCCTCAAGTGAGTTAGGTATTCCAACATGACTCGTCGAATGGTTCCACCTAATTAAATAAACTTTTAGCATGCAATTATACTATAAATCTACGAAATAATTGTAAAATATAATATTAAATTTACCTCGTTATTAGTGGAAATGAATATGGCTGGTCGAGTCGAGGACGTAAAATGGAAATCGAAACCATGCCCATGATTACAGAGTGATAGGCAACCTCCGATTTTTGCTTTACTCGTAGCGTCGTTGTTCAGACATCTCTCGGTACAACCTCGATAGCACGGGACCCCAACTCAATTCACCGATCGCCTCGAAATCAACAAGTTTCGTGGAGCCATCTAGGTGGACGAGGTTTCTAGAGAGGTCCCAGCATCGATAGCCTCCAATTATCGAAGAATGTATGCCCGAGCATACCGTATTCTTTCTACTTGATCGAACCTCGTTTGGCTCCGGGAATGTGTCTCATAACCAGGCCATATCGATCCGAGCTCTTTGAATTCTATCCGGAATGGCGCCGTAAGCTCGTAGCATACGACCATCTAATCGATAGATGTTGAGACCGGTGACTCACCGAATTGGCCCACCAGTAATCCCAACTGCAATTGCACATCTTCTAGAGTGATGGTACACTCTCCGCATGGTAGATGGAAAGTGTGCGCCTCGGGTCTCCACCTCTCTATCAACGCTACCGATCAAAAGCGGCTCCAACTTGAACCCCTACTATCATGGCCACGTGCAAAAACCCGCTTCCGTAAGTAATTCTCGATCAACGCACGATGGGGACTATGCATGTTGCGAATATAACATTCCAACACCGATCTATGATCTGTTTAAAAATTATAAAATTAAAATTAATTAAATTGCATAATTGAAAAAATTAAATAATATTGAAAAATTAAAATTAAAACTTACCATTTGCATTTGCTCGACGGAGATGTGCTTGTTGTCTAGGCAAAGTAATTCCCCGGCCATTGTAATCGGATAAAAATTTTAAAATTTTCCAAAAAATATATTAAAAAATTATAAAGGGCTTTTTCAGTAAATAGTAAGGACTATTTTGAAATTTGAGCGTAAATTTCAAGGACTTTGAGAGAAAATTGAGAGAAAATTAAGAGAATATTGAGAATGGATTGAAGTGTGAAAAAATAAAGGGTTGGGGGGTTTTATAGTTTTTTTTTTACCATTGGGCCCCCAACGGTAAAAAAAATTGGCCGTTGGGATTTGACTGTTAGAGAAAAAGCGCCGAGGACGCCGCTTAGTGCCGCTCGCAAAGCGCGCCTACGTAAGCGCGCTTTGTTGAAGTGGCACAAAGCGCGCCCTAGGGCGCTGCTTGTTGTTTCCCTAAAGCGTACCGACGACGCGTTTTGGGGAAACGACCATTTTCCGTAAATATTCTTCAAACTGACCCATTTTCGTAAATAATTTAAATTTTTGGTATATATGAGATATTTACCCGCAAAAATAGAAAGGCATAAAATGTAACCAAAAAATATATAAAGGCTTAAAGTATGTCATCTAATGAAACCCTACAACCACTTCATATCAAATGACTCCGAAAATATGCTTAAAGCGCCATGAACATCCTTGCTATCCAATAGCATCATCTATAAACTGATACTAGTTTAGGGTGTAAATTAATTGCTATTCATAGTAGTACCATCACCATGCGATCTGCAAATAAATTTAAATCATTAAATATAATAATTCAACTTTTATTTGATATTTACTACTTGCTTATCCGGTGATCAATATCTTAAATTTATATTTTACATTAAAATGATTGATTTGATTTTTTAAAATCAAATGGTTAGTTCCTTTGTTTCTTTACTTTAAACTCTAATATCATATGCTTTTCATTGCACATCTAATATTAATTATTATTATTTTATAATTTTTAAAATATTAGAATAAATTAAAACAAACTATTAGAACTGAATTTCTGAATAAAATCATTTTGATAATCAAAATTGTTTTAAGTGAATCAATTTATATAGTACAAGTAAATTTAAGAAAAATGTAATCAAGTGAATTATATAATTAATTGTAAAATTATTATTGAACCGGTAAATATACAAATGTAATGATATTGTGGAGGTGTACAAGTAATTTTACAAATGTAATGATATTGTGGAGGTGTACAAGTAATTTTAAGAGTATTATTAAGGTTGTTGGAATCGGAGTAAGACACAACCAGGGTTTTAGTTCGAAGAGAGGGATTAGATCAGTTGACTTGTCAATCAGTATGAATTGAGCTAAAAAAAAATCAATTGAACCAATGGTCGAATTGATTTTCACTATTTTTAAATATATTTTTATTTTTTGAGTTTTTTATAATCTGTTTAATTGAATCGGACAAACCAGTTGAATTGAGCACCAATAGTTAGATCGATTTGACTATTGATTCAGTTTGAAAATTTTGGTACTTATCAGTTATACATTTTTCTAATTATAAATGTAATATTGTAAATTCAGCTAATTACAACTTGAATCAGATAATTGAATTGATTAATTTATAAAATTAAAAGATTAATTTTTATTTAATTAAATTGGTCTAAACACATAAAATCAATACACTCATGTCCCTAATTACAAACACAGTATATTGGATTATCAAATTATCAGTTAATCACTGGTTTAATTGAATAGGTTTATGTACAAATGTAAGCCGGCCCATTTACTCGTAGACACATGTTTCTAGTTAGGTCCTGATTTGTGAGTAAAAACTTCAAGGAACAAAGTAAAAATAAGGTATAGTTTAGGGAATAAAAAATGCATTAAGCATAAACAAAACATACTTGGCAGGAGCGTAGTCAATGGAGTGCTGCCAGGTTGCAATTCCCTTCAAAATAAAGAAAAAAAAAGAAAAAAAACTTTCTTTAATAAGTTGTAACGTTTATCAAGTTTCTTGGAGTTGTTGCATTTTGGAGAGTGATCGAATTTCAAACGCTTTAATTTTTAAGAGGAAGTTATTTGTTCTACAAAAGGGAATGTAAAATTAGCTAATTTAGATAATTTGACCTCCAATCTATATTCTTATTAGACCCTCATTCGTATCAATATATATAGCAAGTGAAGAGGATATAAATAGTAAAATAGTTGTCAATAAGTCAGGAAGTAGCCCAGATGACCATTTGGACAAGAGCGTGCCACCTGCCATTTTGGTCTTCAAATTTTATCGGGAATATGAAGTTGTTGGTCACTAAATATTTACATGAGTTCAATTACTCCATACTATCAAGTTAGATTAAATGACAAGATCTGTCCCATCACAGACATCATTATCTCATCGAAGACATCCACCCTAAATGTTTCATAATGATGACTTAGTGACAAGTCCAACACGTTAACATCACATTACATAAAACCCTTGTCTATAAATACATTCGAGAAAGAAAAGATTGATCCTTAAAGATACTAAGCCTACACTCTGTTAACTCACTTTTAGCCCTCGGTCTTCATACTCTCCTCATATTCACCTTTCAAAATTTCTAGCTTTTCATTTTAGATAGGTGAACTGACTTCCATAACAACCATCACTCTTTCCTCCATATCTTGTCTTTGTTGTATTATTGTATCACCAATTGGTGTGGTGAGCGTGAAAAACATGGGTTCACAATCACTGAGTGGCATCCTCATTGACCAGACTAACAAGGCCATCAATTCAGCCAACCAAATCCACTCCTCCACTCCACCCAGCACCTCCATCTCACTTGCCTCAAGAACTCCCATTGGTATGAACTTTACCTAGAATCTTTCTCCTTTTACCCCTATAGGAACCCCTCTACGGTACGCGATTATTCTTTTCCTCTACCCTGGAACAATTGATGAAGCACTGAGGGATCCTTTGGTTTCCAACCCTGTCATTTCTACTTCACCAATAGTAACCATTCCCCAACTGCTCCGACTCCACCAATTATCGTAGTGCCTCAACTGCAACGTGATGTGTCCCCTCCTAGACACTCATCATTTGTAAGAGGCATAACTTGTCTCACAACCACGCCTGCTCCACCAACCATGACCCACACCCTTGGACTAGGGTTCTCACCAACAAACGCCAAGTCCTCAGCCTCATGAATCAGAAACTCAAGAAAAGTTGTGACACTTAAAAGAGCAGTTTTCCCAACAGGAGCACCGCTTTAAAGAACAAAAAGAACAACGCGTCTTTGACCAAAGGAGCACCCAGAATGAGCAACATATTACTAAGCTAAGAGCTGCACGAGAGGTCCCCAAACGAGAGTTCCCTTACCTACGGTAGAACCACAACAACCCCGACTGTTTCTTTTGATTCCCCTCGAATAGTTGGTACAGGTTCTAGAAGACCTTGAGCTTCGGGTCCTTCTTTCTTTCTTGACAAAGGATGATGAAGCCAGTCAGCAACCATCAAGAGGTTAAGGATAGTTGCTCGTAGCTATTTTATAAAATTCAAAACCTCCCGCGCAAAAAGATGCAGCGAAAAGGTTTCAAATCTAACTCCATGTCTCAAAGTCCCTTTGACATATCTAAGTATTCTTTTAGCGACCTTGTAGTGGACAATATTACAGAAGGCATAAACCTTGAAAGAAGACTTACACCATAGGTGATGTCCGGTCGAGTTCTTTATTAAGTATAGCAAAATGACCCACCAAACTTCGATATTCCTTTTCATTTACCCTTGCATGATCTCCACTCTTTGGTTAGCTTTTCTCCTTGTGCAACCTGGTGTGCTAAGCATCTTCTGCTTTGCATACAAAATCATTGAGGATCTTTGATGCAAAAGCATGTTGGTGATAAAGATACCTTGATCGATTGACTTACTTCCATTCCAAGGAAGTATGTCATGACCCCTAAATCATCATTTCAAAAACTTGTCGATCGTGCCTTGAATTGAGAGATTAACTCATCTTCTTTCTGTTACAAGCAAATCATCGACATAGAGGATACAATCAGCATGGTTTCTCCATCGATCTTTTTACATAGAGTGTTGCTTCACCGACACTCTTCTCAAACCCAAGCCTTGACAGTAGGTATCTATTCGCCATACCTGTGCTCTTGGTGCCTGTTTTCAGCCATACAAAGCCTTCTTCAACTTGTAGACCTTGTCTTCATGTCCTTCTATTAAGAAGCCATCCGGTTGTTCAATGAAAATTTCCTCTTTAAGGAAACCATTAAGAAATCTTGATTTGACATCTAAGCGATGAAGCTTCCATCGTTTTTGAGCAAATTTATAGCACATAACAAATTAATGGTATCTAATCCGCCCAGGAGCAAACGTTTCTAGAAAGTCTACCCCATATTGTCGATTATAACCCTTGACCACAAGCCTTGCTTTGTGCTTGTTCAAGGAGCCATCTGCATTGTACTTGGCCCTAAACACCCATTTTACACCAATCACCTTCTTATGACTTGGTCTGTCCACTAACTCCCATGTGTCATTCTTGTTGATCATTTCCAATTCAACTTCCATTGCCTTCTTCCACTGCTTATCCTTGGCGGCTTCCTCAAAATCGAAGGTTCAACTATTGCAACATCACATCTTTGATAGATGTCCGCAATAGTCCTTGTACCTCTTGTAGGATTATCATCAACATCTTCATTGCTAGGCTCACCGACTATTTCAAGGCTCTTGTCTTGATGGTCTTCCTCAAACCGACTTGTGCTTGGATCATTCCAGCCCAAATCCTTTCTTCATTGAATCGACATCTCTACTCACCAAGACTTTCTTTGTTGCTGGATCAAGCACCACCTTAGCCTTTGTTTGTATTGCTATATCCAACAAATATCCACGAAGCAATTTCTTCTTTCCAACTTAGTTCTCTTTTCATTGGAATAAGAACATAGAGATACAACCAAACACCTTCAAATGTGCAACATTAGGCTTGAGTCCATGCCATGCTTCAAAGGGTGTCATGTCCTTGACAGCTTGTGTTGGCAGTTTGTTAAGCAAATACACTGAGGTATTAACTGCCTCAGCCCAAAACTTGCTTGGTAACTTGCTTTCAAATAATAGACACCTGGCCATGTTCATCACTGTTCTGTTTCTTCTTTCACATACTCCATTCTGCTGAGGAGTATACACTGTGGTAAGTTGGTGATGGATCCCATTTTGCTCACATAGCTTCTGAAATTTGTCAGATAAATACTCTGAGCCATTGTCAGTTCTCAGGGCTTTAACTTTGCAACCTGTTTGATTTTCAGCTAAAGCCTTAAATTTGTTGAAGGCTTCAAAGACTTCAGATTTCTGCTTCAAGAAATAAACATAGCAGAATCTAGTCAGATCATCAATAAATAGCACAAAATACCTGCTATCATTCAAGGAAGGAGTCCTCATTGGTCCACAGATATCAGAGTGAACCAGTTCAAGCTTTTCTCGAGCTCTAAAAGCTTTGTCAACTGGAAAGGGCAGTCTGACTTGTTTACCAAACTGACAAACTTCACAGACAGACTCCTTGACTTCAACCTTGCATAAATCATCAACCATATTCAATCTACTCATCAAATCTAATGATTTGTAACTAGCATGGCCTAGCCTTTTATGCCATAGACTAGTGCTATCAGCCAAACTTGTATAGGCCTTCTTCTCAAGCATATTCACATCAAGCATGAAGCTTCTATCATCATTACATCAGTAATCGATTCGACCATAAAGGTCTCTAACAATGCAGGAACCATTTTCAAAGGTAAGTGAGTGACCCTTTTCTACCAGTTGTCCAACACTTAACAAATTCTGGTCTATTTCAGGTACAAAAAGTACATCAGAGATTATTTTGTTACCTGAAACAGTCTTGATCACCACATTGCCTCTGCCCTTAGCTTCAATCAGATCTCCATTGCCTATCCCGATTTTCGAGACAAAGCTTCTATCAAGATCTTTAAATGACCCTTCATTAGTCGCCATATGGTGTGTGCAACCACCGTCCACTAACCACTCGCTTTAGCCTTCTTTGGTTGTTGCAAAGCACTTTGTTGTGAAGACATGCTCCTCCCGAGCTTGAAGGTCCTCAGCTTGATTTGAGCCTTGGCTTCACATGCAGGGTGCCTTGCCTTACTTTTGAGACCTTTTCCACATGTCCAAACTGCTTGCAACTCCTCGCATTGGATGTCCGGTCTATACCAAGAATATTTTTACGAATGTGAGGTCTTTTGGCGGTGTTTGCAAGGTGGTAACCTTTTCTCGACTCGATTCTCTTCTTGACTTTACTTTCTTATCAAGCCATGGTTTCTTACTTTTCCGACTTGAGTCTTCCTTGGTCTTTGCTTGAAAGGCTCCCTCGAATGGTCTTCTTGTCTATTGGCTCTTCTCTGTTCAAGTGCATAGAGTGAATTCACTAGCTCGGATAGAGAAATAGTTGTGAGGTCTCATGAGTCCTCCAATGAGGAGATTTTGACTCGAATCTCTCGGGAAGAGTGGTGATCACCTTCTCAACAACTCTACTCTCACTAAAATCTTCACCATGACCTTATACTATTGGATGGCCATTATTCCATCTGAATATTGCTTGATAGTCTTAAACCCCATTCTAAAGGATACAAAGGGAGAAAGAAGCATAAAGGGTTCTTGTAAGTCTCGTGCAAGCTTTTTTTCCCTCCACCTGAGATATCTCGTACAAAGCCATCTTGTGGTAGAGCCCTCGAGCTTGCAACAACACGATAGATTCTTCTAGTATGGTAATGCATTGAAAACACCCACTAAAAATAGCCTCCCACATTGTTAAAAGAGGTTTCTCTTCTTCACCACCATCAGTTCCTTTGGAAGAGCCTATTTCACCTTTGTGGTTTCTAGTCACTAGAGGTCCACAAACCTCAGATGAACTCGATTGAACCTCAGAAGAAAACATCACAGCAAAGGCAAGTTTTTATAAAAGCTAAGCAAAGAAAGATTTTTACCTTGAAAATGAACTCGAAAGAAGATAAGAAAAGAATCAAGACGAGATCGAGAGAACTCGAAACAAAAAAAAACCCAAAAATGAAAACAAAACAACAAAATAGTAGTGCAAGAAACATATTATTGAAGAAGAAAAAGAAAAGTTTTTATAAGCCTTCTCACCCAAACAATGTGTTTCAACGAAATAAATGATGTCTCGATACCACCCAATTCTAAAAAAACACGTAGCTAAACGAGACATTCTATGTGAAGAAGCATCACCATTGGTATCATTTCCCAAGCGTCACTGTCAGGTCCTAAATTAAGTGTTCCTGAATGTACTTTCTTTCCTAAGAAGCTCATGCAACATGTTTCAAATTTTCTGATGATCCACATGCCAAAAGCTAATCTTTCCAAAAAACAGATAAAAACAACCAAACGCTTGGGTATGGATTCAACAAGTATGGATTCAACATTTCATAGCACGAAAAACTATCCGGAGAATGAAGACACCTTCTGGACATAACATTCCATCAATACCATATCATTATGAAATAAAGGACAAGACATAGACACAAAAGAAAGGAAAATTGTGCATATTTCATTAAAATTAGAATAATGTATAATGGAGAAATTATAAACAACTATACAAATAAAATTTTATACAAGCTTATTCTATAACAGGACCTTTTCCCTTATTATGGGAGGTATCTGGAACTACAGGACCTTTCCCTTTGTTGCGAGAGGCCTTGAGATCAGGATCATCATCACCAAAAAAACTAGAGGCATCTTCGCTAGTGTTGTGCGGAAGCGTGTAAAAGAGTATAATTATTGTACTGAAAAATCACACTAAGTTCAATTCCCAGGAAAGAGAGGTAGATCACGAGGATCACTTAAGTACCAGATCTTTCCTAGCCAGAATATCCCTCTATTGTAATTTAATAGCACAATAAATAACTACAATCACATACAAAATATGAAAAATAAATAATAAAGAACACCAGAATTTTAACGAGGTTCGGCAAATTTTGCCTACGTCCTCGGGCACTACCAAATATATTTCACTCCAAAAATACAAGTGAAAATTTACAAATAGGGAGAGAGAATAATGCCTTAAGTAGAGAATGGCAAATGTTGGGATGAAGAAAAATGAGAAATGGTTAGGCCTATTTATAGTTGAAGTTCAAGGATTAACTTGCAAAGTATCTATACAAATGGGGACCAAAATTGGAATTAACCCATGCCTAATTTTAACCCAAATTAAATGCTCCTATTTTCTGTGCCTAATTTCTGACATTTGGTGCCAAATTTCTACAGCCATTATCTTTGACTTTTCAAAGATTATTTGTTGCTAATAGCTAGCAACACCATCCGTAGTTGTTCTTCCAGGTGGTCTGAATTGAACTGCAATGTCTTCAAGATGAAGAAACGAATTCTAATGAGAACATCCCCCCATAGTATACTAACCTCCTGAAAAAATTCTAGAACTTCTCTAATTCATACATATAGGGGTAGTATACGTCGAAACCTAGTTGATAACCCTCTTGAAGCATGCCAATGAAGGGTTGGAAGTTCAACCCAATGAGGTTCAATGACCCAAATGTTGCTTGCATAGTAGCAAGTAGCCCATGCACAACAATAGCAGGGACAACCCCTTCCATCGTATCCGTGATCTTTTTGTCTCCACCTATATCTCCATCTCCCCTTTGCGAGCCCTTTCTTCCCTTAAAGACCGAATTTGCCTATCCAACCTCCCGATAATAGTATTAATGTAACACCCCTCGTCCAACCCAATCGTCGGATTCGAGTTACGGGATGATACAATTGTTGTTGAAGCAATTACCATCAAATACATCATAAATAAATCATTCAAACATTTCATCATGTCTTAAACACATTCACATTATGATATACAATTAAATCTGAGCCTAAATCGAGCTTACGAAAGCTCTTTTATAGACTTGAGCTTGAAAAATTACCATATTGCAATGTTTTCAAAGTTTACAGAATAGGTCTCGATACCCCATAAAGGTACCAATACCATTTTGACATTTAATGTTTTAGAAACATTGAAATAAAAACAAATGTATCGATACTAGACACAAAGTGTCGGTACCCTTGTCAAGGTATTGATACATTATCTCTGTATCGATACCATTTTTAAGTTCGATGTTTAAAAATTTAAGAAAAGTTACCAATATACTGATACCATTTTCTAATATATTGATACCTCTAAGCTAAAATGGCAAAAACTTGCATTTTGATACCTATTTCATGCCAACTTAACAACCAACTCAAATGATACTTAATCGCACACTAAAACCTACATAAAACCAATCAAAACACATACCAAAACGTTCATTTATCCATATCTAAAATCAACCAATCCAATGTGCCACAATTTGGCACCAAACATATCAATTTAACCTATACCAATTCGATCTACTAATCTTTGTCTTATAACCATTCAAATTGATCAATTTATCATACCACTCCATGATCATTATACGATTTGAGTGTGATACCAAAATATCATAATATGTTACCAAAACAAACACAATTACACATATGCATTAGCTTCTAAAATCAGGCATTAGATAATATTCAAACCAAACTATCATCCAAAGTAACAACATATATTAACACCTATGTACATGCCACATAACCGAATCCAAAAATAGTTAAAAGACTATCGATTCTCTAGTAGGATAATGTGATCTTCAAGTTGATCTGATCAAATGGTTCCACAAATTAACAATCTACAGAGAGAAGGAAAAATAACGGGTAAACATAATGAATGCTTAGTAAATGTATATAAAATTTACCTTTGAATTCGTATTTTTTATATAGGTTTTACATGATAATTTTAATCATTTCTTGAAACAAATCATTACAAATTCAAAGTACAACAAGACAAAGCAAAGCAATTAATGATGCATGAAAGCATGAAACCGAACGGCTAAAATTTGTAAATACAAACACCAATTAAGACTACAATAACTAATTAGACATTTATATATACATAGGGAATTGGAAATTATACCATATTTTTTCACTTGCAATGAGGGGATGTGAGCCTCTAATGGCAATGCTGTTGACCCATCAACTTTATGTATCTTTGTACCCGAATCCCCAGTTGATCTCCATTGGCATCATGCACCTCCCACTCTCTGTTTCTTACGTTTCACAAACTCAACCCATCCCTTACTGAGGACAGGCTTGGGGTGGCCCTCATTTTTCCTAGTGTACAGCCGAAAGGTCCACACCTTCGTATCATTGTCCCTCACCTCTAAATCCATCATCTGTCTCCCTTCCTCTACTTTCAAGTGTTCCCTCGCTGTAGCCGTTGGAAATGATAACCTAACCCTAACATCTGTGCGACGAATATCTTTGAGCAAATCTCCATTCCCAATGGTTCCAAAGTGAACAACAAGTTTGTTAAGTTCTCAGAGTTTGCCATTCACTTTGTTAATTTGACAACAATTTATAGCTTGCATCAGCCGTTCAGCCGGCCTTTCCCATTTCGCTGGCAACTGCAAGTTTAGTTGAAATAAAAAACAATTAAACTATCGAAATCACAACCTTAAATGTCTGAGAAACTTCTAAATATATAGGATAATGCACATAGCACGTGCTGGCATCTGTTCTAGCTATCGGGCGGTGTGGTGGAGATGTTTCATTTTCAATTTTCATCTATTATAATTAATAGCGGATTGTTCATGCCGTCAAATTTTAAACAGGGCCGGGTTTATTATTAGAAAGTCAAATTTGAGAAGATGTGAAGTTCAGAATTCTATAACGGGTTCCATTTTGAAGCCGGCCTGGAAATTTGACTGTTCTGTACTATGAAGTACACATTGTACTATGAAGGTCGTTATATTAAAAGAATTCTATTTTACTCTCTCTACTAAAGGAATAGATAAATTAGTTTCTACATTAGATCAAAGAAGTAAATTAATTCTTTTGTTAAAAATTCTATCTATTTCTACTATTAAAAATTAGTCATTATTCATTAGCATGCGTCTGACTCTTTTTTCTCTTTAGAGAAAAGCATGCAATTGAGCTTTGAGTACGCATTGAGAAAGTGGAAGTTTCAATAGGCAGGCTTGAGGGGATGGGATGGGAGGGGAGACTAATCTTGTTTAAGACCCCGACAAAGATCCGATCCCAAAGCTAAGCCCCAAGGAAGAAATCAATTGGTGGTGCTTGCTTTTAGTTCAGCCACATGTATTTGTATAGCAAGAATTGTATAAAATATTACTACTATAAATATTTATATTTTATATTTTTATATAATATATTTTTATATAATTTGGTAATTAAGTTTTGATATTATTTTAATGTAATATCGGTGTTATTTTTGTTCAGTTTAATATTTGTATTTGATAAAAGTTATATATTTTAGTGAAGGTAAAAATGCTAATATTTTAGTGTTTAATTAGTTTTAGAGTTGATTTAATGAAAATTTATAATTAGCTAATAATATTAGCAATTAACTTTCATCAAATCAACCCTAAATTCGAATCAAATTACATTCATCGAATTGTATTTGACAAATTAAATATAAAAATTAAACAAATTCACAATTAACACTAAATTTACTTTATTAATAATATCATGAGAAATTTAAACTTAATAATATTAGTAGTTAACTTTCATTAAATCAACCCTAAAACCCGAATCAAACAATAAAAGTTAACATTGTTACCTTTAGGTACCAAAATTTATAACTTTTATCAAATACTAGTATTAGATTGAACCAAAAACAACACAAGTGCTATATTAGAAAAAAAAATATCAAACTCGAGTACCAAAGTATGTATTAAGCCAAAACAATTTATAGCACTACAAGAAATCGACATTTGACTATGCAAATTTGATACCAAATAATATATTAAGTGTCGAAACCATTTTAAAAATCGGGTTTTGAAAAATGGGGATCGACTTTAAAAAACAAAACGGAGTCGCCACCAATCTTTTTTACTTAGGTGTGATTGGATCACCTTGTAAAACGTTTTATTTTAAAACATTTGATTTTGGTCCGAAAACAAGAAAATAGGTTCGGGAGTCGGTTAAGTATGAGGAAGGGTTAGCACCCTCATAACGCCCAAAAATTGGTACCTAATCGATAAAATCATGTTCGAATATTGAAAATAAAGAAAGTTAGAAGATATGGTCCTTTTATTAGAAAGAAAATCAAGACTTACTTATTACAAAGAAATAAAGTACTTTACCTAATAAGTTAAGGTATAGCACCTCATGACTTTGAAATTAAGCTCCTCTTTATTTTAGAAAATTCCTACCTCAAAATCAAGACGTCGAACCCAATAAGTTAGGGCAAAACGTTTTGAATTCCCGAGAATAGGTTTTTTGATTTGAAATTGGTAAATCTCAACTTTTCTCTTTAAATATAAAAAAAAGGGGATATGTGATACCTAAAGTTTCACGAGAAAAAATCGAACCCAATAAGTTAGGGCAAAATTCTTCTCGAAATTCCCCAAATATCACATATCACCATATTTTGAAAATCTTTTGAATAAAATGTGTCGATTCAAAAGATGTTTTTATGAAAGCTATGGTTTGGATGGGGTATTACAACATATATTGAAAATAAATAACAAATTATAAATAATAAAAGAGTAATATAAATGACAATATAATCTACAAATTATACTAACAACGAACAATAAAATAATAACACAAATATAATGAACTATACTAAACAATAATATACAATCTAAAGCAAATAAACATGTAATAGCAATAAATGAAAGAATAATATATTAAAAAATAATACTTTTATATAAAGTAACAAAATTTAAGGTAAAAGGAACTTATAATAAAATATAATATATATATATATATATATAGAAATGATAGTAATAAAAAAAAGTATTTTAGAAAATGTATAAAACTACATAAATAATACAAATAAAATATGTTAGATAATAAAGATAAAAATAAGGATTTTAGGGATATATAATATAACCTAATACTATATAATGTATAAAAATAATATATTAATAATACATAAAAATATTAAATAATATAAAATAAATAATAATAATTAAATATATAATAGATTAGTACATATATATATATATATATATATAACTTATACTATTAATAAATTAAGATACAAATAATGAAAATATTTAATATGATAAAACATTTAATATAATAATAAAATAATTTAAAGTAAAAATAATAACAAAAGAAATTTTGGATTAAATAAATATAAAGGGTTAAATAGCAATTAAACAAATTAAAAGAATTAAATCAAAAATACGCGTTAAATAACAGGGATCAAAACAGAAATTAATCTTATTTTTAAAACGGCATCGTTCCATTTTTTACTTTTAAAATAGACTGAGGGACTAAATCGAAACAGAAATAAATTTTTTGGGTAAATTTTTAAAAAATAAAATATTAAATTGGATTAAATTAAAACAAATAAAATTAAAAGGGATTTAAATGGTAATTATGCCATTATTTAAAAAACGCGGATCTTTGCCAAGGGTCGGGTCGACATGCGGATCTGGTATTTGCTAAACAGCGTCGTGTCTCATCTGCTATATAAACCAATTTCAGCCTTAAGAATTCATTTTAACACCGTTCAGGAAAAAAAAATTTGAAAATGCTCTGACACTGCTCTCGTTTCTGCTTGGAACAACCATTGATCTTCACGGGCCACATCGTTTCCACGCTACCGTCATGGACATGCCACGAGGAGCCAAATCCATCCATTTTGAAGCCAAAAAGCAGGTAACCTTCTTGCCTTTTTTTCTTAGTATTTGTGCAGAGAATAATGTAAATATGAAGATAAAATAATGCGAAAATAACCTTCGGCTCAAAATTTCTGTTTTTTATTTCAATATCTTTCGATTTTCTGTATTCTCCCCCCTCTCTTTACAGATTTTTGTAAGGCTTTTTATAGCCTACTAAATAAACAAAAAAAAGAAACTACCATATTTGCTGCCGATTTCTTTCCTTTTGCAGGTGGATGAGCAGATCTCGGCGTTGGAGGCGTTATTCGCTCGAATCGCGGCCTGACGAGGGGCGAACTGAAGGCGCGACGATCGGGATCTTACTGGGGCTAAGCTTGCGGCGCAACAATCAGGTTCCTGTTGAGGCGGCGCGATGCTTGGGATCCTGCTGACATGCTTGCGGCGCGATGGAGAAGGGTGCTCGGCGCCTAGGGTTTCCTCTGAAACCCTAGATTACTGACTTCTGTTTAGGGTTTTGGGGCCTTTTGGGTCGTGTATTTTTTTAGGCTTAGTTTGGGTTTTATTGGGCCACGGGACATTTTGGGCTTGGTCTATTATTGTAAAAGGACTGTAAAAAAAACACTGGTTTTATTATTTATTTATTTTTTAACAGGCCCGGTCAAAATTGGGCTCTTACAACTGCCCCTCTTTGTTCATTGTCGTGTAACGAGACTAGAACAAAGACTATAAAAGGACCAATTTTGCCCGGTCTTGGCCGAGCTTCGACTTCTTTGATCTTTAATGACTTCCAATCCGAACTGCAACTTCAACGGCATCGGAGTTTCATCTTGATTTCAGTGAGTTTGATAGCTTCAACTTCATGAAGGCAGTATCCACTATCTTTTGATCTGTTCCACTGCAAACTCAGGGAGACTAGATCTGATATTTTCAATCTGATTTCTGCAAACTCAGGGATCACCAGACTAATGTCTTCGATCTGCTTCCTACAAACTCGGGAATCGTCAGATCTGTCATTTTCAATCTATTTCTTGCAAAGCTCAGGAATGCCAGATTGGTATCTTCGGTCTGTTCCACTGCAAACTCAGGGATGCCAATCGATGTCTTCGATCCGCTTCCTACAAACTCGAGAATCGTCGGATCATCATTTTCAATCTGCTTCCGCAAAGCTCGTGAATGCCAGATTAGTATCTTTGGTCTGCTCCACCGCAAACTCGTGGATGCGGATCGGTGGTTAAATCTGCTCCACTACCGCTAGGAAACAAGATTTGCTATTCGATCCTAGTTCTCTCCTCGCTTTAGGCGACTAGATCTACAATTTTGACCTATTCCACCGCTGGTCGGGAGATAGGGCTGGTGTCTTAAATCTGTTCCACTACTACTTAGGGAGACAAGATTTACCATTCGATATTGGTCCTCTACTACTTAGGGCGACAAGATCTACAATTTGTGGCCTATTCCACTGCTGGTCAGGGAGATAGGGCTGGTGGCTTAAATCTGTTCCACTACTGCTTAGGGAGACAAGATTTACTGTTCGATCTTGGTCCTCTACTACTTAGGGCGACAAGATCTACAATTTGTGACCTATTCCAATGCTGGTCAGGGAGATAGGGCTGGTGGCTTAAATCTGTTCCACTACTGCTTAGGGAGACAAGATTTACCGTTCGGTCTTGGTCCTCTACTGCTTAGGGCGAAAAGATCTACAATTTATGACCTATTCCACTGCTAGTCAGGGGGATAGGACTGGTGGCTTAAATCTGTTCCACTACTGCTTAGGGAGACAAGACTTGTCGTTCGATCTTGGTTCCTCATCGCTTAGGGTGACAAGATCTACAATCTTTGACCTATTCCATCGCCGGTCGGGAAATAGGGCGTGTCTTCGATCTGTTTCCTGCAAACTCAGGAATTGTCAGATCTGTCATTTTCAATCTGATCCCTACAAAGCTCAGGGATCTCCAGATTGATGTGATCGCTCCTGCAAGCTTAGGAATTGCCAAATCTACTGTCTTCGATGGTTTCCTGTAAGCTTAGCAATTGTCAGATCTGCTATCTTCAGTCTACTCCACTACAAACTCAGGGATGTCAAACTGGTGGTTAAATCTGTTCCACTACTGCTTAGGGAGACAAGATTTGTCGTTCGATCTTGGTTCCCTACTACTTAGGGTGACAAGATCTACAATTTTTGACCTATTCCACTGCTGGTCAGGGAGATAGGACTGATGTCTTTGATCTGCTTCCTGCAAACTCAGGAATTGTTAGATATACTATTTTCAATCTGATCCCTATAGGCTCAGGGATTGCCAGATTGATGTCTTCGATCGGCTTCCTGCAAGCTCAAGAATTGCCAGATCTGCTGTCTCCAATCTGTTTCACTGCAAACTCGGGGATGTCAGATTGGAATCTTCAATCTTACTACATTGTCCTTTAGAGGACATAACCTGTAGAATGGATATATGCTTTTCTCTAATGCAGCAAATGCTCCTAATTAGACATGCTATGATATGTAAAAATGATTTGAGTATGATTCCCGCTCAAGGTGTTATCATCATTTATCCGTCAAGGTTTCATCTTCGTCCCATTGAAGTATCATTTTTGCTCAATTATTTTGCCCCGTGGTTGAGTCCACTCTACTTGAACTTTGGGACATGAAGTTTGTGCCTCCTACTTGTAATAACATTTGGCTTCTTCCATCCAATCTATTACCACTCAGAAGTATAGAACTTGTATCGTTTTCCACCATTCCCATGAATGCAGGGTCTCTCGACAATGATCCCCTTTTATACTTGGCTTGACCTTGTTCTTCATTTGCCGATATGGTATCACCCACAGAATTTTCTTATCCAATAAGAATCTGAAGAGATAATCGATTTCCAATGTTTCCAGCCCTTAGGCTTGGTGAGTTCTGAATAATAGTCATGTTTCAGATTCCTCATATTATTTAAAAGCTTTTAGAGTAATATACGAAACTTTTTTTTATGAAAGTTATTAGTCCATAAATCGCTATTTCAATAAATGCTTGAAAAAGAACACAAAATAGACGAGAAAGAAATTAGTCAGGAGCATAGCTCGAAAAAATAATTTAATCAAAGATAACCCAGACAAGAAAATTAATTTGGGTGTATCTCAAAAAGAATAAAGCAATCAAAGATAAGGAATTCAAAAATGGGTAGGATAGAAGCTAGGTGCCCCAGATATCGCAGCCTGAGCTTCTTTGTTCCAACTTCTTAAGGACTATTTTAAACTCAATATGTGTTTAGGAGATCTGGAGTACTTTGTTGATGCCCCAAGGCGTAACATACTTCTTCATTGCTAATTCAGACGTAGCAAGACTCATCAGATGCCCCACTTTTATTCAAAATTTGAGCCGCCTTTTCGTGTTTTCAACTCAAAGCCCCTTTGGTCTCAATGCGCCCTTTGCGGGTTTTCGCCTTAGCCTCTCCTTTTTCTTCTTCTTCTTCTTTTTTTTTTATGAGTTTGAGCTCAAGGCGCCCTTCGCTGGTTTTCACCTTAACCCTTCCCTTTTCATGTAAAATCCTTCTTGACTGAACTTGAATTCGTCGGATTGGGCAAGTCTTCGCCATTCGTCTCGGTCAATATCAATACTCCTCCAGAATAGGCCTTTACATAAGACCTTCCCATTTTGGCATATGTTTTCCTCTAAAATTGTTTTATAGAAGAAAGGTCCTTTTCAATATCAGGTTTCTTCGTGGAATCCCCTAAGATGAACTTCTTTAATGTCAGCTCGCATCATCTAGCCGTGACGAATAGCTTTTAACCTTTTCTTCAATTAGATTCAAAAAACTGTTTCTATTCCGATGAGAAATATGTTGCCCCAACAAAGGTCCTAGCCAACGTTTGATAATCATAGGGAGTAGTGATAGCTTCTTATGCCAATCTTTACAAGTCTTAGCCACCTTTCATTTCTTCTTCTTCGTTTTTTCTTTTTTTTTTTGGCAACTTTTGTTGCACTGTGATATGCTGCCTGATCTTTGGACAAACTATAAACTTTGACTTTGTACAGTTATTTAAACGCGATCCTTTATGGCATTTGATATTTTTCCTTTATTTTTTTATTTTGATGAATTCGATGACTTCAATCTTGTAACATTGGCATATGAAGCTACTTCCATTCTCTTAGTGAAGTAAACGATAACTATGTTGATGAGTCGATATTAGGTAAAAGCTTCCAACGTGATTGGCCCCATCGCATCCATGCCCCACATATGGAAAATTTGTGATGAACTAGAGTAGCCATATGAATTTTTGTCTCCTTAAATTTAACATTTGCGGTATGACTGATGCAATCCCCTTCCGTGGTAAATCAACAGTGCCCGATCCTCTTTGTTTAGCCTGCTTCTTATTAGCCAAGGCATGTCCTGATATAATTGCGCGAAAACATCTTTATGTTCTTGAAAACAACTCAATAATGTCTTGCCTTATTTTTGTGGTGAGCTAGGCTTCAGTCTTCCCCTTTTTCCTAGGCTCATAATATCCAATAACCCTTTGTAGAGTAAAGTCTATTTTTTCATCTTCTTCTACCATCTTTAACAAATCAAAAGGTAGGTTATAATCTCTGTCATCTTCAAAATCCTGAGATCCCCCAAACCCATATCTTGTTCAAAAAGGGAGTCAGTAACAATGTCGCTCATGACGTCGATATCTGGATACCTAGGTACGAAGGCGAACGAATCCAAAGAATAAATGATTCTAAGGATGATTATTGGTATGGTCATGAATAAAAAATGAAAGAATATTTAAAAAAACAAAAGAATGTACAGTATGAAATAAAAATATGTGCTCAAACAAATTCATTTTATTGAAATAAAATTTTAAACATGAGCCTATTTCACAAAAGAGTTTTTGTTGCCTCTAGGCTTAAGACAACAAGCATGTTTTGAACATTACTCTAGATTAGCCCTAAGTACAGGGATTTCTTCCACAGTCTCATTATTCAAAACACTTCCAAGTGCACAAGGGTTTGGAAACTTTGTTCTCTGATTCCCTATTTACTTTCGATTTCTTCAAGGGATCACTTTCTTGTCTCTATGATTGGGTGATGGGTTCTCCATACTAGGTGTATCATCAATCTTGACAACTCCCATATTAAGAAGTCTCTTAACTACCTTTTTGAAGGAAGTGTAATTTTCTATTGAATACCCCGTTACTCCTGCGTGGTATTCACATTGAGCGTTTGAATCATACCATTTAGGATATGGGGGTTGTAACGACTGAAGATAATATGGAGACACCACATGCGCGTCAAATAAACTTTGATCTAGCTCCTTATACGTCATCGGGATTGGAGTAAATTGGAACTTTCCAGAGTCTTGCGTTGGAGAAACCTAATCATTGGTAGTTACCGTCATTGGCTGGTTCATTGTAATTGGCTCCGAATGGCTCATTTTCTTTTCCTTCTTCTTTAAGGCTTTTGAGGTCCCTTCTCCTCTTTCTTTCGTTTCTACCAGAGCAATCGATTTGGCTTGATCTTCGCTCGAGTTAACACCTATTGGAGAGTAAATGATGTCTTCCTCATTATCTTCACTATTGTCCACTAAGCCACTCCTTTTTCCAAGTCCTCCGGCTAGTAACTAGGTTAGCTGACCTATCACATTCTTTTGAAATTCCCGTATTTCTTATTAAATCTCAATCAATTACCTCTGCATCTGTATTTGCATTTGCTCTATTCTTTCCAATATTTGTTCCATGTTTTCCAAGTTAACTGAAACATTTTACCTAATTAGGGTCATTTTGTAAAAATCTAATGCAAATGATGCAATTTAATGCAAATGCATGAATGCAAAGAAATAGAGGCGTTGACTCTGAATTCAGTTACATTAGAAAAACTTTACTAGAAAATAAATTTCTTTACACAAAACGAATCGCATGAACGACCTTGTCCTCATAGTCCAAGTGAAAATATGAATCCCTTTTTTCACAAAAGTCAAGTCTTGCAAACTTCTAATAGATGCCTCCTCTAGCTCCTTTTGCTTGATCTGGACTGCGACTCCTGTTCACTTGTTAGCTTCTTCAAGAATGTCGAGCCGTGGTAATCTTCGAATAGTCTTTTCAACTTGAATCTTTGGGTGATAAGGTCTTGCATTCCTTCACGAACAATCAGTCTTCTCTCGTTGTGTTCACTTGGACTATATTCGGATGACCGTATTATAATCCACTTTATCAAAAAATCCATTTTCTTATGACCAACTTTTCTATTTAGTAATCGAATTTGAAATCAACACCTCTTTTCTATGATGTGAATGCAATGCAATCAAAACAAAAGAAAACCCGTTAGCACAGGAAAATAATTAACATAGAACCTATCAGGGTGACCACTAGGGTTTGACATGGTTCTACCTAGGGTAGGCCTTTAGGTTTTCTACATGTGGTTTAGCTCTAAAGTTGAGGTACCCGAACCAGTAGATTCCTCGATCCTCACCCATTATAGGCTCATATGGACCGAATTCGGTTCAGGGGAATACATTTCCCTATGGTGCGAAGGTGAGAACCTCACGAAGACATAGGTACGGATGTATCCCAAAGTGATTCACTATCTTGCGGAGGTGAAAACCTCACGAAGGAGTAGCCTCACTCCCACTTAAGGGTGTGACCACGCGATCATGCAAAGGCAATGCAGAGCAATATATTTAAAACCACATGCAATAAAAGGATTATATTTTTTAAAATTAGAATTTTAAATTTGAACAAAAGGACATGAAATTATCAATTTTACGGCCTGACTCTCTTGTAATCCTCAGTGGAGTCGCCAAGCTGTCGAAACCATTTCAAAATTGGGTTTTGAAAAATGGGGATCGACTTTAAAAAAACAAAAACGGGAGTCGCCACCAATCTTTTTTACTTAGGTGTGATTGGATCACCTTGTAAAACGTTTTATTTTAAAACATTTGATTTTGGTCCACGAAAACAAGAAAATAGGTTCGGGAGTCGGTTACGTATGAGGAAGGGTTAGCACCCTCATAACGCCCAAAAATTGGTACTTAATCGATAAAATCATGTCCGAATATTGAAAATAAAGAAAGTTAGAAGATATGGTCCTTTTATTAGAAAGAAAATCAAGACTTACTTATTACAAAGAAATAAAGTACTTTACCCAATAAGTTAAGGTATAGCACCTCATGACTTTGAAATTAAGCTCGTCTTTATTTTAGAAAATTCCTACCTCAAGATGCAAGACGTCGAACCCAATAAGTTAGGGCAAAACGCTTTGAATTCCCGAGAATAGGTTTTTTGATTTGAAATTGGTAAATCTCAACTTTTCTCTTAAATATAAAAAAAAGGGATATGTGATACCTAAAGTTTCACGAGAAAAAATTGAACCCAATAAGTTAGGGCAAAATTCTTCTCGAAATTCCCTAAATATCACATATCACCATATTTTGAAAATCATTTGAATAAAATGTGTCGATTCAAAAGATGTTTTTATGAAAGCTATGGTTTGGATGGGGTATTACAACATATATTGAAAATAAATAACAAATTATAAATAATAAAAGAGTAATATAAGTGACAATATAATCTACAAATTATACTAACAACGAACAATAAAATAATAACACAAATATAATGAGCTATACTAAACAATAATATTCAATCTAAAGCAAATAAACATGTAATAGCAATAAATGAAAGAATAATATATTAAAAAATAATACTTTTTATATAAAGTAACAAAATTTAAGGTAAAAGGAACTTATAATATATATATATATATATATATATATATGATAGTAATAAAAATAAAGTATTTTAGAAAATGTATAAAACTACATAAATAATATAAATAAAATATGTTAGATAATATAGATTAAAAATAAGGATTTTAGGGATATATAATATAACCTAATACTATATAATGTATAAAAATAATATATTAATAATACATAAAAATATTAAATAATATAAAATAAATAATAATAATTAAATATATAATAGATTAGTACATATAAAAATATATATATAAAACTTATACTATTAATAAATTAAGATACAAATAATGAAAATATTTAATATGATAAAACATTTAATATAATAATAAAATAATTTAAATTAAAATAATAACAAAAGAAATTTAGGATTAAATAAATATAAAGGGTTAAATAGCAATTAAACAAATTAAAAGAATTAAATCAAAAACGCGCGTTAAATAACAGGGATCAAAACAAAAATTAATCCTATTTTTAAAATGGCGTCGTTCCAATTTTTACTTTTAAAACAGACTGAGGGACTAAATCGAAATAGAAATAAATTTTTCGGGTAAATTTTTAAAAAAGAAAATATTAAATTGGATTAAATTAAAACAAATAAAATTAAAAATGGTAATTATGCCATTATTTAAAAAAACGCAGATCTTTGCCACGGGTCGGGTCGACACGCGGAATCGTCATTTGCTAGACGGCGTCGTGTCTCATCTGCTATATAAACCAATTTCAGCCTTAAGAATTCATTTTAACACCGTTCAGGAAAAAAAAATTTGAAAATGCTCTGACACTGCTCTCGTTACTGCTTGGAACAACCATTGATTTTCACGGGCCACGCGCTGCACGCGCCGTCATGGACGGCGGTCGGGAGCCAAATCCCTCCGTTTTGAAGCCAAAAAGCAGGTAACCTTCTTGCTTTTTTTTTTCTTAGTATTTGTGTAGAGAATAATGTAAATATGAAGATAAAATAATGCGAAAATCACCTTCGGCTCAAAATTTCTGTTTTTTATTTCAATATCTTTCAGTTTTCCTGTATTCTCCCCCTCCTCTCTTTACAGATTTTTGTAAGGCTTTTTAGCCTACGAAATAAACAAATAAAAAAGAAACTGCCATGTTTGCTGCCGATTTCTTTCCTTTTGCAGGTGGATGAGCAGATCTCGGCGTTGGAGGCGTTATTCGCTCGAATCGCGGCCTGACGAGGGGCGAACTGAAGGCGCGACGATCGAGATCTTCTTGGCGAAGCTTGCATGTGCAACAATCAAGTTCTGTTGAGGCGCGATGCTTGGGATCCTCACGACATGCTTGTGTGCGATGGAGAAAAGTCTTTGGGCCTAGGGTTTCCTCTGAAACCCTAGATTACTGACTTCTATTTAGGGTTTTGGGGCCTTTTGGGCCGTGTATTTTTTAGGCTTAGTTTGGGTTTTGTTGGGCCACGGGACATTTTGGGCTTGGTCTATTTATTGTAAAAGGACTGTAAAAAAACACTGATTTTATTATTTATTTATTTTTTAACAGGCCCGATCAAAATTGGGCTCTTACATTAAGCATGTTGTTTTTCATATAATGCAAATTTAACTGATTAAAAAGAATTTTAATTTACATCAAGGGTGAAGTTAGAAAAAAAATTTGGGTCGAAATTAAATTATATATTTTACGATAGTAAAAATATAATTTCACTATTTTAATAAAATATATCTTTATAATTTTTAAAAATTAAATTAAATTTTTATATTTTTGAAACCAAAATGTACTTTTATTATTAATTTAAAATTTTATAAATTATAAAACAAAGAAAATATATTAATATACCAAAAAGTTAGCATAAAAGAATCTTAATATTCTAGATATATCTATACCTACATAAAGCAAAATGCGGTGTTGCATTTTATTGGAACTAGTGGTAGCTCCTGGGAGACCAAAGTGTATTAGGCTTTGTGGTTGGTACCACTCATGAAACTTCATAATTACAATTTTCAGAATTATATCAATAATCATTATTACTCATTCTTAATTTATTTTTGAAAGAATATTAATTAATATTTATTCTACGAATTAATTTATTTTAATTATATGATCTGTATTATTTATCTAATATATTTACGATGACAAGGTGACAAAGACTTGATTCCTCATTAATTTAATTAATTTTGGCATTTAAGAAAGTTAACTCCTATTAATCTTTTAATTTTACTTAGAGTTTAAAATTCTACTGATAGTGTATCAATATTCATTTTATAATTCTTTATATTATTTTTTATTAATTTAATCGTTAAATTTATTGATAGAATTATACTTGTCAAGTATATAAATACTCAAATCAATTTAATATCTCTATCATATCAAGACAAGTTAAATGGTTAAAATCTTTTACATAAAACAAATACTTTTTTTTTATTTACTCAAAATTACTTAATATGCATAGTCTATATGAAATATGATGGTTCTTTCTTATATCGACTGTAAACTCTTTCTCCTCAACTACAAACATCACCTCATTGGTAGTATGCTTTTATTTAGAATCAAACACAGCAAAATCCTGCTAGGTAATCCCTACTTTTGATCTTCAACAGAAAAATTCTGCCTCACACAACTCAAACTTATGCTCTTCAAGAGTAAAACCTTGCTTCGCTCAATTAGTTCCTTGAGTTGGCTGCCCCCGAGGGATACATTTAAGTCAAACGGATTGACTTTTGTAGATTTACTCCCTCATAATTGGTAGAGCTCAATCACTCCATGGATGCAATCACGTCTAAGTCCTTCAATGGATACAAAGAAATCCCTCAAGGGATATAATTATGCCACACAAATTGGTTTTCACAAAATTCCATCAAGGGATGCTATTCTGCCAAAACGAATTAGAGCTTGGTTAAGCACAAAAGCCCTTAGGGGAGACAATAATGCTAAATAACTTAGCTTCAACAAAAATCCTTCACGAGATACAATAACGCAACAAAAATTGATTTTCATAAAATCAAGCATAGAGTCTGTTTGAGAAAAAAAATCATTCAAACGTCATAATTACATCAAATAAATCAATGTTCTTCAAAGGCCATGAAGTGATGCAACTAAATTTTCGATGTTCTGCACAAAATTGTTTACAAAATTTTACTCCGGTAGAATTGATTAAGCACAAATCCCTCACGCCACAAAATTCATGATGCTTTCTACCAACCCACAATGCTAGTGGATGTCGATGGTGAAGAGAGTAGTGTCGATTTGAAGGACTTATTTAAAGCAATTAATGTCTAAAAAATAAATTTAAAATTTTAAAAAAAAACCTTGGCTTATTTAAAGCAATTAATTGCTTAATTAAGAACATGGCCGAGAGTGCCAACAAAAGTAAAAATACGCGCGAAAGTCCATCGAACTAAGAAATATATTTTTATTTTCAAGTTAAAATATGCAATCGGTCTTTGTAGTCTTTCAAAATTCGAAATTTACTTTCTATATTTTCATTTTCAGGATATATTCCTTTATTTTTAAAATTTTAAAATTTAGATCCAATTATTAACACTATTAAATTTTTCGCTATATTTATTAGTGTCACATTTTGAAATAAAAAAATGCACTTAGTAGCCATATAACTAAAAAATTAACATTGTAGTAAACCTGAATTCAACAAAATGATTTTAACAATGCTACCTAAATTTTGAAATTTAAAAGTAGAGAGATTGATTTCTTAGAAATAAAAGTATAAAGACTAAATCTCAAATTTGGAAAGATTACAGGGACTTGTGACAAATTTTAACTTTTTTATGGAATTACAGGCCAACGGAAAGTCAACCCAAACATATCCGCAGTTTACGTACGACCAAACTTTGAATTCCAATGTTGTCGAACGACGATGCTACTGATATTGTTTTAATTAGAAGCTGTTGAATCAGCAAGAATCTTTGACTTGACTCACAAATTCAACTTGGTTTTCTACTACTTTCAGTTAATCCACCACACTACAAGGATTATGATAATTTACTAAGCACCCAGAAAGTGAAGGACTCTCAAATCATTCAATTATGTCCCTTCATAGCAGAAACTGGGTTTTTCTTGAATAGCAGAAAAAAACATTGATGAAAAGATGGAAATTTTCTTTTCTTTTCACACATTCACAGAAAAACTAAGCTACAATTCTTTGTTATATATACAAGTTCTCCTCTTCACTTCAATTTTACACAATGTCCCTGAAACTCTGTCGTCGTCCTTGTAAAAAGCGACAATATCACCTGAACGGAGTTTTTTACTATTCACAAATTGAATCCAATCTGTTTCAATAGCTAGTCTATCCGCAGCCCCATTTCGTTTCTTGCAACGGAAGTTCCATAAGATCTCGACATCATCCACAACCTGCAACGTGATTCCATTTTCATGGCTCCCTTCGAACCGTGGTAAAACAGGTAAGCAATCAATTGGCAAAATCAGTCTTCTCTCCACCTCGATGCTTGTCAGAGCTCTTGCGAATAACTGCATGGCTATATTTTATTGATTTCAGCTGCTGCTGCTGGATTTGTATTTAGAGAGTGGCATGAAAATATGAGACTTTGAGAAGCATTATATATTAGTGGGGGAGAAGGATTTGAGGTGAGACTTTGGATTTTGTAAAGCACGTTAAAGCATGTGCAGTCTTTATGCACACACTATAAAGTTTTATTTGTTAAATTATTACTCGCTCGCGGTTTTGGTTTTGCTAGAAAGCTACAGTTGAAGCACCTTTTCTGTCGCAATGCAACGCATATGATATATTCTCGCACGTCTCATGCTCATGACAGTCGACAGATTCACTTGCTAGATCGCGCTACTTACGCTCTGCTTCTTATTGCTTTTTCAAACTCAAAACTACTTTTCCAAATCATATGTAACATCAAACAGATATTTTTTATTCTTTTTGCTATTTTATCAATTCAACCAAAAATAAAATATTTATGACAATGACCTAAATTAAAACATAATCATCAAAATGACATGAAATAAATAATAATTGAGTTGTTGGACTTTATAGTCGGCATCCACATAAAATTTCCCCCAATCATTATGTTGCAGACGTTAAAGAAATAATTTTTTTGGTTGTGGCCATGTAATGGCCAACACCCATGTTTGTTTTTTCAAACTATATCATACTAGTATACAAATTTTGGAGGTGCCGTGAAACAGGTGATCGGCACCCCTTTTACAGTTAAAAAAATAATTTTTTTTGGGGGGGGTTTGGCCACTCCATGGCCAACATCCCTTTTCCTGTGTAAAATTTTTTTTAAGGAGGGTCGTGAAACAGGTGCCCAGCACCCCTTTTTAGTTTTCAAATTTTTTTCTTAGGGTGTTGTGTACAGGTGGCCGACACCCCTTTATTTGCATAAAAAAATATTTTTTAGGGTGTCGTATAGTAGGTGGTCGACACCTCTTTGTCAGAATTCAAAAAAATTCTTTTGAGGTGTCGTGTACCAGGTGGCCGACACCCTATTTGTATTTTTAAAAAAAATATTTTTTGATAAATACAACTGAAGAAGATTGTGTATTTTGCTGGCGTAATTGAAATAGAAGATCAAGACAAAGATAACTGCCCATTGTGGGAAGCAAATTTTAAGATTGTTTTACAAATTTCTAATTTCAACAAATGATATTGGGGCTGCCTCTAACACAGACATGCAAGGGGGTCGCCTCTCATGTCGGACGTTCCACAAAACAATATATGGGGCATGTTCGACAACCCAAATTTTGGTATTTTTACCCATTTTTATCTATGTTGTGCACGTCATGGAAGTCTCGTGGAGGGTTCGGAGTTTGTTGAATGCACCCGAACTGTCTCAAAACCTGATCAGCATTGTGCCACTCGACCATATTAAAATTAATCAACGGGGCGTTCGTTACGAACACTAGTTGTTGCTCGAAGACCCATGACGGCATGACCCTTATAACATTTCGCCCTAAATATGACATCCATAGAAACTGCGCAATATCGACAATTTATATAGTTAAATAAATTTATTCCAAACATTACAATAAGAGAATATTTATGTAAAAAAATATTGTAATTTTAAAAACAAATTCGGAATTGTATTTACATTGTCCCCGGAATGCACATCGATCATTTGGCGATATATTGGCACCGTCTCCGATCTTTCGATTGTCGGTATCGTCACCATGTGAAAACATGTTCAATTTATTTAATAATATGGATGATGTTAAAAGTACAATACTATTGAGAAAAAGACTTAAAAATGAAATTTTTTTTCACCTATTAACAAGTGCCCATAAGGGTGGTTGGTGGCTCACTGATGCCAGAAATAACATCCGATATAATGCCCAAGACTGCAACAAAAGGCAACAATCGCATATGTCCTTCGCATTTGGCTTTGTCTGTAACGCCCCAAAATCTAGGTATTTATTTTTGTATGTTTGTAAAATAAATACATGTTTGCTTCAGTGGTTAAGTGATTTGATTGTGTTTGAGAAGTCCTGGGTTCAAGTCTGGGCTTGTGCAAAAAGTTTTATTTTTAGGGAATAAACCCTTGTCTATATTTAGTAGGCTTTTAAATTATTGTGGGTAAAGTAAGACATAAAAAGTGTAACACCCCAAACCCGCCCATTCGCTACGTCCAATTTGAAATGCCACTTGATTAAAACGTTTGAAAAGATTTTAACTTAAAAGTAAAACATAAAAGTTAGTTTTCTTTACTAAAACATTGTATAATTAAAATTTCAAATAAGTTTAAGTTGCTACAAATTCTTCGATTTAAAACTCTAACTTATATTTAAAATATAAGTTGCTAAAAAAATAAAACATTTTCAAATAATACTTTAATCGTCAATCCACTTTCAACATAATAATAAACCTCAAATCCTTTAAAAGGCCCTTATTACAATAAACCTTACTTAAAATATTGAAAATATAAATTACGTAAATAATTAAGAACATCTTCTGCATGGGCCACCTCGTATCCACTCCAACCCGGTCCAAGCTTTATGCATCACCTGCGATGTTGGTAAAAATTGGGTGAGTCAAACAGACTCAGTGCATAGTTATTTCACATGTCTCCACATATGGGCTTGGCCTCATCCACATCATTACATATCGGATGATAAGGCAATATATCCACATAATTCCACATATTGGGCTTGGCCCATTATCCACATTGATCCACATAATCAGTCATGCAAAATGCATAAATATGCAACATGAAGCCCAACCCAACCTAATGTCCATCCGTCACACCTACCTTGGCAAACCCGCTGCCCAAGGCCGTGGCTAATCCACCGATCAACCAAGTGATCCACATATCTTACCTTGGCAGACCTGCTGCACAAGGCCGTGGCTGAGCCACCGATCACATAAGTGATCCCACATATCAATCAGTCCACGGTGATGCACACAGCTATCAATCGCCGAGATGTGGCACCTAGCCAACACCTCCCTTGATGAGGCACATAGCCAACATCAAGCGCCAATGTAGCACAAGGCTAACATTAGACCACGTACATAAAGTACACCCTTTCCTTCGATAGTCACATCCCAAGTCTCATGCATACATATATATCATGGCAACATATCACTTGAACAATTATACATCACATGCCATCACATTTCATACATATATCAAATGTAAATCAACGTCATAAAATACTAACCTGGTTGAACGATTACCCATCATGGGTATCCACCATTTTAGCCCTTACTTGGCTACCATTCACATCATATCACATATACATAAATATAACACATACACAACAAGAGAAAAAGACGATAACTCGCACCTTTTCTTTGGCAAAATCGATCAAATCCCAAAAGTTCCTCTTAATCATCGTCGATCGTCCCTAAACATCCATAGTCCAAATCGGTCAACATAATAAACCTAATGGCCTATGGTAGAATATCACAAACCTCCTTACCTTACTAATCTAAATCCGAATCACCATTTGCCCTTGAATAGTCAAAATCCTCGCTAACAACCATTAAAATCGGCTTAGCACATGAAAACTCTAAAGATGGCCCTTGGTCAATACCTTTGACTTACCTTGGCTTACCTTGATTACTTCCAATCCCGAAGACTCCTTTGATGCTCCCTAATGTCGGCACTATACAAACACCTTGGAGAAACAAACACAGATCCCAAAGAGAAAGAGTTTGACTTAATGGTGAAGAGAGAAAACGCAATAATGGAGAGGGTTTAATGTTTAGAGGATTCGGCTATGGTGTTTCCAAATGAAGATGTAATATTCGGCAATGGCAACCTTAAAGGAGATTTCGATTTAAGCAAAATAAAAAAAAGAAAGAGATGTGAAAGAAGAAAGAAAATACATGCACAAATGGTTCTAACTTTGGCTCTTGTCAAAGGAAAATAAGGTGCAAATTTGGCAACACACCAATATGAAAAGAAAGTTTGAAAGAGAGAATTCTATGGCCAACAATTTCGCAAAAGAAAATGAAGAAAAGAATTGCCAAGAACCGATCACCCTATTTATATTACCCAAATTTGGCACACCTATTTCCTATCATATCCCTTAATTCTTCCCTATCATATCCCTTATTCTCTCCTCATTTATCTCTTATCCTATCATATAAAATAAAGCCACAATTTTCTCCTAATCTTCCTCCTATCCTTTCAAAATTCAACCAACCCTCTAGCCCCAAAAATCGACCGTGTTCATGGCCAAGATTTGCCAACTATTCTATCCATAACACATTCCTCAATTCAAGCCTTATGTCCTCTTATCATTCCAAATTTTCTTGATTCCATACCTTAAGTTAACACTTACCTTATTTCCTTAGTCTACTATCCATAAAAGATAAAGTCCAACCTTAGAGTTGACCGACACACGCCATACACATGTAAAAATAAAAGTCACCTTATTGCCATTCATGGGATTCGAACCTCTTCCCTCATGCAATTACTCATGCGCCAACACCACTTTACTACTAGCTCATTTATGCTAAAATTAAACACTTAAATTAACTTAAGCATCATAATCACTTAATCCACTTCACTAAATTCTCCATTCTAAAAATTATTCTAAACCAATTAATTCCAAGCCTTCCTTTTTTTAATACTTAAACCAAATTTTCTCCTATAGCTCAGCCTTCCTTATCTTATAACTAGCACCTAAAATACCTCAATCAACACCACAATGACCACACTTATGTAAAATAATTTAATAAAATTTAACCCCTATTTCAGGATGTTACAAAAAGCTTGCTGGTCTAGAGGGTAAGTGGCGTGTTATCGATGCCAATGGACTAAGGTTCAAATCTTGGTGAGAGCAGTGGAGTATTTATTTTGCTACTGTGCTGTGGAGGTGTTGGAGTTTGACTGAAACACTGAAGTGATTGAGAAGAACTCAAATTGAGTGGTTGAGGGGAGGTGTGATTAGATGGAGAGGTTTGAGGAAGGATTTTATGAGAAAATCAAGGGATGAGGAGAGAGGGAATATTGTGCCGAAAGTGGACTCTAGGCGCTCAAGAATTCGGCCAAGAGTGGTATGCCTCATTTTGTTTTTCCCTTTGGTGTTTTTTCTCTCTCTTTTGCTTCAGAGGCTGAATGTGGTAGGGGATTTTGGCATATTCTTCTGTCTCACATATTTCCTATTTTTAACAACCTTTTTTTGGTCGAATATTGCCTCTTCTTGTTTCTTTTTTCAAGTAATTTTTTTATTGGTCAAATATACTTTATTTCCTTTTTCATTTTTTCTTTTCCCTCTGCCGAAACCTCTTCTCCCCTAAATCGATTCTCTTCTTTCTCTCCCTCAAGTGTTGTGCTGCCGATTTCCAGTTTTGATCACTGCCAAAACCATTTTTCTTCCTCTGTCGATTGTCTTTGCTCCTTTCTTTTCGGTAAGTGTGGCACGTGAAGTTTTGACTTTTGAGTTACTAAAGTAGGGTTTGTTTAACTATTTTTTACAGCTTTAAATAGAAGGTGATGGGCTGTGCTAGTGCTGAATCCTTCCACTATTCGGTTCTCTTGCTCTCTTTCAGTAAGTGCTAAAGACGAATCATTATTCCCTTTCTTCTTCTGCCTTAAGTGGTAACTGTTAGCAATGGTATGGTAGTTATGGAAGGATTTAGGGATCTCCTAAACGATCGCTAGAGACTAAGATTCGTGGGAATCACAATGGTTCGATTGAAGGTAACACTACTCTATTCTATGAATGGATTATTGGTTTCGGGTTTCTTTTTAACCGTAAAATAGGATTGATAGTGGTGTTTGATTGACCAAATGTAGGTTGGTGAGTGCTTGAGTAAACTATTCGTGACGAATCAAAATAAGGTGTGTAAACACTGCCCAAATCGTAAACCGACAAAAGCTAGAAAAATATGACAATTGACGCTACACGAGCGTGCGCTCGCTCGTGTGGTACACCGAACGCATAAAATATGGGCATTAGACTATTGAGGCCACCATGAGCGATTTCATGGTCTTAGGCCGTTTTGGGCCACGTTGGGCCAAAATGGCCCATATGGGCCCAACGGGCTCGTAGGCCTTACACGGGTAAACCACACGGATGTGTGGAGAATATTGGGCCAAGTTGTGTAAATTACATGGCCGAGATCATTTCTGGGCCATGTGGGCTACACTTGCGTGTGGGCCCATATGGGCCCGCATTATGGGCCTTGGGTCTATTTTTACTGTTTGACTATAAAGGTTGCACGGGTTGCCCGAGATGACTGTGAACCTACTGATGGGTCGGTAAGTATACCTAGACCCCAAACTGATAAAATGGCTGTTATGCCCCTATGGTAAAATGACTATTATGCCTCTATGATATTACTTTGACTGTATGCCTTATGTTATGTATGATTGTATATGAGCATGCCATATATATATATATATATGTTGCATCCATGTATGATATGTTGCATGGGGATGGGATTATTATGATTGGAGGAAGTGTACTGTACTGGCAGCTCTGCTGCAAATACTGTTAAGTATCGCAACCGGTGCCAATTTTGGAGTGTAAGGATAGGTGGGTGATTTTATCTCTACATAGAGTGTTGTGCTAGATGGAGTGGAGTGTAGAGGTTGGTTGGGTAGGATTTCTGATTGCATGTCTGAACTGTTACTGTCACTGTAATGGGTAAGGCCTACGCTGATCTGATACTGTAATGGGCTAAGGCCCACACTGATGCTGATACTGAAATGGGCTAAGGCTCAACTGAACTGAACTGTTATTGATTTGGGCTTAGGCCCAGACTGTACTTGTCTACGGCCTGATTGACCATTTTGCTTACATGGGTTTACACACTGAGTTTTTGTAAACTCACCCCTCTGTTTATCTGTACAGAAAATCCCCAGTATTAGGGACCGGTGCTGCGAGGGACTCGGAGGTGGCCACACAACTGCACCTGCTTTTATATTTGAGTTTTTTCCAACAAAATTAATTTGGGTTTATGTTATGTAATAAGGCCTCTTTAAATTTTAACTTTTAATTTGGGATTTTACTTATTTAATTCATATTTGAAAGAAGTAGGAATCGAATTTTCAAAAGATAAATGTTTTTTTTTCAAAATACCACGTTTTCGTAACATTCGATAAAAGCTTCCGCATCAAACATTGTTTTAAATATAGCAACAAACTAATATGATCGACAAACTGCTAAAAACAACTTGAGTTTTAAATGAACAAAAATACCCTTAAATGTACATTATGATCATAAACGAGAATTAATATAGAACGGTTTTTTTCAATGAAGGTATGTTTTCGAAAAACACTTCAATGTGACATTGCCAGATTCAACCATAACGCCTAGGTCGGGTTTGGGGTGTTACATATAACTTTGTATATTTGATTTTGTTAAGTTGGTTGATATTACTTCGCTGTTGACTTACTAAGCTTAAATAGCTTACTTTTTGTTTTTCTGTCTATCTCTGTTTTATAGATTTTGGATACGTTACTTGCTCGGGATTCGTCAGTAGGACTATCACACTATCGACAGCTTTCTTTTGTTTTTTTTATGATAATTTCGAATATATGGCATGTATAGCATAGTAAAAGGTTGAATACAAAATTATGTACTTTTGAATGTAACTAATAGCCATGCGAAAATGGCTTATCTTCTTTTGGTTGAATTGGTTTACATGCTTGAGGTTGGAGATGGTCTTTGGAATTAGGTTTATACTTATGCATATTGATTATGGTATAAGTTCATAATAAGTAGGTTTGTGTTATGTTTTAAAGCTAGACATATTGATTTTGGGTATGTGATTGATACATGTTTATTGGCTATACTTTGTATGATGGATTGATTTTAGTTAAGAGATGTCACAAAATCGAATGTATACATATAGATATTTTGGTGGTGGTTAAGTGATACATAAATGTATATAGGTTGTGAAATATGGGATGGTTTGATTTGTTTATTTAAATGGACTAAGGTTGAAAGTGTATATACATATTGTGGTTGACATTATTTGTTATGATGACACATATGTTCGAATGTAACAGATAAGTATCAAGTTATAATAGTCAATAAGCTCTTGATAATTGTGTTTGAATTGATAGTGTTAAGAGTATGGGTATTCGGCTATGACATGAAATTATGATAGGTGTTTTAAATGTGTTATAAATGAATTTGGTTTTATAATTAGTTTATGAAATTGATGATTGTTAAATGTCATTGTGGTTTGTGAAATAATGGATATGTTCATAATCAATTTGGATTTATAATATGATGAAATTGAATAAAAAATTTTTATGTAGTATGTGCAATCACTTAGGAATTGAATAAAGAATTATGTATGTATTTACATATATTCGGATATGCTTAATTGAAATAATGGTATGCTTTGTTAAGGATTTGTTTTTGGTTAGTCATGGATTTTATAAGTATATGATTTGTGAATTTGGAATATATTTGGAGTTAAGTCTTAAATTATAAGTTAATGATGAATATAATTGAAGTAGTTTGTATGGAAGATAATATGATTGGCCGAATGTCGGTCGACAAAGCTCACAATACAGCGTCGCCAAAATTGTTGAGCCCCAACTATAGCCCCGGCATTGTTGAGATCTTTTAGTAAGGGCAAGTACATAATGTGGACTTTATTTTGATTGGTGTTTGGCATTAGTACCTCACTTATCAATTGTAGAATTTACGCTTGAGCAGCATAAATAATGTCTGATTCCGTGGGACTACTCGGTAGCATTTGGAAATTATTTCTTAACCATGCAAATCTTAGGCTAGTTAATCTTCCATTGTCATCATTAAGGGGGACTCTTCCAAGCAGTCGGTGGCAAGTGGCCAAGGATCAACCACTTTACTAGACCCGATGATCCAAATCCTTCAGTAGAGAGCCATAGCTAGACCAATACGTCCTCCAACGTTATAGTGCACTACCCACACGTGAGGTGGAATGTGTGGGTCTCTAGGCGCCATCGTTCAACCAGCACAAATATCAAATCCGACCTTAGGTCAGAAATCTCAATGAATGTCGTTGTGCCAAAACCGATGGCATTCAAGTATGGTACAATTCTATGATCTGGAAAATATCCCAAATCATGGAGTCAAGGCCTCAACCTCTAGTACTCATCTTGCACACATAAAAAACCCCATATAGTTTATTTCTAGAAATTAAATTTTAATACATAATGAATAATTATTTTAAGCAATCAAATAGATTGACCACACAAACGATTTTTTAAATGAATTATATGGTTTTTATTTAAAACGGACTCGAATCACATTTATCGTATTATTAACAAGTTTATTTAAAACGTAATGTGACATTATATATCTGGATCTGACGACTGGGTTGGGTGCGGGATGTTACATTTAGTCTATTACTAAAATAATGAAAAATTCAAACCAAATAATATTAGTAATAAACTTTCACCAAATCAACCATAAAACTCAATTTAAATACTAAAAAGTTAACACCGTTACCTTTGGATACTAAAATATATAACTTTTGTCAACTATAGGTACAATATTAGACTAAAAAATAACACATAACACATGTATCATAGTAGAAAAAAAGTCATTTTAGAATATAGGCTAAATGCTCAACTTGGGGGCCTAACCTTTTACGAGATCCTCACATAAAGGTCAAACTTTTCAAAATGCTCACATAATGGTCTAATATTTACAAAAGTGCTCAAATGAAAGGTAAATCTTTCAAAGTGCTAAAATAACAGCCAAAACTTTTTGCAATTGCTCAAATAAGAGTTAAACGTTTTTTAAAGTACTCAAATAAAGGCTTCTCAAATATCGTATATCGGGTCTCAAATTATACTTTTATTTTTTTATTTTCAAATAATATTTGATTCAATTGTCATGTATTTTATTTTAAATACGTTAGAATTTACTTAATTTTTACTCAAATTAAATTAATATATACGTGAAAAGTTTTATTTAAACATTTTTATAAAATTATACCCTTATACGAGCATTTTAAAATGTTTTTAAGAGGTTGGGCTAAGATATAATCTATATAACTTCAAAGCTATTTTTAGGTCTAAATTTAATCAATTGCAATATCAATATTTTTCTCGATATTATTTTTAAATGGACTCTTGGCAAAGAGTACGGCAGATTGAATTTTATTTTAAATATGGCAAAGAGTACGGCAGATATATATATATATATATATATATATATTAAATTTTTAAATAAAAAATATTAACACAATTTGTAAAATAAAATATTCAACACAAATATTTTTTGAAAACATATCAAATTCTATAAAAGATCCTTCTACAATGTGTTTTGACAGATTTAACCTTCTTACTATTATTTGATAATTTTTAATTCTTTTACTTTTCAAAATATATATTCTTAGTCTCGTATCATGAAACTAACTAAAAAATTGGGATAAAAACATATTTCGAAAAATAAACAATGTTCAAATTTTACTACAGCTAAACCTTCAAAAAATGCATAATATAAGAACTCTTTATGCAATTTTACTACAAAAAATAAAGAATCCGGTTGTATTAGAGGTGTGCATAGGTCGGGTCAGGCTCAACTAACAATTTAAACATATTTTCTAGGCCCAAGCCCGACCCGAAAAAATATTAAAATTTAGGCTTGATCCGGCTCGCCCATATTAATTTTTATATTATTTTAAAATATATATAATACATTAAAAACTAAAACATCAAAATAAATATTTTCCAACAAATTGAAAATAAATTTTAAAAAATATATATACTTAAATAACACTAAGTAAATGCAACTTAACAAGCAAATGCCTCTAAAGTAATAATAAAATTAACAAATGTATTTAAAATAATAACAAAATTTACAATAAAATAAGTTTTATACAATATCCAAATAATAACAACAAAATAATAGCAACATAATAATAAAATGGTAGCAAAATAGAGATAAAACAATAAAAAATAATATTAAAAGCCAAAAAAAAATAGATTTTTTTGTCATTTAGTGAATTTGGGCCGGGTCGGGCCAAAAATACCTTACTCGAGGCTCGACCCATTTTTTAAACCGACCTTATTTTTTTTGTCCAAACCTATATTTTTACCCAAAGCCTATACATGATTTATACAGCTTGAGCACTCAAGATCGTAAAGCTTCAACCTTATCCAACTTAATTTTACTAATATATAATTATGTTATGTATTCTTTACAAGTATCTCCTTTTGTCTATTGAAATAAAATACTTTTGGTTAAGATGAACCATTTTTTTATTTTATTTTTAATTTTAGATTTGGTGAAATAAGGTAGCTTTAAACAAGAATATGTTAATATATTATTGGTTAACACTTAAATTATAATTTTATGAAGAATATTTATATTATTTTCTATAATTTTGTTATTTATATTTTTTATCTAATATTGAACTTGAAAATTCATATAAAATAAATCATTTCCTTTCCTTTGTACGGTTTAACCGAATAAGAAAGGTTAGAATTTATTTTCATTAGTTTTATTTATAAATTTTAACCAGAAATAAATATATTTCTTTTCTTTAACTTTCTCTTATTTTCTTATTTTCCCTTTATATTTAGGTTTAATACTTATTTTGGCCCTTATATTATACACAAATTCTAGTTTAGTACCTCAAGATTTTTTTGGGGTCACTTTACCCTTGTACTTTCCTTCCATCTATCTCATTACCCCAATTTAAAATTTCATTAAGAAAAGATAAGTCAATCTATATGAAATGTTATCACGTTTCAAGAAAAATAAAAGAATTGCTTAAAATTTTCTAAAAATATAAAAAAATCTTATAAATTCTAAAAACATGAAAAGTTTATAACTTATTTCCAAAAATTCCAAAAAAATTAAAATTGAGAATTTATTTTGAAATTAAGATTTTTAGAATTACAAAAAAAGTATAAAATTATTAAAATATACTCCCATAATGAATTTGGAGAAATGTATGTCCAAGTTCATTTTAAAATAAAATTTTAATAATTTTATACATGTTCTAAAAGAAATCGCAAATTTTTAGTTTTGTTTTAGACTTCTTTTTTGTTCTTTTATAAAATTTTAGAATTTTTTTAGGAATTTCTGGTATTTTATAGAATTTTAGGAAATTTTTTGTACTTTTTTATTATATATTTTTGGATTTTTTTAAATTTTTATTTTTTAGACGTGGCAGCATTTAATTAACGGAGGTGATTTGGATTGATTAAATGAGATAGAGTGAATGTGAGTAAAAAAGTTATTAAGGTAGCAGAGTGAGCATAGTTCCAAAGTAGGTATTAAACCTTGTATTTATCCAAAGATAGTGTTAGAGATCATCAACAATGATGTGGGAGATCTTGCTTGGTTTTTGTAACCAAAATTGAGGATTGCACAAAAATCCTGAAATCATTCAATAAACTGGGTTTTTTCATGAACAGTTAAAAGAAAGATGGAAAATTTGTGTGTTACAACTTACAAGCCCAACTTATCATTTCTCCTCTTCACTTCAATTCTACACAGCGTCCCTGAAACTCTGTCGTCGTCCTTGTAAAAAGCGACAACATCACCTGGACGGAGTTTTTTACTATTCACAAATTGAATCCAATCTGTTTCTATAACTAGTTTATCTCCACCTCCATATCGTTTCTTGCAACGGAAGTTGCGTAAGTTGCCGGCATCATCCTTAACCTGCAACATGATTCCATGTTCATGGCTCCCTTCGAACCGTGGTAAAGCAGGTAAGCTCTCACGTGGCAAAGTCAGCCTTCTCTCCACCTCGATGAGTGTCAGGACTTTCACGAATAGCTGCATCGCTGCGTTTTGTTTGATTTCAGCTGCTGCTGAATTTGTATTTTGAGAAGGGCAAGAAAATATGAGAATTTGAGAAGCTTTATATATTAGTGGGGGAGAAGGATTTGAGGTGAGACTTTGGATTTCATAAACCATGTCCAATGATTGCATCTCGCTTTCATAAGGGATTTGGTTTAGCTAGAAAAGCAAAGTTGTTCTTTTTTGTCGCATGTCTTATATTCTCGCTCGTCTCAACATCACGACAGTCACTGATTCACTTCTGTATCGCGCGCCACTCAGGACCTTTTTCTATCTCGTACAATCAACGTAAGATATTTTAGTAATTTTTTTAATTGAGTTGATATTTAATTAATTTTTAATATTAATTTTATATAAGTATAAATATTAAATAATACTAAAAGGTATGATTATATTAAAAGTAAATAAGTAAAGTTATAAAATAATTGTTTTATTAATTAATAATTATTAATTATTAAGTTTGGTTAATTCGGTTAATTATCCGATTTTTAATTAAATTAACCTATAATCGAACTTCTAAAAAATCATTAATTAACCTCCGACTAAATTAGATCAATTAACTTACCGATTAACTGAATGAAATCGATCGGTCGGTTAATTCTATTGAAGTGCATGCATTATCTGTTTTTGGTGAATTCAACTCCTTAATTATTATTTGATCTTTTCTAGTCCTTCTACTTTTTGTAATATGTACTCCTAGAGGACTGTATGCAGAAACTAATAGAAGAAAAGTTGTCTTCAAGATTGAAAATACATATTTTGAAATATATAGAAATTAAAAATATTGAAATTACAGTAGAAAGATTAAATTTGTTAAAAATGCATAATATAAGGACTTCTTATGAAATTTGACCAGAAAATAAAGAACCTGGTCTATACTTTTTATGCCCTTTACAAGATTACCATTTTCTTAAAAATTCAATATATATGTTTTTGAGAATTAACAATTACAAATGTTATATATATATGAATCTAGAAACTAGAAACAAAATAAATTTTAGAAAGAGCATATATGGTTTAATTAAATTAAGGCCCCAAAACCTGAAATTTATCATTTCAATCGAGGCTCAAAGTTAATACTTAAATTTATGTATGCTAAGCAAGTATCTCCATTGTTTTTCGGGGATTGTATTAGGCTCGAATACTGTAAATCTAGTTTTTTTTTTTTTTTTATAGGTATTGTGTGTTTGAATGTTTGTTTAACAGAAAATAATTTATAAATATATATATTTTATATTTTTTGTGTTTGTTTTATGAAAATAATTTGATCAATAGAAAATAATTGACAGGTCAATGATAAATAAGCCATTTTTCTTGTAAATTAACTTACCCTTTTGAATTTGATAAAAAAATTACCTTCAAACGTAATATTTTTATATTTATAATAAATTTTAATTTTAATAATAAAATATTATAATATAAAATATTATTATACATGCATATTTAATTATTTATATTTAATAATATAACAAATTATTAATATAATTTATTCTTAATAAAGTTTTTAATATTACAATTTTATTTTAATAATAAAATTTAACAATAATAATTTTATATTTTAAAAATATTATTGAAAATATTTATATCAATATTTCAATTATAAATAAATATTTTTTTGAATAGCAATCGGCTATATTTTATTAAAAAAAGGAAATAGAAACAGATTTGGGTTTTTGTTTTTTTTTTTAAAAGAAAAACATTGGGCCTATTATAGGCATTTTAGTCAGGCCGAAATGAAAACATAAATAAACTACCATCAAGCTCTTAGGGAAAGCAAAAAGTAAGACTAAAAAAGAAAAAGGAAACCGAGAAAATTGAAAAATAGCCGATTCTTAATAGCTGGGCATCATTTCGTGTTGTCTTTTCTTCTTCGTCCAGTCCTATCCATAATTAGACGATAGCTGCTTCATATCCTTCAATTTGCCATCTAATACTCTTTATCTTTCTTTGCGTCGCTTCAATCTGGAGATCTTCTCCACCTTCCTTTTGAATTTGCTTGTCAGTTGTGCAGATCCTCTCCTCCCAGGTATGCTTCTTCTTCCCTTTTAAGTGCTTCCTCTGCTATTCTGTGCGCCAACTTGTTTTCGTTCCTGTTAATGAACTGAAATTCGAGTTTTTGAAACTGCTTCGCTTTTTCCTGAATATCCCTAATTATTGCGCTTAGCACTGATTTGTCTATCTTGTTTGTTTGGCATTTCTTTATGACTGTTCGTGAGTCCCCCTTTATCTTGACTGATTTTAACCCCATTGAGATTCCAAGCTTGACTGCATGAAGTCCGGCATAGGCTTCTGCTGTAAAGGAAGATGAAACGTTTGAGTTTGAGATAGACTTTGTTTTTATGATTCCTCCTGCTTGGTCCATAGTCGCCGGACTCGCCATCGACTTGTTCATTCTTTCGTTGAAAGCAACATCGAAATAAATCGTTATCTCTGAAGTTGTATCTTGCTGGTTCATGTTTGTTAATGTGTTTAAGGTACTCTTCCCTTCCTTTAGACCATCAATCTCTGCTATATATCGCTTTGCATTCGATGATAACTCCTCTGTTGAATTGATTTTTCTTTCATGAATGAGCCTGTTTCTTGATCCCCACATTAGCCATATTGTGCTGCAAAATAATCGGCATTGTTTGTGGCTGCTTCTTTAAAAAACCCAGGTAATCCACTCCTAGAAATTCTGAATTGTGGAGTTATTAACCCAGGTCAATTTTAAGAGTTGCCATACCTCATTTGTTGCAGGGCAGAATCTGAAAACGTGTCCAATATCCTCTTCCCCAGATCTACATCGAGGACAGACCGTATTGTCAGCTATTTTCTTTGATCTTAGATTAACTAGAGTAGGTAGATAGTTCCATGAGGCTTTCCACATTGTAATCAGAATCTTGGAGGGTAGTTGTAGATTCCATAGCCTTTTGTAGAATTTTTTAGATCAGTATGTAATAATAGGTCATTAGAATTTTGTAATAGTTTGTAAGCGCTTCTGACCGAAAACTCTCCAGAAAGCTCTCCCCTCCATACCTGAAAATCTTCTCTTGGATTTTCAGCCAACGGAATTTGCAAGATCTTTTTGGCAATGTCAGCTGTGAAGGTATGTTTCATTAAATCTGTTTTCCACATATTGTTTGTAGCATCAATTAAATCAGCAACTAATGTAACAGACCGAATTTGACCCTAATCGGAACGGTGGTTTCGGGACCACGAATCCGAGTCTGAGAAATATTTAAATATTATATTTTATGTTTTTTATATGTGAATTAATGTGTGTGAAAGTTTCGTAGAGAAATTTAATCGTTTGTGTGTTCAATTTAACAAAAAGGATTAAATCGCGTAAAGTGTAAAAGTTGCATGCTATAGTGTAAAGTGCTAGAATGATGATGGCTTCTTAATATGAGGTGTTAAATGGGTAAATAACCCATTTTTAAGTTAGTGGGTGGTATATGACATGATTAACCTTAAGTTTTATATTATATAATTTTATGATATAAGGTTAAAATAGTAAATAGATTAAAACCATATTATATGTTAATTAAAACATAAAAAATGAATATGTTCATTCATCTCTCTTGGCGAATATTGAGAAAGAAAAGGAAGCTAGGTTCTTTGAATTTTGGCAACATTCAAGCCAAATTCAAGGTAAATTCTTAGTCGGTTTTTGTAAATTTTTACGTTTTTGAGATCGTTGCTTCGAACAGTAGCTGACCCATGTTGAAATTTTTAAATCTAAGCATGTTTGATATTCGGCCATTGATGTGTTCATGTAGTTTTTGATGTTTAATGATTTTATGTTAAAGATATGTTAAAGACTAATATGTTTTGTATTGGAAATTTTAGTGAAATTGAGTATTTTGGGCTAAATTGTAAAAATAAAATTTTAGAGGGGCTTATTTGCAAAATAAATGAAATAAATGGACTTGTAAAGTCCTTAGGAAGATTCAACTCTTGAGTAGCATCGGGAAATTTTATGTATTTTGTGTTTTATGCAAATAGGATTAAATTGTAAAAATGTGAAACATTAAGGGTAAAATGGTAATTTTCTCATTTATGTATTTTTGGACTAAATTGAAATGAAATATACTTGAATAAGCTAAATTTTAATGTGTTTAGATCAAGAACAAAGAAAAATGGATTTGGATCGGGGAAAGACAAAGGTTATCGAATAGTCGGATTATGTGGTTCGTCGACAGTCAATGTAAGTTCTTAAGCTGAAATATATCAAAGAATTATTTATGAACCTGTTAAATGATGATGTTCGATAAATTTGAGAATATATTATTGTAAAAGCTGAATGTATATAGGTTAATTTGGCTTGAATGCATAACTTGACAATATGATATAAATGTGTATCATTGATATAATATTTGGGAAAAATGTGAAGTATGTGATTGGTTTGTGAAATCAGCTTTTAGAAATGTGTATTACAAGAAAAATTGTATCGTATTTCAGGCTTTATGCCAGCGTGCCTCGTGTCGTTTGATATAATTCGCCTTTATGCCTAGCGAGCCTCAAGTGATATAAGTCGGGCTTTATGCCTAGCGAGCCTCGTCTTGGTGATATAATTCGGGCTTTATGCCTAGCTTGATATAATTCGGCTTTATACCTAGAGAGCCTCGTCTTGGGGATATAGTTCGAGCTTAATGCCTAGCAGTGCCTCGTCTTTGGTGATATATATATTTCGGGCTTATTGCCTAGCAGGCTTAATGCCGGTGTTATGATTTTGGACTCTGAGTTTAGCAGGCTTAGTGCCGATGTGTGAGATTCAGGTAATATTTAGTAGGTTCTATCTATTGAATTACTATTTTAAGAGAAAATTAAGTGCTAATGGTTTTGGTGGAATGAATTAAGTATGCCTAAGTGTGTGGAAGTGAATTTGTTAATTCGGTATTAAGGTATGTGTTATTCCTACTTAAGTGTTCTATGAATATAGATGTATGTATGTGATGTTATTGAGAAAAGGAAGATCGAAGTGATAAGAAAATTGGCTAAACGAAAACATAAGTAGTTAAGGTATTTGTAAAGGTATAAGGAAATGTATAAGTTGGTGTCATATATATATATGCATATTCGGCCATTATATATATATATATATAAGATAAGAACTGTTTATTAAGGTTATGAGTTGGTTGTTTAAATGTTTTACCATTGAATGTGATAATGTTTTTGGTTAAGACTTACTAAGCTAGCATGCTTACGGTGTGTTCTTGTCTACTTCTATTTTATAGACTTTTGATTCAAGCTACGGGCTCGAAGGATCTTTGAAGAAGTCAACCACATTATCGACTTTCTTTTGGTATTGATAAACTTAGTTTTGAGTTGAAAATGCATGTATAGGCTAGACTAAGCTGTATTACTAATGATACTTGATCATGTATATATATTTAGCCATGTGAAGATGGCTATCTATTTTGGTTAAACTTTGTTCATGTGTTTTGATGAAATGGCTTGCTCATGCTATGAATTATTGTTTATATTCGGATGTGGTTTAGGTACTATTTGAAATGTGAATGGGTGATATGAATGTTATGTATCTAGTTGGAGAAAAACTTGACTTGGGTCGTTGTTGCTTAATATGGTTGATTCGGTTAAGTAATATGAGTGATATTATGATTAAAGATTGTGTATGTAAGTTAACTTGTTGGATTTGTTGTTATTGATAAGTATAAGTAGTTACAAATTATGGAAAAGTGGTAATGAATATTCGGTCAAGGCATGGTTTATATACTTGTGTTTTTAGGTTAAGTTGGTTTCGAGACCTATGTTCGTGTATGGTCAATTGTTGTACAATTAGAAATATGAATTTTGCATGAATTATGGAAGTTTAGTTGGCACATTCGGTCCTTGATCTATGCTTATAACATGAAAAAAATTAGGTTGTGGTTATGCATTAAAAGATAAGGTTATGCATATTCGGATATATTCATTTATGTATAAATGAAGTGTATTGTCTCTTAGTCCATAGATGTAGAGTCAAGTGATGTATGCATGTAACCGTAATGATGCTTATTGGTAGTTCCAACTACAAGGTTCGGTGTGCTTTGATTCAAAATGAAATGGTACGTGAGGCATGTTTGCATGAAACGGTTACAAAAGTAGTGGTACTAAATAGGTGTCTGTATCATAGAATAAAATAGATTAATATGCTAATAATGAGGTTAGAAGTATGTTGTTTGATCATTTTGTATTTATGGATGATTATATTGAATATGTTTTAACTTAGTATATCAAGTATATATATATATTATACCCATGTGCTTTGTCTGTCTAAGATAAGAATTAATTGATTGAAAAGATTTGGATATTTGGTAATGCCAGTAACCTTAATCCGCGACGGATACGGGTTAGGGGTGTTACAACTAATTTCACTTCATTATCATTTCGATGACCCCATCCATCTGCATCCTTCCCTGGAATCCAATGGTCCTCCTAAACAGAAATTTTAGTTCCGCGTCTGTAACACCCCTATCTCGTGTCCGTCGCCGGATTAAGGTTAGGAGCGTTACCGGAAAGATCGAAAACATTAATAGAATTTCATACAACCATTCATCAATCATATACACAATGTCCCTTGAATAGGTCAACGAGACCTAAAGCATGCTTATAAACCGAGTCGGGACTAAAACGAAACACTTACAGAAATTTCTCAGAAACTTAAAAACTTTTCTAAAATACATGGCATACACGCCTATAGGAGTCAACCGTGTGCCCTCCACGGCTGCTAGACACACCCGTGTGTCCTCCCCGAGGCTGAACCTGACTACACACCATGCTCACCAAACACGCCCATGTACCCTAACCGTGGTCGATCCTGTCAAACCCACACGGCTACCAAGCACCCCCGTGTGCTAAGATCGTGTACTACTAAGCCATATACTGACTTTCTCATACGGCTTCTAGGCACGCTCGTGTGCTATGGCCGTGTGCTCTTAAGCTAGCTACTGACTTTACCCCACGATCACTAGGCACGCTCGTGTGCCATGGCCGTGTGACATTATAAGTCATTTGCAAGACCAAAATGCCATCCACTTGGGTCATACCTACAAGCAACATTTACCATTCCATTTCATGCATTCAATACTAATTCCAACTATGACAAATTTCAAGACTAAAACTCATTCCATCAAAAGCATAATTCATTCAATTACATATTCAAAACTTGTCCATTTCATGTATCAACTAACTATGCCAAAACATGCCTCACATATCACATTCATTCAAACAATTTCTCAACTCACAACTAGCCAAATCACATGGCTAAGTTCACTTCATAAACATATACGCATATCTAGCCTATACATGCCATATCTAGCTATATACATTTTTTAAAGAGTACCAAAAAGAGTTTAGTAGTGTGATGACGATCCTTGACAGTCCCGAGCCTTCAGTAACTTTGACGACCTATAAAATAGAGAAAACAGACACACAGAGCAAACTTTCCAAAAGCTTAGTAAGTCAATATACAAACAAACTTAACATAGAATGTATATTATGCAGGTAGATAAATTGGCACATCCCATACACTTAGCATACTATCACAAATGTGCTTTGGTTCATATACTTATGATCACATTTACCATTTTCACAATTCAAGAATCATATAAGCACATAGCTCATCTAGCCAAAACTTTACATATCATATCATCAATTCCATATACATAACATCATAGTAAGATCACATAGATGCTTACCTTGTATACACAATTAGTGTATAATTAGCGTACCTGAAATAGATTTACAATCACATAATTGTTCATAGTTTGAATTTGCAATTCGTATCACAAACTTGCCGTTGAACCTTCAAGAATCTAGTAGGATGCTCAAAAAGATCGAAATATACAATGCCAATGTCCTAGACGAGGTCTTACATGCACTCGGATATCGATGCCACTATCCCAGACAGGGTCTTATACGAATCAATATAAAGCCGATGTCCCAGACATGGCCTTACACGTAAAGCTCATATCGATGCCAACGTCCCAAACGTAGTCTTACTCGTAAAGCTCATATCGATGCCAACGTCCCAGACATGGTCTTACACGAAATCTCAAATCAACGCCAACGTCCTTGACGTGGTCTTACATGATAAAACAGAATAGATACCCATGTCATGACATAGCTAATCCTATCTATTCCTAGGTTTGTACGGGATTTCTCGGACATTGTCACTATATCGAACTTATCTCGGAATTCATATGCATAACCTCTCATAAGCATTCATTTTCAACATTAGTCATATGAGCAACCACAATTTCATACAAGTACGTTTATTTGCATAGTGACTTACCTCGGATTCGGTTTAACTGAATGAAAACGACTACTCTGTTACTTTCGCTTTCCCGCGGTCTAAGTCCGTTTTCCTTGGTTCTTGATCTAAACATATTCAAAATTAACCCTTTTATTCACTAATTCATTCAATTCAATCCAAGGACACGTATTTAGGGCTATTTGCAAATTAACCCTCATACTTGCACAATTTATCAATTTAGTCTATTTTTCTCAAAAACATCAAATTCACAAAATCAACCCATACACATGCTTAGTTGAATACTTATGAACATCATACAAGCCCATACTTTTCATCAAATTTGTAATTTAGTCCCTCAATTTACTATTTTATCAATTTAGCCCTAATTAGCTAAATTCATCAAAAATTCAAGAACAAAGTATGTTCATCTAGCTCAAATCTTTCATTTAACACCAAAAATCATCACAAAGCTCAACATAACATCAATGGCATTTTTTATGAACAACATCAATTCATCAAATTGAGACATGGGCTTGATAGTAGACTAAGGAACAATCTCAAAAACATAAAAATCATCAAAATTCAAAACAAAAACATACCTTAATTTGCAATAGAATGGTCGAATACCCTAGCTAAATTTCTTTCTTTTCTTTCCTTCAAATTTTGACAATATTGATGAACATTTCCACTATCCATTTCTTTTGTTTTATTTACTAATATATTAATAACCTAATTACAAAATTAACCTTATAATAAAACATATATATAACATATAAACCAAGGTCATTATAGACCATATGCCATCCACTAGCCAAAGCATTGGCTTATTTGCCACATAAGGCCTCTCTCTTACAAAAACACATCAATTTGGCCATTAATCAAATGAAAAGCCACTTTTAAACTTTATGCGATTTAGTCCTTTTATCAAATCAAACACACAGATTAATGAATTAACATACGAAACTTTACCACATGCTTAATCACTTATCAAAGACATAGAAATTGATATTAAAATATTATATAGACTCAAATTTGTGGCCCCAAAACCACTATTCTAACTAGGGTATAAACCGGACTGTTACACCGTCCTACTCTCCAACTCATTCCACTACGAAGCAATCCCTTAGCAGCCCACATACTTCTCCAGGTAAGTGAAGGTAAGTTGCCTAAATGTGCACTCAAGAAATTTGAATTTGGATAATATTTGGCTTTAAGAACTTTCGCTAATAAGGAATCTGAATAATTAATTAATCTCTAACCTTGTTTAGCGGGCAAAGCAATATTAAACTGTCAAATGTTTTGAAAACTAAGACCACTATTCTCTTTCAAAGTACATAACTTCCTCCAATCACACCAGTGAATACCCTTTTTCCCATGTCCTTTTTGCCACCAGAATTTGGCCATAATACTTTCAAGCTCAACACAAAAAGTTTTAGGTAAAAGGAAACATGCTATCGTATAAGTTGGAATAGCTTGTAAGATAGACTTAATAAATACTTCCTTCCCCCCTTGCGATAAATGTCTCGTACTCCAATGATCAGTACGCTGCTTCATTCTATCTTTCAGGATCTGAAATGACTCCTTTTTTCTTCCTTCCCACCATATTAGGCAACCCTAAGTAACACTCTGGATTATTCGAACTTCTTACTCCTAATGTGTTAATCACCAATCTTTTTTCCGTTTCTGAAGTGTTTTTACTGAAAAAAACAGTCGACTTATCAAAGTTAACGCATTGTCCTGAACACCTTCTATACTTTCTGAGGATTTCTTTTAGAACGGTAGCTCCTCTACTTGATGCTTCACTAAATAAGATGCAATCGTCTGCAAAGAGTAAATGTGAAATCTTCGGTCCACTTCTACTAGCTTTGACTCCTTTCAATCTATCCTAATTCATTGCCAGGCGCATTAAGCTAGATAAACCTTCTCCGTACATAAGAAATAGAAATGGACTAAGTGGATCTCCTTCCCGTAGTCCCCTTGTTGGATAGAAGTTCTCCCCTTTAAAACCATTGATAATCACTGAATAAGAAACAAACTTTATGCATTCCATAATAGTTTCTATCCAACTAGCCACAAAGCCCATTCGAATCATAACTTCTTTTACAAAATTCCATTCAACTCTGTCGTATGCCTTACTCATTTCAAGTTTAACTGCCATGAACCTTTTCCTCCCTACTCTCTTCTGTTTCAGTGTGTGAAGAATTTCATAAGCAAGAAGAATGTTGTCCAAAATCAATCTCTCAGGCACAAAAGCGCTCTGAGCCGTATCTATGCATTTCTCAATAATTTCTCTTGGCTTATTTGCGATAGCCTTTGCCATGATTTTATAAATTACATTACAGAGGCTGATTGGTCTAAACTGTTTCATATTCATTGGATTTGCAATTTTAGGGATGAGTACTATGTGTGTGAAATTTACCTACTTGAAATCTTTTTCTTCATTCAGAGTTTGTAAACAGAATCTGTTGACTTTGGCTTCAACGATATGCCAACACTTTTGATAGAATATTGCCAAAAACTATCTTCCCCTAAGGCTTTTGTAGGTCCCATCCCGAATGTTGCTACTTTGATCTCTTCCTTTGTGTAGGGTGCCATGAGAAACTTATTATCCTCTTCAGTTATGCATCTCTTGATTCCTGACAGTAAATAATTACAACTTTCCCTTTCTTCTGATCTGAGCAGGTTCTGAAAATAGTATCTTGCAATATTTTCTATGTCTTGAATGTTCTCTATTTCCCTTCCATTCTCATCTAGCATCTTATGAATCATGTTTCTTCTTCTTTGATATGTGGCTCACATATAAGTCTCTTCGACTATGAAAGAAAGTAGTGTTTTTAACCCATGTTTCAACTAGTTTAACTTGCCTTTACCCGATTCACCTTTGTCAATTTCGCATTAAAAGTGAATCTCATATATTTAAATAATTCACATAAATATTTTAAAAAGATAAATAACAATAATTTAAAATTATTGTAGTACTTACTACAAAAGGTTGAGGTGATATAAATTCTTCTTCCTTCACTCCTTAACCTTCTCTTTTCTTTTCCTTCAATTCGGTCCTCTCCTTCCTTTTCTTTTCTTCAATTTCATATAAACATATAACATTTATATGTTAAAAATAATCAAATAATTTCCTGTACTATTTAATAAAATAAACATGTATTTTATGATAAAGTTCGGTTGAATTTTAGTGTCGATCAGCTCAACCAAATTCTGATCATCTCTGTCTTCTCCTAGAATTTTTGAAAGTCTATTGTTGAAAAATATCTTTCGTTTCTTCCGATCAGCTATGATTCTATAAGCCCATCTTCTCAATCTAGTCTTCAACTTGTCTAATTTCAGCAGTAAATTGCTTGGCGATGATTCCCAGATACGTTTAACTTCATTATCAAAAGATTCTTCCATTGTCCACCATGCTTCGAATCTGAAATTTACTACTTTAGCCCCATGTTCTGCCCTTCTTATGCTCACTAGAATGGGGTAATGATTAGAAAAAGAATGGGTTAAATGTTGAATTGAAACTTCGGGGAACATATTCTACCATTTTTCATTTGCAACTCCTCTGTCAAGCCTTTCACGTATATTAGTCTCAGGCAGATTCCCCCTCTCCCATGTAAACCATCATCCAGAAAACCCTATGTCCATTAATCTACATTTTGATAAGACTTTTCGAAATACTTCCATTCTTCTTTCATCTTTGGGTACCCCTCACTTTTTTTTCAAAGCCATACATAATTTCGTTGAAATCCCCACAAACGAACCATGGGAATCTCTCTCCTGTATATAAACTTCTTAATTCAGCCTATGAATTGCTTCTATCATGCTCATATAGGGACCCATAAAAACCAGTGAACCTCTATTTACCTCTTATTTCATCATCGTCAATCACCACATCTATATGTCTTTTGGAAAATTGTCAAGAGTAACACTCACCCCTGTTTCCATGCCAAGCATAATCCTCCTCTAGTACCCTCTGGATTAACTTTAATTCCATTAACATACCCACAACTGTAGCGAATTCTCTCTATTTTACTTTTACAAATTTTTGTCTCCATAAAGAACATTTGGGGATTTTGTAACTTCAGCATATACTGAAGTCTTTGAACTATTCGTGGACTCCCCAATCCACGAACGTTCCAGCTTAATAGTTTCATTGCGATCGGTCGGCTTGCCTTTTGGCAGCCGCCGATATAAATTGATTAACTTCTAACACTCTCCTATTCCTCTCTGCCGATGTTTTCTCATCTCCTAATACTATCATGTTGTCCATCTCCCCTCTAGCTTGCTTCTTTCCTTCTTCTCCAATCAAAACCCCATCTTTCTTATCTTGCTCCATGTCAACTATAGAATGGTCGACTCTTTGATTCACCTCTATCTGATTCTCCCAGATCTTTCGGCTTTCCAAGCTAAATCCCAAAACTGGATCAAATGATTCTCCATATTTCACTATTTTATTTCTCCTGGTCCATGCATCACTCTCTAATGTAGACGTATCTTCATCGTTTTCTTTTAACTTCCCGTCCTCTTCGTCTCTTATCCACACACTATTCGTTGTTACTGCCCTCTTAGATTGAGCTCGTAGTGATAGATCCCAACCCATCTTCGCCACTTTCGTTCCTAACATCATCTTTGCATCACAAAAAGAGTCATTATACCCCAACCGTCCACAGAAAAAGTAAAAAAGAGAGCCGTTCATATCGAAACTTTACATATGAGAACTTCCCATAACACAAAATTTGTTTCCTCCTCTTTAGCGGTCGTCTAACATCAATCTTGACTCTTACCTTTATATAATTTCTATTTTCTTTACCAAAATTAGATCCATCGTATTCCATAAATTCTCCTATAAAATTACCCAATTGAACTGCCAATGTCATACCCCAATTTTGCTCGGGCCTACAAGCCCATTTTACATCAAGACCCAAACATTAACCCAAATCAATCAGCCCATGAAAGCCAAAACAGAAATACAAAAATAATAATAAATGTCTTTTAGCAAAGTCTAGTTATAAGACATCTTGACCCAAATTAGATACCTAAACACCTTGGCCCAAATGCACTAACCCAATGACCAAGCCCTTAACCCATTTACACTGGACCCAATACGGAAGGCCCAATGGCCCAATTTGAACTTAGGGTTCTCGAACCCTAAGGAGCCTAAGCAACAAACATTAATTACAGGGACGGTTCACTACCTACCACGACCCTTGGCCTTTCACTGTTGTCCGACCGACCGACCTCGCCACGCTTCTCGCCTCGACACCATCGACCACCACCCTTCCCACTTGCACCGCCACTGATACTTGCATTAAACAGGAAAAGACATAAAGAAAGAAGAAAGGCACTATAAAAATAAGGCTATAAAAGCCGATCAATATTTTTTTGTAAAGGGACTTTTTTTTCCCGATGATAAAAAAGGAAATAAATAGGTTCAAGCAACAGAGCAAAGATCAGAAACTAGTTGGCATCAAAAAGGCAAAAGAAAATCTAAAAGACTAAAACAGAAGTCGAGAAAGGTGAAATTTTTTTTATTTTTAAACCTCTTTCTTTTTTATCCCTTTTTTTTTAATATACATATACATATACATATACATATATATACAAACATTAGTCTAATAAAAAAAGAGCAAAAAAAAGAAAACCTTTATCTTTTTCGACCATCATGCGATGTGGTGTGGCGTGCATCGGCGTCGTGACGAAGATAGTGGTCCGGTCACCGAGATCCCTCCCCTCTTTTAGACCTTGCATATATTTGAGGGACCTGATCCTAACGCATCCTGATGTGAAGAAAAAGATTGACGTCTTGGCATTGTTTATTTACGGTCTGGTGATCTTCCCAAAAGCCCTAAGACACATTGACGAAGTAGTTATTGATATGTTCAGCCGATTGGACAAATGGGTCACTCCTATTCCTCCCATCTTGGCCGAAACGTTCAGATCCTTGAATGCATGTCGGAGAATAGGTAAAGGTAGATTTATCAGATGTGCGCAGTTGTTATTGGCCTGGTTCCATAGTCACTTCTGGAAAGTGGAGAAAGTGTCTTATTAGTTTTTGTCAGAGAATTACTCCCCGTTGAAAGAGATAGTAGCTACGACTAGGAGAGAAGACGTGTCCAAATAAAACTGGATAGCGCTCCTTCAAAACCTTCAAGAAGACGACGTTGAGTGGAAGGCTCCTTGGATGATTCCTGACAAGATCCTTTATCGTTGTGGAAACTTCGATTGGGTTCCTCTACTGGGAATTTGGGGTGCCACTGCATATGCCCCTTTGCTGGTCCTAGGACAATATGGTTCAAGACAATTCGTACCAACGACATACGGGTTGGCTCAATGCGAGTTCTCATACGAAGGGGGAGCTATAAGAAAAGGGTTAAAGAGATCTATAGTGCTTGGAATCAGATTCGTAGAATGAAAAAGTTATCCTCAGGCCCGATGACTACCCTAGAGTACAGCGGATGGAGGATTAGAAGGATTAATGATAATGTCCCTGAGCCAAATCCAGAGGGCGCCCGATCTAGAGAAGAATGTCTGCGAGTAGTCTCATCAGAATTAGAAATTGTGAAACAAGATTTTGAACGGATGAGTTCGGAGCTTGGAAAAAGGATAGAAAAGCTGGAAGAAGAAAATATATTCCTCCAATTAGAAGTAGACAGTCAAAAATCGGAGGCCGAGAAACTTAAAAAGAAAAATAGAAGGTAGAGAAAGACTGAGATAATTTGAAGGCGGAATACAAGAAGATGCGTCTGACGATAAAAAATGCTGGATTAGGAAAAACTTCGGAGCAGTGGCGACAAGAGATCCGAGAGGAAAAAGCTAAAGTTAGCAATTAGGAGAAAAAGTTTCAAGAAATGTAAACGCAAAAAGAGGCCTTAGAGAAGGGCATAACAGAAAACCAAAAGGAGAAAAAGGGACTAAAAGCTAGAATAGCTGAGCTTGGGCAGTCTCTGCACCACTACTAGAGTAAAGACTCGAAAAACAAACTGAAATCAAGTTTGAACAGAATCAAAGAAATGAAAGATAGGGTTGAAGAGCTAGAATCAACATTACACAGTAGTGAACTCCAGATTGAGCTTCTAAAAACAAGAGAAAGGCGTTGGGAGGAGGAGCTTCGCCATTCTTGTGAGCAAGTCAGAAACCGGGATTACCTCATGGGTGAAGCGATAATCCAGATTCGAGAGGTAGCTGATCACCTACAGACTTTGGCTGCAGAGGCTGACATATTGAGCGTGAGATATGAGCTACAACCGGGTTGTAACCAAGAGCTAATCTCTTTGCTTGAGAAAATCAAAATCTTAGTAGTAGGCTAAAGCATATTTGTAGTCATTTTATGTAAAGGGTTTTGTTTTCTAATAAAGTTTTCTAAAATGAAGTTGAATCTAAATCGATGCATTCTTCTTGCATTCATGCATTTGTATTGCATCATATCATATGCATTTAGGTCTATAAAAAGAGCCTAATTAGTTAAAGTTATAATGAAGAAGAAAAGAGAAGGGAGAGAGAAAATCTGGAAACTAAACACCCTTACGGTACACGTGCTAAGTCAAAGAAAATGGATCAAAGGTTAGAACAATTCCAAAAGGACTTGTAGGACCAGATGCAAGAACAAATGATAAAACTCCAACAAGAAATGAGGGACCAGATGTTAGAGGCTCAACGGAACATGATGGCCCAAATGACCTTAATGATGAATGGGATAACGGACAAAGGGAAAGGCCTGCGGTTAGTACCAGGAGAAGAGAGTGAAGGCCATCCCCGGATTCACTCCACCTCACATCCGTGTAATGCAAAAGGATATTCTCAAGGGAACCCGCAGCTCGAACAACGACCCCACCACTGCTCATCTAGGGCAAGGTATATTCAGATCAAACCCCGGGGCTAATCCTGCTGATCCAATTGTTCCATATTTAGATGATCCAGTAGAAATAGCCAGGTTAAAAATGGATGATCATGATAAGTACAAGAGATTGGAAGAAAGGCTCAAGGTAATAGAAGGCACTGAAGTCTTCTCTGCACTGAGTGCCAAGGAGCTTAGTTTGGTGCCCGATCTGGTTCTGCCTCCGAAATTTAAAGTACCAGATTTTGAAAAATATGATGGGACGAGATGTCCAAAGGCGCATCTTATCATGTTTTATCGGAAGATAACTGGTTATGTGAATGAAGACAAATTGCTAATACACTATTTTCAAGATAGCTTGGTTGGATCGGCCCTTTGATGGTATAATCAACTCAGCAGAGAAAGGATCCGATCATGGAAGGACCTAGCATCAGTATTTTGTGAACAATACAAGCATGTCTCTGACATGGTGCCTGATTGAATAACACTGCAGATGATGGAAAAGAAGCCAACGGAGACTTTTAGACAATATGGGCAAAGATGGAGGGATATCTCAGCCCAAGTAGAACCCCCAATTAACTAAAACTGAGATAACGGTCCTCTTTATCAACACTTTGAAAGCGCCATTTTATGACAAGTTGGTAGGAAACGTCACAAAAGACTTCTCCAATATTGTAATATCTGGGGAACTTATAGAAAATGCCATCAAGAGCGGAAGGATGGAAGGCCCCAAAAGTTCAAAAAGGGCAGCACCGATAAAGAAAAAAGAGGCAGAAACTCATATGGTAGGGACTAAGAGCCACTATGCTTCAAATCCATACCCAACCCAATCAAGACCTCAATACCGCCCACCTCCAAACTTCTATTTTCCTCCTCAAAGCCCCTACTATCAAGCACCTCCTCCTTACCCCGTTTACACCACAAATAACCAAAGACCATTCACTATATTCCCACCAAATACTATACCTACTCAAAGCCAACCCAAAAACGAACAAAGACCGACAAAACCCAATCCTGAAAAACCTCAATTTACCCCCATTCCTGTGTCGTATGGAGAGCTGTGCCCGAAATTACTAGAAAAATAATTAATATCCCCACATTATATGGCACCCCTAAAACCTCCATACCCAAAATGGTACGATCCTAATGCTAGTTGCATGTACCACGCTGGAAACCAGGGGCATTCTACAGAAAATTGTCTAGCCTTTAAAAGAAGGGTTTAAGGTCTTATTGATATAGGTATTTTACGATTTGATTGTGTTAGTAATATGGCTGAAAATTTGCTCCCTAACCATACTGAAGGGAACGTGATTGTGGTGACGAAGGAGGATGGGTGGCGAGCTAAAAGTTGTGTTGCTGAAATAAAGACACCTTTGTAGAAGGTATGGGAAATAATGATTGAGAAGGGTTTGTTACATCCACTCAAGGGTTTGTTACATCCACTCAATGAAGTTTCAAGGAAGAAAGTACAAAAGGTCAAATTTTTGTGTCTTCCATGGTATAGAAGGGCATTACATCCATCTTGTGAGGAATTCAAAAATTACTTCAAGACAAGATGGACAATAAGGAGGTCGAGATCTTCAATGAGTAGAAGAGGCCGATGAAGGAGAAATATCGCCTCGATAATCAACCATCACTATCCCTTATAGTGCCGATCGGCCTCTGGTGATTTATTATTGGTCAAGAAGAAGAAAGTCCAACCAAAAGTAGTGATTGAAGTGCCATCTCCTTTCCCTTACAAGGACAACAAAGCTGTACCATAGAAATATGATGTCAATATTATCATGCCTGAAGGTGAAAAATCCAAAGCTACAACTGGAAGTGTTAGCAAAGTAGGACACTTTACCAGCAGCGGGAGATGTTATTCTCCTGAGGTGGTTGAATCAAAGGAAAAAGCCGTTGACTCGAATCAGAAAGGAAATGAGCCAATGCATGATGCTGAGGTTGATGTTGAAATACAGTCTAAGCAAAAGATTAAAAGACCTGTGAATGAGGAGGAAGCACATGAATTCTTAAAGTTCATCAAGCACAGTGAATATAACGTCGTGGAGCAGTTGAACAAGTAACCGGCTCGAATCTCAGTATTATCCCTACTGTTGAATTCAGAACCACATCAGGATGCTTTGCTGAAAGTGTTAAATCAAGCGTATGTGGCGAGCAATGTATCTGTTGAAAAACTTGATAGGTGGGTGAACAACTTGAATGTGGATAATTTCATCTCTTTCAGTGATGACGAAATACCACCAAATGGTAGGGGTTCTGTAAAAGCATTGCACATCACAACCAGTTGCAAAGGCTATATATTACCGAATGTGCTTATTGACAATGGGTCTGCACTCAATGTCATGCCTTTGGCCACGCTTTCTAAGATGCCAGTTGATATGTCTCATCTAAGGCCTTGTCATTCCACAGTAAGGGCATTTGATGGAGCACGACGAGAAGTCATGGGAAAGATTAAAATTCCTTTAGAAGTAGGCCAATGTACATATGATATCGAGTTCCAGGTCATGGATATCACGCCCTCGTATAATTGCCTTTTAGGGAGGCCTTGGATCCATTCTGCTGGGGTAGTTCCTTCATCTCTCCATCAAAAAGTAAAGTTTATCATGGATAGCCGCTTGATCACGGTCATTGGTGAAAAAGAAATTGTTGCATCCGTCTTTGCTGACGCACCCTACATCGAAGTAAACAAAGATGCAGTAGAATGTTTCTTCCGTTCTTTTGAATTTATCAATGCTACATTTATTGCCGAAGGAAATAGCATTCTGACACCCAAGCTGTCAAGGAATACCGAGATGGAAATTAAGCTGACTGTGGGAAATGGAGCCGTGCGAAGAAAGGTTTTGGAAAAAATCAACAAGAGATGGTTAGAGCACTAAAACCAAAGAAATCACAAGGCTCGATGCGGTTTAGGATTCAAGTGGATATCGACAAAAAGAAAACAATTGCGAAAGATCAAGAAAGGAAGATTGTGAGAGCTTGTGTCTGGATTTGGAATGGGAGCCCATAGCGTATCCTCCTTTGTCAAAAACATTTACATCTGCGGGAATGATGTACCTGTGGCGAGATAATACATAAAGCACGATGTTATGGATTGAAAGGGGTCTTCAGAGCGTCAGTATAAATGTTGTTGACAAAGAGGATGATGCAATTGAAGATGTTTCAATGATACGTCCTTGTCCTCCTGGATTCATTTTGAACAATTGGACTGCTGTGGATCTTCTTGTAGTTTCAGAGTCCTCTCTAGAGTAATGCTCAATGTTAACTCTCTTTTTGTTTGCCTCAAGTAATAGTTGGATTCTTTTGTAAGAGCTTATGTTTGCTCTTTATCATTTAAATGAACATTAATGGAGATGCATTTTGTCATAGTCTTTTCATTCTTGTAAACTTCATAATTATTCCCTTTTCTCATAGCCTGTCCTTACATGTACCTCATATCATGCCATAACATTATGTTTGTTTGGTTCCAATACTTTGATGCTCCTCTATAGTCCTCTTTTCCATTCATCTTTCAGGTGCTCAAATACCAACGACATGAACAATCCCGTTACAAGTCCTGAAATCGATTTTGAGAAAGCTATTTGTGTAGAAGAATGCGAAGCTGAGGAAGATGCTGAAGATTATGTCTCATCTCCTGACTTACTAAGAATGATAGAATAAGAAGATAAACAGATTCTACCCCATCAAGAATCTGTTGAGACAGTGAATTTGAGAAATGAAGAAAAGAGGCAGGAAGTGAAGGTTGGGACCTCCATTTCAGAGAAGACCAAACATGATCTGATCGCCTTGCTTCGTGAGTCCAAAGATGTATTTGCATGGTCGTATCAGGATATGCTAGGGTTGAACGAAGATATAGTGGTCCATAGACTCCCACTGAAACCAGAATGCAAACCCATTCAACAGAAGCTAAGACGAATGAGACCTGAAATGTTGTTAAAGATAAAAGAAGAAGTCAAGAAATAATTTGATGCTGGCTTCCTACAAGTCGCCAAATACCCAGAATGGGTAGCTAACATAGTCCCAGTACCAAAAAAAGATGGCAAGGTATGAATGTGCATGGATTATCGCGATCTGAATCGAGCAAGTTCTAAAGATAATTTTCCCTTGCCACACATTGATACGTTGGTGGATAACACAGTGAAGCATTCATTGTTTTCCTTCATGGATAGATTTTCGAGTTATAACCAAATAAAGATGGCTCCCGAAGATATGGAGAAAACTACATTTGTGACGATGTGGGGAACATTCTGCTACAATGTGATGCCATTTGGATTGAAGAATGCCGAGGCAACATATCATAGGGCTATGGTGATGTTGTTTCATGACATGATGCATAAAGAAATAGAAGTCTACGTTGATGATATGATTGCCAAATCTTGGGGGGAAAAAGAGCATGTTGAGAACCTCAAGAAGTTGTTCGAAAGACTAAGAAAGTTCCAGCTGAAGCTTAATCCAGCCAAGTGTACGTTTGGGACTACCTCGGGAAAATTACTAGGCTTCATCGTCGTGAGAGGGGTATTGAGGTTGATCCAGATAAGATAAAATCCATACAAGAACTACCACCTCCGCGCACACAAAAAGAAGTCAGAGGATTTTTAGGAAGGTTAAACTACATTACTCGATTCATTACTCAACTTACCAACCAGTGTGACCTAATTTTTCGACTTTTTCAAAAACACAATCCTGGAGAATGGAACGAGGAGTGCCAAGTGGCTTTTGATAAAATAAAATAGTAATTGTCTAGCCCCCCTGTGCTAGTACCAGTAACTCTCGGGAGGCCGTTAATATTGTATTTGACTGTGTTCGAAAACTCAATGGGTTACGTACTGGGGCAACATGATGAGTCAGGGAAAAGAGAAAGGGCAATTTACTATCTCAGCAAGAAGTTCACGGAATATGAAGCAAAGTACCCGTCAATTGAAAAATTCTATTGTGCTTTGGTCTGGGCAGTTCGAAGGCTCATTCAATATATGTTGTATCATACGACGTGGTTAATTTCAAAGCTGCACCCAATAAAGTACATGATGGAATCACCTGCACCCTCAGGAAGAATGGCACGATGGCAGATCCTACTATCAGAGTACGACGTCATATATGTAAGTCAAAAGTCGATAAAGGGGAGCGCGATAGCTGACTTCTTAGCAACTCGAACAATAGAGGAATACGAGCATTGAGATTTGATTTCCCAGACGAAGACTTGATGTGCATTATAGAAAAAGAGTGTGAGTCGTCAAAAGAGAAATCATGGAAGATGAGCTTTGGCGGTGCATCAAATGCATTGGGGCATAGGATTGGAGCAGTCCTAGTATCACCAGAGGGGAACTATTATCCGCTCACTGCCAGATTAAATTTCTTCTGTACCAATAATGTTGCGGAATATGAGGCTTGTATCATGGGACTTCGTGCAGCCATTGAACGAAACATCAAAATCTTGAAGGTGTATGGGGATTCAGCATTGGTGATTTACCAAATTCGTGGAGATTGGGAAGTGAAAGATTCAAAGTTGGTCAAATATCGCGATCTTGTTGTGGAGTTGGTCAAAGAGTTCGAAGAAGTGACTTTTAATTACTTCTCACGAGAAGAAAACCAATTGGCTGATGCCCTGGCCACTTTGGCCTCAATGTTTAAAGTAAACAGAGAAACGGAAATAATGCCTCTCCAAATGAGCATATATGAGATCCCTGCACATTGTTTTAGCATTGAAAAAGAGGCAGATGGATGACCATGGTTCCACGATATCTTAGAATATGTCAAGAATCAAAGATATCCTGAGCAAACAAATGAGAACAACAAAAGAACAATTAGAAGAATGGCGGTGGGATTTGTTCTTGATGGGGACATCCTATACAAAAAGGAAAAGATCAAGTGCTCCTGAGATGCGTGGATGCTATTGAAGCAAGAAAAATACTTGAAGATGTTCATGAAGGAACTTGTGGAACGCATGCCAATGGTTTCACTATGGCTAGATAGATTATGAGACTAGGTTATTATTGGCTGACGATGGAAAGTGACTGCATTAGTTACGCATGAAAATGCCACAAATGTCAAATTTACGGCGATAAAATTCATGCAGCCCCTTTGTCCCTTCATGTCATGACTTCTCCGTGGCCTTTTTCTATGTGGGGCATGGATGTTATAGGGCCAATTTCCCCAAAAGCTTCTAATGGACACGGATTCATTTTTGTAGTCATAGATTACTTCACAAAATGGATAGAAGTCACTTCATTTGCTAATTTAACGAAGACCGTAGTTTGCAGGTTCTTAAAAAAGAAGATCATATGTCGATACGGTTTGCCTGAGAAAATTATTTCGGACAATGCTTTGAATCTGAACAACAAGATGATGAAGGAAGTTTGTGAAAAATTTTAAATAAAGTATCATAACTCCTCACCCTATCACCCAAAGATGAAGCGGAGCGAGAGAAGTCGCTAACAAAAATATTAAGAAGATTATTGGAAAAATGACTGAGACATATAAAGACCGCACGAGAAGCTACCTTTCGCTTTGTATGCATATCGCACATGTCGTGCGTACATCTACGGAGCAATTCTTTCTCTCGGTCTATGGAATGGAAGTTATCTCGCCCATCGAGTTAAGATCCTCTCTACGAGTCTTAATGGAATTGAAACTAGAAGAATCGAGAATGGGTTCGAGCTCGATATGACCAGCTAAATCTTATCGAAGAAAAACGCTTGAAGGCGATCTGCCACGGACAAATGTACCAGAAGAGAATAATCGTGGCCCATGACAAGAAGGTACGGCCAAAAGAATTTCGCGAGGGAGAACCTGTACTGAGAAAGATTCTCCTAATACAAAAAGACTTCCGAGGAAAATGGGCACCAAATTGGGAAAGGCCATACGTCATAAAGAAGGCTTTCTCAGGTGGAGCTTTGATTCTCACTGAGATGGATAGGAAGGAGTTACCAAATCCAGTGAACTCAGATGCTGTGAAGAAGTACTATGCCTAAAAAAAATCAAGATGAAAACCCGAAAGGGCATCTTGGTGAAAAAAAAAAAAAAAAAGAAGAAAGAGAAAAAAATCAAGATGAAAACCCGAAAGGACGTCTTGGTGAAAAAAAGGGAAAAAAAAATATCAAGATGAAAACCCGAAAGGGTATTTTGATAAACAAAAAGATTAGGATGAAAATCTGAAAGGACATCTTAATGAGGGAGGCCACATGAAGAGCATAAAGAGCAAGACAATTTGAACAGAGAGTAAAATGCCGAGATTATAATATTTGAAGCAGACTCGGAAGCTCAAAATCTTCTACACAAGAAGCTTTACTTGAAAAGATCCAGGATGAAGAAACGTGGAGAAGTTCATGCGTTGGATATCTAGAGCATTTGCGACAATTGAACCAGCTATCCTTTCTTCATAATGTTTTCTTTATTGAAATATTCCTTATCAATTTTCTTTGCTTATTACTTTTGAAATAAATATGAATGTGAGGTACCCCTTTCATACCTACTTTGCCATTTTCATGCATCTCATATTTGGCTCATTTTAATGATAAATAGTGAAATTACATACTCTAAACAAAAGGAATGTTAAGCATTACCTGGATGAAAATTGGGTAAGTGCAAGAGCCTCAAAGCAAGGACAAAGTTCAACAGGGGGTAAAAGGGTGATATACGAGAAACGCAGATTACTCGTAAAAACTTGAGGACGGGTACAAAACCTAAAAGAAAAGTCAAGAGTCAAAGCAATGAATACAGGTTATCATGAAAGGCGTGACATGACAAACAAGCCCAGGGCGCATGGCATAATCATGTAGGCATAAAAGCATTTAAGACAAACACGTGCATATCATGATAACATCATGCATAACACATACAGGTACACCAGTAAAGCAAGAAGTTTTGACGATAGTTGTACCAAACCAAGGAAAAAGAAGACATCCGAGTTCCATCAGATGATATGTTTTGAAATTCGATTGCAAAATATCAACTCATAATACGAGAAGTGAGTTGAGCCTCAGTCACTGCCGAGGTGTTTTCAATACTTATTTTCAAGATATCAACTCATAATACGAGAAGTGAGTTGAGCCTCAAGTCACACGCTGAGGTGTTTTTCAATCCTTATTTTTCAAAATATCAACTCATAATACAAGAGGTGAGTTGAGCCTCGAGTTACACGCTGAGGTGTTTTTCAATTTCTGCTCAAAAATCAACTCATATTGCGAGAGGTGAGTTGAGCCTCGGGTCGCACGCCGAGGTATTTTTAATTTTGTCTTTCAATTTCTGTTCAAAAATCAACTCATAATGCGAGAGGTGAGTTGAGACTCGGGTCACACGCCGAGGTATTTTTAATTTCTGTCTTTCAATTTCTATTCAAAATAACTCATATTGCGAGAGGTGAGTTGAGCCCCGGGTCGCATGTCGAGGTATTTTTAATTTCTGTCTTTCAATTTCTGTTCAAAAATCAACTCATATTGCGAGAGGTGAGTTGAGCCCCGGGTCGCACGCCGAGGTATTTTTAATTTCTGTCTTTCAATTTCTGCTCAAAAATTAACTCATATTGCGAGAGGTGAGTTGAGTCTCGGGTCGCACACCGAGGTATTTTTAATTTTGTCTTTCAATTTCTGTTCAAAAATCAACTCACAATACGAGAGGTGAGTTGAACCTCGGGTCACATGCCGAGGTATTTTCAATTTCTACTTTTCAAATTCTGTTTGTTTCTAAAATCAACTCATAATGCGAGAGGTGAGTTGAGCTTCGGGTCGCATGCCGAGGTATTTTTAATTTCTGTCTTTTAATTTTGCTCAAAAATTAGCTCATATTGCGAGAGGTGAGTTGAGCTCCGGGTCGCACGCCGAGGTATTTTTAATTTCTATCTTTCAATTTCTGTTCAAAAATCAACTCACAATACGAGAGGTGAGTTGAACCTCAAGCACATGCCGAGGTATTTTCGATTACTGTTTTTCAATTTCTGTTTGCTTCAAAAAATTAACTCATATTGCTAGAGGTGAGTTGAGCCCGGTCGTACACTGGGGAGTAGATTGAAGATAGCAGGTCTGGCATTCCCGATATTGCAGGAGTAGATCGAAGTTAGCAAGCTTGGCATTCTTGATGTCGTAGGAGCAGATTGAAAATAGCAGATTTGGCTTCCTGAAGCTGTAGGAAGTAGATCGAAAACATTGAGTTTTATCTCCCTAAAGTTGCAGCGGAGCAGATAGAAGACAGTTAAACCTATCTCCCTAAGATTGCAGGGGAACAAATTGAAGCTACAGGTCCTATCTCACTGAAGCAACGGTGGAGTGGATCGAAACGACAAGATGCGGTGGATCGGAATAAGGTTACCTGAAGAAAAGTGCACCAAAGAAGCTAAAGCCCAGCGAGACCGGGCAAAATTGGTCTTTCTTATGTCTTTGCTCCATTCCTGTTGCACGACAATGAGCAAAGAGGGGCAGCTGTCATACCCCAATTTTGCCCGGGCCTACAAGCCCATTTTACATCAAGACCCAAACATTAGCCCAAATCAATCAGCCTATGAAAGCCAAAACAGAAATACAAAAATAATAATAAATGTCTTTTAGCAAAGTCCAGTTACAAGACACTGACCCAAATTAGATACCCTAAACACCCTGGCCCAAATGCACTAACCCAACAGACCAAACCCCTTAACCCATTTACACCTGGACCCAATACCCGGAAGGCCCAATGGCCCAAATTTGAACTTAGGGTTCCTGGAACCCTAAGGAGCCTAATCTTCATGACATTAATTGCTCGGGACGGTTCACTACCTACCTCTTACCCTTGGTCTTTCGCTTTGACTGTCCGACTTACGACCACGCCACGCTCTGCCTCGACGACACACCGGCCACCGCCCTTCCCACTTGCACCGCCATTGATACCTGCATTAAACAGGAAAAGACATAAAGAAAGAAAAAGGGCACTGTAAAAACAAGGCTATAAAAGCCAATCAATATTTCTTTGTAAAGGGACTTTTTTTTTCCCGATGATAAAAAAGGAAATAAACAGGTTCAAGCAACGGAGCAAAGATCAGAAACTAGTTGGCATCAAAAAGGCAAAAGAAAATCTAAAAGGCTAAAACAGAAGTCGAGAAAGGTGAAATTTTTATTATTTTTGAACCTCTTTCTTTTTCACCCCTTCTTTTTTAATATACATATACATATACATATACATACAAACATTAGTCTAATAAAAAAAAGAGTAAAAAAAGAAAAACTTTACCTTTTTCGGTGGCGTCGGCGGCGGAGGACAGTGGTCCGGCCACCGGGATCCCTCCCCTCTTTCAGACCTGCAGAGGAAGAGAGGAGAGAATTAAAATTTTTTTAAAGCAGGCACCTCAACTGATTTATTTTTGGATTTTGGACCTTTTGTAGCCCTCAAAACGACGTCGTTTTTGGGCTGGCCTTTAGCCCCAAAACGACGTCGTTTCACCTTACTCGGCCCGAGTCCAACCCGTACCCTAAGAGGATCCGCGTGTTTTTAAGCCAAAGGGGAAATTGCGCGATTGGTCCTTCCGTATTTTTAGTTTTTAAAATCAAACTTTTAATTGTTGCAACATTGGCCCAAGAATTTTTGCGGTTATATGCTCGGTCCCCCATTAAATGCTGCGTTTAACTTACCTGGAAAAATTACCTTTTTGGTCCTCCACCTTTCACGCGTGTGTTTCTAACCCGAACTCTGTTTTATTTACAATTTGACCGAAACTTCCGCTTTAATGCAATTTAACCCATTTTCAATTATTTTGTAATTTTATTATTATTACTATTATTTAATATTTTATTCCATCATTATTTATTATTATTGTTACTTTATTGCTATTACTATAATATACTATTATTATTAGTGTTATTACTATTATCATTTTACCATTTTATTTTATTTCATTATTTAATTATTATCACTATTATTTTATTTTCATTGTTACCGTCATTATTATATAATTATTTCTATATAATCTACTTTCTTTTATTATTACTATTTTTTATATTATTATTATCGTTACTATCATTATTTTATATCTATTATTATTATCATTATTATTTGTATATTATTATTATTACTATTATTATATCATTGTTTTTATACATCTATATATATTTTTTATTATTTAGCATTCATTATTGTTATTATTTCATCGTTATTTCTACTACTATTACTATACATAATACTTCCAATATATTATATATCATCTTTACTATATATATATGTGTGTGTTTTCTTATTCTTTCATGCTTAACATCGTGTTTCCACATTTTCATGCTAACTCTTTCCGACATCTCGATTTTTATAGCGACCAATATTCCGTATTAGCAATTCGGAAAATCAAGCCCTAACTTACTGGGTTCCGATTTTTCTCGCTTAAGCTAAACAACGGAATGTCCCTTTTCAAATCGCAATTCAAATTTTAAACAAAGCACTTAATCTCGAAAATTCGAAATGTCGCGTCCTAACTTACTGGACTCGACGCCTAGATACTTCGAGATAAGTTTCTTTTCTTTCTTCTAAAATAGAGGCAATATTCCTAATTTGGATTTTTGAGAACACGAGCCTTAACTTACTGGATTCTGACTTCTCGTTTGACAAATGACGGGAGATCCTCTTCAAATATAAAGCCAAGTTTTAAAAGGCGAGCTTAGTTTTGGGAATCTAAAGTATTGCGCCCTAACTTACTGGACATAATGATTTATCTCTTCGAAAATAAGAGAGTCTTATCGTCCCTTCTAATTCCTTCAAGTTGTTTTGGAAATAAAAAGTATCGTTTTTTCGAACCATTTCAAAGTTTTCAACATTGGGACATCGATCAATCAATTTGGTACCAATTTTGGGCATATCGAGGGTGCTAATCCTTCCTCGTGCGTAACCGACTCCCGAACTTATTTTTCTGGATTTCGTAGACCAAAAATCGTTATTTTGATAAATCAAACTGTTTATTAAAAATAACCGTTTTATGAGGTGACCCGATCACACCCAAATAAAGATCGGTGGCGACTCCCTTCTTTTCATTTTTTTAAAAAAATCCGAGTCGACCGCATCGTTTACTGTTGCATCAAAAAATGGTTACGACAGCCAAATTTTCAGAAAATAATCCAATGGGGATGTCGTGGATTTGAATCCAGAAAGGTGCCTTGATTAAAGGAATTTTAAGAGGGTCTTCTCCCCACTGTATCTTATGAAGTACTAGCAGATGATTATTAAAAGTCCATGGACATCCTTTCAACACTCTCTCCAGATCCATACTATGATAAAATTGAAACAAAAATCTTTTTTCACCCAAATCCCGAATATGCACACCCTTTACAGGATGCCACAATTTGCCATAATATTTTTCATTGCCGAAAAATGAATAATACTAGCAGTTAGAAAACACCTTACTAACTTGAAGACTTCTTCTCTTCTTTCTTCAATTCGTTCTGTTTGGATCTGTAAAACTGCATCTTCTTCTTCGTTAAGTGATAGCCCTGCTAATTCATTCTCCATTTGTGCCAGATGTATCCTTACTCACAGAACCGCTATATGACAACACAGATCCAGGATCTTTGATCTTTTTTTCGCTCCTCCACCCGTAAGAACAAATAAAGCCGGAAAACACAAAGGAAACCAAAACAAGAAACGTGCCAATCAGGGTAGACCAGAGACGTGCCAGAGAAGGCAGACTACAAACATAATTTGATATTATAAATAAATATTAAAATTTATAAATATTTAATAAATATTTTATAGTAAAATATGAATAATTTAAGTATATAAATATGAGTATTTTTTAAATCATACTTAAACAAATATTGTAATTTAAATTAAGTTTTAATTAGGTATTTTATCATTAAGTTTATATATAATATTAATAATTATAAAATAAATTTCGGTTGGCAAAAGGAAATGCTATTGTAATTCTTTTGTAACAAATATATATTTATGTTGTGTTTATTTCATTAAAAAAATTTAGAAAATAATTTCAAAAATATTTTATGCAAAAGCATTCAAATATTAAAAATATCCGTTTTCGAGAAAATTAATTTATTTTTCAAAAATTATTTTTAGAAATTGTTTTAGTACTACATATAAGACTCTTGACTTGGTGTTTGGTCATGAGTCAATTAAATATCAACTTTGTTAGAAAAAGTTTGAAATACGATTTTTTATAAAATAAACAACAAATATTATTTTAAGAATATTTATATATTTTAATAATTTATATAAAATAAATAATCTTCTACACTAATCCCAAAACAAAATGAATGGAAATGAGTTGTGAGTAGTTTTTATGTGTATTTAATGTTATGCAACTGAATAAAAAATTTTAATTGCATTAGTGGCCTACTTCGTGTATCGGATCTTCATTCGTTATCAAGACAAATCTTAGATTGATCTCTACATTTGCAAAGTCTGGTACAAAAGTCAAGGCACCCTCCTCAGAAAAGCCTTTGCCTCGACGGCTCGACCTTGACCTTGATCGCCACCTCTACCTCTGCTTCAACCTTGGCTGTTTTGCCCAATTGCATACACCTTTATAAACAAGTACACCTATGCAACAATGCAGTCGTAGATTCTTCCTCTTCTGACTTGGCCTCCAGTGACTGCTTCAACCCGCACTTTCATGTTCCTCCTTCAACATTAGGAAAGTAAACGATCAATCTATAGCAATGGAGCCTCTCCTAGCAGATAAATTAATGGGTTACCACCATTCTTGATGAATGCAGCATATTGCCTATGTTGGAGATGGTTGGCCCAATGCCACGTGCTATACAAATCTAACAACCTAATTACACTCTTACTGTAACATCCTTATCCGATTCGATAACAAATCTGTATAAGTATTGTCACATTATAAATTTTTAAAACTTTTTATAAAATTCAGACACTTAATTTACTATTATTGAACTCAATTCCAATCTCTAAAATTCAATTTCGTGTTTTTATATCAAAATTGATACATATATCTATCATCCAAGCTTTAAAATTTAATTTTATTTATTCTCACTAATTCATCACAAATTCATATACACAACTTTAACAAATATTTCAACTCACAAATTTATCAAATATTTCATAGAATTAAGTATATGATTATTATGCCCATATTTATACCTAAATGTTTCAAAATTTAAAAACAGTCCCTATACCTCAGCTTTTACAAAACAATCACAGAAATTCAAATTTTGATTCTTTTACTATTTAGTCCCTAAAATTCTAGATTTTCAATTTTTACAATTCAATCCCTAAAATCATATTTCAATGTTTTCCCGATCAGTCCTAATTCCCATTTTGCACAATTATGCAAAACAATCCATTTTCCCAAAATTCCAGATTTTACAATGTAGTCCTTATTTCTATTCTTTTTTTTTTTTTTTTTTGTGTCAAAATTGAACACTTTATACACTAAATTTTCAATTCTATACATTCTAATCTACTTAATATAATTAATCAGACTTCAATTCATTCTTTACTTAATTTCTAAATTTTCAATTTAATTTCATCACTAATTATTTGTCACATTCTTTAAATTCCAAATAATCATTCTAGCACATGAATTAATAATAAATCAAATATAAATTCACAACTTTAATTTTTCATACACTTTAACTTAATAAATTTACCAACCATACTTATTTTGAATTACCCAAATAAATTCAATCATATATCATATTATCATCCATCCATATCATTTTCATACTTTTATAACTAAATCCACATACCCATGCTCTCTTCCACTTCCAGCATCCAACATCCATTTTTAAGCTTCCGTAGTTGATTTCCAATTATAAACCAGTGCAGAGGAAAAATTTTTCTGACCAATTACAAAGCCCCATGGCAAGTGTTAAACTGAAATTACCATGGTTGAAATGATAGCATTGAATCTATACCATAATTATTTTCTCAAATTAATTTAAATTAATTAAGAGATAAATAATAAAAATATATGATCAAGAATTAAAAATTAAAATATTAAGTGATAGTATTAGATGATCATTTTATCTCTAATTAATTAAATTAGTTAAAGATAAATAATAAATAAAGGGATCTAAATTCTTGTAGAACAATCAAATGAACCAGTTAAATTCTATTAGAACTCTTTTATTCAAGCAATTGACACTATAAAACGGGGTCACCCCAAACTATTCCACACATACAAGTTCAAGAAGCTCAAAAGATCTCTACAAAATTCTTTGAATAAGCCGAAGAACTTTAAGAAATTTTGATGAATATCATACTCATTTTAAAGAAAAGTTGTCTTCCAATCCAGTTCAACCATGGAGAGGTAGATAAAAGTTATTTTTGAATAAAGCCATCTTTCGATCCAATTCAATTGAAGAAATGAGGTCCAAACTTGTTTCAAGAGCAAATCAACACGACAATTGAAGCAACCCACATACATCTAAGATCAAGTTTGACGACCCTTGGATCAAAGCTCAAATTGAAGAGAAGAATCAAAAGAATTTTTTTGTATTCAAGAAATTTTTAGAAATTATAACTTTCTTTCAAGAAGGATTGTATAAAATTGTAATTTCATGTAATTTTTATTTTTTTCTAATAAAAAAATGATAAATCAGAATTTTTCAAATCCTAAAAATCAGGAGAAAAAATCTGATTATATAGTTTGGTGGTGTGTAAGAGAAGCCAGCGGTGGAGCTAACGAATATAGGAGTTGGGTTGGGAACTAATGGATCGATTGTGAAGGCCGAAAGGTTTGGGACGAAATAAGGTTGGTTGACAATATTTGGGTTTCCTGTGATACTAGATATTGAAGGGAAAAGGGTTACCACAGGCTGGGGACTGTCGTTGAGGTTGAGAAAACCCTAGAATAGTGAAAGGAATAGGGATACGTGTAGGGTAAGGATAATACCTCGAAGTGGGACCTGAAGATATGGTGTTGTGAATGCTCTGATAGAGGTAGAACCCATGACTTCTGTAGTTATGATCTTGGGTTAACGTGAGGAAGAACATCTAGGTGAGTAGTGGTGAGACTAGTGGTATTGGTTGTATCGGTATGAGATGGTGCTTCAATGCAAGCCTGACCCTAGGGTCGTCTGGAGGTTTAAGGTTGAAAGGAATTTAAAATATTATTTTTTAATTTTTAAAGGTTTAAAATTTTTTTAACTTAGAGTAAAGAAAAAAATTATCAACTCTTAAAGGGCCTCAAAAATTTTTTTTAGCTTTTAAAGTTTTAGTTTTTATCAACTTTTAAAGAATTTAAAATCCCATTTTATTGTTTTATCTAAGGCCTAAAAAAAAAAAATAAGAACAGACCTGTTCAATGTACGGGGAAGATGGGGGTGCAGAAATTGGTGTAGGGGTGGTTTTTGTGGTAATATTTGTGACTTTTCTTTAAAAGATTCCCATAGACAACGCCAAATGTTAAGGTTTTCTTTGAGCTTGTATGAATTTGAGTTAGCAAAAGGGACTTGATATGATCTGCAAAATGGAAGGGTGAAGTAAAAGGTGTTGGAGTTGGTACTCCTATATCAGTTTATGGACCAAAAGAATTTTCAAAGAGTTGATGGAATGAGCATATGAAAGGTGCCTTGAGATTAACTCCTTCCTTCCGCCTTGTATGTTTGCTCTGGATAGTGGACTGACCATGTCAATCTTTTGTGTAGTGCCTTTGTCCGGTGTCAATCCTTTGTATGCTTACCATTGGCCTTGGTAGCTCAATTCTTTGTGTGCTTGCTATTCCATGAAGCTATTTTTTTATGATCTTCTTAAGCTATTTTGGTTCTTTCGTTATTAAGCTTATGGGTTTATGGGTATTTTATAACATTATTTTTTTCATATAAATATAAATGCTATGCATTGATATAATTTTGATTCATACTACTAATTTGATAAATTATTTAATATCATAATTGATATAAATTTTGTAATACATATTTATATAAATAATTTTCATATAATGGATTCATATGGCACAAGTAAAATACTATTTTGCTGTTTGTCAAAAAGATAGCCCCTCCACTTAAGACTATTTTTATTTTTTAAAACATTTCGATATATTTTAAAATTTAAAATTTTTTTATTTATTTAAGTATCTATGCCCAACAAATAATCTTTCAAATTTTATAGGGCTATTAAGGGGGTAAGTCTTCTTAAGGATTAAAGGTAAGAAATCAAACAAAACTTCCCTAATCTTTGTTTTTCCTTTTCTATTTGTTTTTGCCGCTCATGAATTTTATATTCAACCACACAAAAGAAGCACCCTTTGCTCAAGTCTCAGTTTGAATTTATTTTGAAAATGAACCCTTTTTACTTTGTTTTAGGAAGATCAGCAAGTATGGTATTGATTCTCATCGTCTTCTTCTGCTCAGTTTCAACTTCATGTAAATAAACCTGGTTTTTTTATTCTTTGAGTTTTGTTGAAGTTCTATTTTGATTGGGGAAGACTGATTTTGATTAAAATGCATGCAGATGGATATGATCCTTTGGATCCTAAAGGCAACATAACCATTAAATGGGATCTTTTGCAATCCAATTCTGATACAAATGATGTAAGTTTCTAATTCTTGATAGCCATTCCTTTGCCTTGTTCACTTTTATCGTCACTCAATAAGTAGGGGTTTTTATTGGATGCCATAAGTGATGAACAAAAAAATTATAAGAAATTAAAAAAAGAATACAGCTTTTTGGTTCAGGAACCAGTACATGTTCACTGCTCACTCAACCATTAATTGCACAGATTCGAAAATATTCAACTTGTTTTTATGGATTTAAATATTTTGATTATTATATGCAATGGATTTGGATCAAATTTGAAGTATGAATTTAGGTGGTCGGTGTATTTAACTGCAATTAGTGTGACGGTAAGATTATATATTTTAATGATACTTTAGTGTAAGACAAAAAAATAATCTAAAGTCATCACACCCCACCACCTATTCAAACCACCTTATTCTAGTTATGTCTGCAATTTGCATTACCGGCAATTGCTGGAAACACTCTGAATTGCAAATGTAAACGTGAAGGAATTAGTTTTAGTATTTCAGGGTTCTTAAGCCTGCCATAATTGCAGGTGAAGGTATCATTGTTGAACTTTCAACTATACCGCCACATAGAGCAGCCCGGCTGGAAACTGGGGTGGGAATGGCTTGGCAAGGAGGTGATATGGAGCATACAGGGAGCCGAGGCGACCGAGCAAGGAAACTGTTCCAGGTTCAAAGGAGGACAACTTCCTCATTGTTGCGAGAAGAAGCCATTGATTGTTGATCTTCTACCTGGAGCTCCCTATAACATTCAAACTTCTAATTGTTGCAAAGGAGGTGTGTTATCATCCATGATTCAAGATCCTACTAAGTATGCTGCAGTTTTTCAAATGAACATTGGAGCTGGAGGTGCAGCTGATTCGGATTTCGATATGCCACAAAATTTCAGTCTCGGAGTTCCAGGCTACACGTGTGCGAAACCAGTTCAGGTTGCACCAAGTAAGTATAGCTCAGATGGTGGCCGCCGCTGGACACAAGCTCTTGGTAAGTACTTGTACCAAAATTATACATTTTTTGCACTAAGCCTTTCCACCATTGTTCATCGTAATTCATCATGATTCATAGTATAGTAACTATATGCATGGATTTATTACAGGGACATGGAATGTGACGTGTATTTACTCCCAATATCAGGCATCAACTTCTCCAAAATGCTGTGTCTCCTTATCTGCATTCTACAATGATTCGATTGTTCATTGTCCCAAGTGCAGCTGCAGTTGCCAAGGACTAGCCGGGTCAAAATGTGTAAAGTAATTTCTAAAAGTATAATGGAGGCACATGTACCAGGTGCAAGATTGCATTTTGCCCCTTTTAAGTAATCTTTTTAAATTAGATAAAAGAGAAAATTGGTCATTTTATTAAAAATTTCATCTAATTCTACTATTAAAAACTAATCCCCTGCATGTCGGTTTGAGGTACATGTGGCACATCATGGGTTATTATTTAGTTATTCTGTTAGCCATGCCAGTTTTTAACAGTAAAAATAGATGAAAATTTTAACAGAAAAGACTGGTTTACCTTTTGATCTAATGTACAGACTAATTTATCTATTTTTGAGTAGAGGGACAAAAAGCAATCTCACACCTAATACATGAGACTTCATGATACTTTTACCTAATTTCTCTTATACTTGTTTTCATAATCTATTACACAGCATTAAGATTATTAAAAAAACACCATCATTGATGCTTGTTTATTGAACAGATTTGGCGAAACACCATCGCTATTGCAACAAGACCAAGACCCAAATCAAGAGCCGCCATCGATGGTGAGATGTACACAGCATATGTGCCCAATAAGAGTCCATTGGCATGTGAAACAAAGTTACAAGGAATATTGGCGAGTGAAGATCACTGTGAATAATCTGAATATCCTAAAGAACTATAGTGGCTGGAACTTGGTCGCATTGCACCCTAACCTCAAAAGCTTGACACAAGTTTTCAGCTTCAACTATCACCCACTTAACCAATATGGACATATCAGTAAGATAATAATAATAAGCTCATTCATTATCAGTCATACTCTTATATGCAACACTGACATATAAGTTAAATTATGGATGTGTGCAGATGATAGTGGGATGTTTTGGGGGGTTGAGTACTACAATGACATGCTGTTACAAGAAGGTGAGGTTGGAAATGTGCAAAGTGAGATGTTGTTGCACAAAGATGAAGGGATATTCAGTTTCAGGGAAGGATGGGTTTTCCCTAGGAGGATTTTGTTTAATGGTGATGAATGTGTGATGCCACCTCCTGATGATTACCCAAGGCTGCCTAAAAATACTGCTCGTGCTGCCAGTTTCACCCTATCCATAATCTTTTCTTCTTTGTTTATGCTGCTAATTATATTTGCGTGTTGAAATGTGAATATATATATATATATATATATTACACAAAGTGTTACTTGGATATCTAATTCTTTGCTTTTTCACTTATTTTTCATAACCTTCTTTTTCAAGTTCGAATATTTGAAGAATGTCTACAGATGTTGAAAGTAATTTTTTTTCATGCTCATATTCTTCCCATCACCCAAAAAAATAATTAAAAAAAGAAGATGGTCATTGATTCTATGTATAGCACTTCCAAAATATGTATTAAATTATAATCTTATAAGCTACTCCTTTGTTAGCAATCTTTTAAATATATGTATACATTATTGAATTAATATTATTCTTAATCTGATCCTAATTCAGATTCAACAAGAATATTAATATTATCTTAACTCAGTTTAAAAATATTAATATTTTCATGTTTTTAATAAATTAATACTATGATGAGATTTGAAGTTGGTATCAATAAAATTTAAATTTTAACTTAACCATTTCACCCAAACCATCAGTTTTAAGATAATATTTTATAAACATATTTTTACATAGGTTATTTCTTTCGCCTAGTATGTCATAATCTAGTATATATAAATTGAAATGGTTTAATATATCATTTGTTGTCCGAATTTGACACTTTTTCTAATGCGATATTCATGTTATTTTTGGTCCAATCAGCTACTTGTTAAAGTTTAGGGGTTTGATTTGATGAAAGTTAATTATTAATATTATGAGATTTGATTTTTTTATGATTTTGTTAATAGGATAAATTTAGTGCCAATTGTGAATTTATTTTATTTTACATTTAATTTGTTAAATATAGTCTAATGGATGTGATTTAATACCTCTTTTAAGGTTGATTTGATAAAAGTTAATTGTTAATATTATTAATTAATTTGAATTTTATCAAATTAACTTTAAAACTTGAATTAAACACTAAAAAGTTAACATTGTTATTATCAAATTCTAAATATATAACTTTTGTCAAATACAAGTACCACATTAGCTCAAAATTTCAAATTTACTCTTTCAACTAAAATCTCATTAGAATTTTTAAATAAGATTTAAATATTTTTAATATACTTTTATACATTCACATTGTGGGCTTGCTAAAATATTTACTTTATTTTACATAATTAGTTGTAATTCCTAAATTTTATAATATATATTTAATTTTGTAAAAACTAAGATATTCGTTTAGAAATTCGAAACAAATCAAAATGGATGAAGAGTTATTTTGAGTTGGGGTTGGACTAGAAGACAAATTTTAAATAAAATCAAAAGTCCCAGCAAGATCAAGGCGGGAATTATAAAAATCGAATTGTGGTTGAGGCGAGCAAAAGCACGCTCCACCCATCCTATTGCCATCCCTACTCCTCGCCTCTTCCTTTTAATTGGCCGCCCCTCTCCTTTATCCTCATCTGTTGCCGTTCAATTCTTCATCCATTGTCCCGTTTTTACTTGCAAAAAATCTTAACAAAATGAAATCCTGGAGCCCCCAATCGCCAGCCTGCTCGTTTTAGGCGTTTTGCGATTGCAACTTTGTCACTAGGGGTGAGTAAAATTTAATTCGACTCGAAAAAATTAAAAAAATTAAATTTCGAGTTAAACGAATCGAATTATTCGAATTAATTGAGTTATTCGAGTCAACTCTAATTTTTTTTCGAATTTCGAGTTCGAATCGAGTTGAATTTTCAAATTCGAATAACTCGAATAATTCAAATAATTCAAATATCAAAATATAATATTTTATATTTTTACCCCAAACTCTCAAACCTTTTTACTTTTCACTCAAAACTTTTACTCCTTTCCACTTTTCCCCAAAACTTTTATTCCTCTCACATCCCAACCCTCCAATCTATCCAAAATCTATTTCCCGCTAAAATTTTACTCTCCCATCTACTTTTTCTCAAAATTTTACTCTCAAAAACCCTCAAAACTTTTTATTTTCCCTCCAAATTTTTACTCCTTCCCACTTTTCCCCTAAAACTTTTACTCCCTTCCCATCCCACCTTCCATCTATCCCAAACCCATCCCCTAATTTTTTTTATATTTTCCTTCCAAAATTTTACTCTTCCTATTTACTTTCCCTCAAACTTTTATTCCCCAAAATTTTTTATTTTCCCCCTAAACTTTTACTTCTCACTCTTTACTCTCAAATAAAAATCAAAATTATCCAAGAAAAATCACTAAACATAAATAGTAATAATTTTATTTATATCTACTATTTATATTATTAAATTAAATTTTGCATTTTATATTATTTATATTATTGAATTGTTTAGTCATATTGAATATTTATATTAAAATTGAGTTATTAATTATGCCATAAAATATTAGTATTAAAATTTTATATTGGTATCAATTTCACATTTTATCTTTAAAATAACTTTTATTAGAAAATCACATTTTACATTTAATATATAATTTAATTTCAAAATACATAGTGATAAGAATCAAGATAATTGAAACAACTAATCAAGCAAAGAAGCCAACCCGTATATAAAAAATTAATAAATAAATTATGAGGTGATGAAAGTTAATAAAAAATTTGATTAAGGTGGACAAATTTTATTACGATAGGTGATAGTGGTTAGAAGGACCCAAAATTATTTTTTAAAATTTAACTCGAACAAATATAATCGATTCGATTCGACTCGATTCGAGAAAATTTCAAATTAAATTAGGATGATCAAATATAATTCATCAACTCGATTAACTCGAAATTTTTTCATTCGATTCGATCGAACGCTCACCCCTATTTGCCACCATCCATTCTCTTCCTAATTTATTCATTTTCCAACAGGTTAAATAATTATTTGGAAACTTGAATTTGACAACAACTCTCATATTCGGATTTAAACTTTTTTTCTGTTCAGATTAATTCTTGAACTTGGTAATTATTCTCATATTGAGGTCTAACTTAGGCAATTATCTCACATTGGGATTTGAATTTTTTTGTCCAAGTTAATCCCTAAATTTAACAATTATTCTTATACTGGAACCTAAATATGACAATTGTTCCCACATTAAGCTTTGAACCTTAGGGTTTTCAAGAATAAATCAAAAATTAATTTGAACCAAAAAAAAAATTTAAATCTCATTGTGAAAACAATTACCAAGTTCAAGAACTAACCTGAACAAAAAAAATTCAAGCCCCATTGATAGAACAAGTACCAAATTTAGGGACTATCTTGGACAAAAAAAAAATCATACCTCAATAATTTGAGAATAATTGTTAAGTTCAAATCCAAAAAATAATTTAATCCCTTTTCCAATCAATTTATGATTCCCTTATTTTTGTAAACTGCGTTGCTGTTCATTCCTTCTTTCTTTTTCTTTTTTTTTTTTTTAATTAAAAAAAAGCTCTTTTTAATGGGTGGAGTTTGAATTGTTTATAACTTCTGAGATTGCTGTAGGAGAAATCCAAGCAAATCAAAACCAAAGGAACCCAGAAAGAAAACCTGGATTTCGATTTTCATTTAGAAACATTTTACAGGAAATATTTCTCTACCATTTATGCAAATTATAGAATAATGCACATCCAAACATCCTAAAGATCTCTGAAACTAACGTAGATACTCAGAAATGAAGGGAAAATGGATGGAGCACATAAAAAAAAAAAAAATCTAAATCAATCATAACCATTGATGAACAGACAAGATACTTGAGGGAGTAAAGTGAAACATGGAACCTGCTCTTACGTTTACCACCTGAGGTGCATCGTATGTCTGAAAAAGAGACAATTCTCTAGCAATTATGACCAGGTGCTGCACATGAAGATAATAAAAGAGGGTAAAAAAGGGTTAAGACCTGACTGAGAAATAAAGAGAGGATCAGTCAGAGAGTGGATGAACTTTGCTTTAGCCTGCAACAACCAAAACAACAGAAGTTCGGTCAGCAATGGCATCGGCAAGGATAAATTAAAAGATTTAATTGCAGAGTGGTGCGGGTAGAGGGTCATGACCTGAATTGGCATCCTTGTGTTTCAGAGAGAGGTTCGCAAATTGGGAATCAAGATCTCTACTGCTGGATGGCCGATGGCTAGATGATGATGATGATGATGACGATGATGGCTTCTGCTTTTGATGTTGTTGTTGCTGCTGCTGCTGGAACAAGACTCGAAGCCTACCAATCTCCCTCTCCAATACTTCATGCTCAACTGGAACACAATGATTTGCATAATTTAGTTTTCATTCAATGACATTCTGCTTTAGTTAATTAAAATAATTACTGTTTATCGCAAGACAGATCAATGACTGCCTCTGGGACGCATCGGCCTTTCTCCATAACTATTCATGCTTTTGGAAATACCCCAACTCATTGTTAAAAGATCTTGTGCCCCCAAGCCTCTTATTCTTCCTATTTATTATTGAGAAAAAATATGGAGAAAATCCAATTTAAAAACTTTGAATGAAGTAGTTTTTGAAATATATATTTTATAAAATATAGTTAATTAAAGTATTCAAAATAATAAAGGTCAAAGTTTAAAAAAAGAAGTTACCATAAAAAAATTAAATGACACATTTTCTATGTTACTCTGGTCTTTAAGAACCCCTTGTTAGCACCATGCCTAACACACTTTCAAACATAAGTACGGGAATATGACCCTCTAAGCACCTTTCAAATACATAGAAACTAAGTAAAATTTACATAACAGTCTCAGATGCATACCTGTATCCAACATTCATATCCGAGTATGAAAAATATGGTCACAATTTAAATGGGAAGAGGAAGGAATAAATTTCCATTTCTCGAGCTATCTCAAATCAACTATCCAGTAACCCTTTTCATAAAAGTTTCTACTGCTTTTCCTCTTATAGCCATTTATGGGATAAAAAAGGAACTAAAATGTATCCTAAGACCCCTCATAATGCCAATTTATACAGGTTCATATGGACTACATACAAATAATTACAATCAAGGGGGGAGGGGGGGAGGGCAAGGTCGTCATGCAATATGTAATGCAGAAAAAACAACATATAATTATAGCCTTAGAGGTCAGGGGTTAGATACTTACGATGTTTGATAAGCTGCTCCTGGGCTAAACTCTCTAAACGCTGTTTAAGAGCTTTGTTCTCCATGTTAAGAATAAGATTCTGCTGGTTGAGGAATTCAAGCTCAGCTGAAACTTCAGATCCTTCTGCCTGTTGAGAAAGACAGTTAACACTTCATTGTAGGACATACTGTTTCATCACTTCAAGTCAAATTGAAAATAAGTGAACAGTCAAAAACTGAAGTTTCAACTAATTCTTGCCTGCAAAACCTGAACATTTCTTTCCAGCTCAGCTATGTACTGAAGTTTACGCACCCTTGAGCGTTGAGCAAACTGCCTGCAATAGATGGTGGCAAAGCACAGTGATAAAACATTTGTAATCATTATCAGGTGTTGGTATAATGACCAAATATCTATACTGATAGAAGTTTCAAGAATCACAGGAGAAAAATGGAGTCACCAGTTATTAATAAAGGATATATCACTTAAACAGACACACCAGAATAATAACTTTTGAAGAGACAATGCATGCATGTAATTCCTTTTAATAAAACAGAAACCATATGAACATGCATTGATGTGTGCCTATGCAGGAAAAATATGTGATCCAGAGTAGAGTCAAGCACCAGTAACCTCCTCATGCTCTGTATGACCATTCGTAACCACAAGAAACATCTAATGGATGCACCCTATGAACCTACAGATCCTAATTCTAGCATCAAAATCCCATTGGAAATCAGTTGACAAGCTCCTAGTCAATTTGGCCATTATAAGGAAAAGGTAATTAGTTACAAACAACATTAACAAAATTAAGAGCAACCATGTTCCTTGAGTTCATAAATTGTAACTCTTAAAAGATATTAACAACAATCCAAAACAAATGCAGAAAACAAAATATAAGGAGGGAAAAGGAAAGAAAAGAAAAGAAAAAGCAGACACAATCATGCAACAAGGAAATTGTCATGCGTTACTCCACCATGATAGTAACATAAGCCCAACAGCTGGAACAATAAAATAGGCTACTCACTGCTTTGCACGTTTTGTATCACTGTCAGATGACGAAGACTTAGCATAAGAATTATCTTTTTCTCAAAATAAGCTTTTGCCTCAAGAGGGAAGATTCAGCAGAATCTTGTTTTTCACTTGCAGTTGATGGAGCACTCTCTACTTCTTTTAAAGCACATGATGATCCTGAACCCTGAAGAATGGAGTTTTCTCTACGAGAAGGAAGCCCACTTGAATGAGTCACAGCATTCAAAGATGAATCCCATGGCCTGTTATTTTGTTTTACTAAGTTCACATCATTGTAGAAAGCAGCAAGCCGAGCATCTTTTTTACTGTGATAATCAAATTCCAGAGATGCCCAAGAAGGTGCAGAAATTATATTTTTATATCTGTACTCCTCTTGCGCTGCATAGTCAAGGTAACGAGCATTTGATACATCAATGCATGCAAAAGAGTCACTCGATGAACGTCGATGACCTCCTCTGCGCATAGGAGTAATATCTGGCTCATTAAGGAGATCATCAAGCCAAGAGGGTTGATCCTCTATCAGAAAGCTTTCAGAAGAAGTGCGCATGTGGTGTGTATTTCCCTCTCTAGAATTTTGAACCAATCCAATTACATTGTTGGAGACATAATCAGTAAATGGTTGGGAGACCGTAGGGAAGGGACATTTTGGAGGAAGTAAAGCATGCTTTCCAGCACATATCGAATCTCTTATGTTTGTTGATCCCTTGGAATTAGCCATGACAAAGAACAAACAATTCCTGCAAAGAGCAAACAAGAGAAAGGTAAAGCTATAGATCAATTATGATTCTTAAAGACAAACACAAAATTCCAAGAAAAGTGCAGCAGTTATGTTTTTAGTTAACAAACCAAGAGACAACAAGCCCTCCATTCAACAAAAAATCAAAGGAACAATAGATTGTATCCTGCATCAAACTCATAATAGTTATATACCAGATAATGATCTAAACATAAAACATCCATGTCTGGTAAACAGCATATACATAAAAAAAAATAAAATAAAATAAAATAAAGTAAAAGGAGCCATCCTAGCAAATATTCACAATCCAAAAGGAAAATCAAAGAAAACGATAAAAAGAAAGGCTTGTGAATCATGCATTACATAACATCAATTTTGTCCGTGTTTACCATTGCCAAATCTTTCAATAAAGGTTAAAGAAAGCCAAAAAGAAAAAAAGAAGAAGAAGATTGTAACATCATCCAAAATCTTTGTTAATGATCAGTATTTTGCTAGTTTTTGTTGAAACAAGGCTCATAAAGAACATCATAAATATTATTAGAAAACACTGAATCATAAAAGTACATCGCCATATCTGCATCAAACACCCTTGTCAAAAACACATTTTCGATGTAATCATATTCATATCTTCTAGAAAAATGTTTAATCATATTCATATCTTCTAGAAAAATGTTTACTGTTGCATATGTAGTAAAATTCTCATGGCACTGTAGCAAAGACCAAATGATAAAAACCAGTAAGCAAGGAATAAAACCCCCACATTCCCATGACTCAGCCTGTGGAAAAATTACAGAACCAAACAGAAAACAACATAAAGAATATAATCCCCAAATGCAAACCTCTCCAATAAAATGGGCGCGGGTAACACGTTTACAGGAAATAGATCAAGACAATCCTCAAAACAACCATCAAAAAAATCTAAAACTCATTACCTTAAATCACACACTTCAATTTATTCGACAAAAAATGGAAAAATTCAAAGCTAAATCTCTCATGATTAACTTACTACAACGATTATGACATTATTTTTACTTTCTGGCCTGGCACTATTCGTGTTCTAAATAATTCAATCAATAAACAAATAAAACATAATCTAAGCTGAGCTAAGCAAAGGTATAGAAGAGTGAAAAATCCAAAAACACAAAAACAGAAACGCAGCTCATTAAACAAAAAGAAAAAAATAATAATAATAATAATAATAATAAGAAGAAGAAGAAGAAGAAGAACAACAACAACAACAACAAAGCTAAAGAATTGAAGATTAGGTATCCATTGAAAGGAAATGTTACAATGTGAGAGATGAAAATCAATTAAAATTGATAAAAAGAAGAAAAAAAAGAAGAAGAAGAAGAAACATTCGTTTTGGAATCTAAGGAAAGAAAAATGAAAATAAAAACAAACCGAAGACGATTATTATGATTTGTTAAAATTGTAGATTATAAGTAAGGAATTATAGGTGAAAACCTTACCTTTCGGGGATTGAAGAATTGAGATCTCGAAATGCAATGTTTCTAAATCGGAGGCAAACTATTTCTTACGGTTTTCTCTTTCATTTTCTTTTTCTTGTTTTCCGGCTTTTTGGGTGCTTTCTGTTTTATGGAATGAAGCCCTCTCTTCTCTTTCTTTATTTTCTTTCTTTATTTCTGCCTCTACGTTGTCTTGATATAATTTTGAATTGCATGCGAAATTAACACAAACCTGTAATAAATATAAAAATGACGTAATAACGTTATTTGATTTGAACGATTTTTAGACAAGGATATAAGAAGCTATCTATATTCTATACTGCAAAAATATTTTAAAAAATTACTAAAATGTCATATCACTACTTCCATTTTATTTTTAAATTAGCCTCAAAATTGAAATTTACCATTAATATTTGTCATTTTTTTCTAACTTATTTGTCAATAAAGTTATATTTTTATTGAATTTTTCGATTCAATTTTAATTTAGAATAATTTGATTTTAAAAATAATAAGTTAGTTAATATAATATTGTTCGTCACCGATGACCATCACCTTAAAATTTAAAGAAGATTTGAGTCACGTACTCGGGACCCGACCAAGTCCCACCAAATGAATGTGCGCGAGACATACAACAAGAGTACAACTAGGAGAGCTCGTCGTATCAGCTTGCACAAGCTAAGAGGAGTTCACGGTCCCAGTTCGCATATACCCAATGAGTTCGCATATAAGGGGCTGTGAGGTCTAGCGAAGCGACAGAAAGCAGTACACGTGCCTAACATGTTTGAGGCCTGCTCAGAATATCAGTACTATGAATAATGGGGTTAAGTTAAGTGAACAATGATAATGTATATAAATACCTAAATGTTCCTTTTAATGAGACACAAAATTACTCAATAAATATAAAAGTTAAATAAAATTGTTATTTTATAAAATAAAATTTATATATATATATATATGTATTTTTTTCAAAATTTTATTTTATTAAATAAAATTTTAATTAAAAATCAAAGTTGTTGGCAAATTTTAATAAAATTCAAAGCTTAATTATAATGATAAATATCAATGAAAACAAAGTATAGTGACAAATTTTAATATTCACCTATGATAATAATTTTGTACTTTAAGGCTAATTTTTTAAATTAAATTGTTAATGTTTTTAATAACAATCTATTTAATTTATTAAATAAAATATATTAAACAATATATTCAAATACAATTTTCATGAAATTAATATATATTAATTTTTATTCCTGAAATATTTTAACTCCACAAATAAGAATTAAAATTATCATATCACCTTATATAATAGTAAAAGAATATAAATTAATTAAAATGAACATATGTGAAAGTTAAATATTATAATTTAAATATTTTATTTTTAAGAAAAGTAAAATTATACTTTATTTTGAATATAAATTAATATTAATTGATTATTGTGATTCAATTGACTGATGTTCGAATATTATCGTATATTACTCTTTATCTTTTATATGTGAAAGTCAAATATTTTTTTGCAACATAGGTCAAATATTATCAGATATTTGAGAATCTGATTTTTTTTTTTCCTTTGTTCTTTCACCGCATAGGTCTCTTTAATTGCTTATTAGTTGGTTGTTAAAATACTTGTACAAATATTCGATATTTTTCGGGGATTGTTCCGTATAAATAATAAAATATTACATAAAAAATTTCTTTGAAAAATATCAAAAATTACAGGTAAAAGAGATTTCAGTTTTTCACTAAATAAATAAACAAACGAGTGTATAATATGAAAAAATAAATTTAAATGTACTAAACGTACAAACCCAAACCTTGAAAATAAAGCTCTAAAACAAACCCGAAAACAAAACACTAATTCTCATATAGAATTCTCTCAAAAGGGATATAAAATTTTCTCCATAGTTACCACAAAAACTCTCACCAAAACTTATCTAAGACTACATCTTGTCATCCCAAAAGAAAAACCTTGTAGTATTACATCTTTAATTGTCTTATCGAAACAGAGATACAAAGTCCCTTTAAATAGGCTAAGTTTAAAGGGTTAAAACAATTAAGATATCCCTAAAATAATCAGAGTTCAACTGAGAGAAGTCATACTTGCCTATCAAAACGCGATTGTATTACTTGAGGAATACGTCGAGTCCTCGTGACGTTTCATGCATGTTCGTCCCGATGTTGTCCTCTCCGTCAATTGGAGAACTTGTCGCATCATCACAATGCAACCACAACGTTCCTCGTCGTGATGTAAATCAAGGGTAAAACCACTCCGATCGAAGAGTTGATCACAGCTGCACCAAACTTGAAGAAAAATAATTTTCACTTCAAACTCTTTGTTTCTCACGTTTTCTTCTCCTATTTTTCAAATCTGATTTAGGCTCTCTCACATTAAAAATGGCTGCCTACCACACTTTAAAAAGACAAAAGAAAATGATGAATAAGATCTTGTGCCCCCAAGCCTCTTATTCTTCCTATTTATTATTGAGAAAAAATATGGAGAAAATCCAATTTAAAAACTTTGAATGAAGTAGTTTTTGAAATATATATTTTATAAAATATAGTTAATTAAAGTATTCAAAATAATAAAGGTCAAAGTTTAAAAAAGTTACCATAAAAAATTAAATGACACATTTTCTATGTTACTCTGGTCTTTAAGAACCCTTGTTAGCACCATGCCTAACACACTTTCAAACATAAGTACGGGATATGACCCTCTAAGCACCTTTCAAATACATAGAAACTAAGTAAAATTTACATAACAGTCTCAGATGCATACCTGTATCCAACATTCATATCCGAGTATGAAAAATATGGTCACAATTTAAATGGGAAGAGGAAGGAATAAATTTCCATTTCTCGAGCTATCTCAAATCAACTATCCAGTAACCCTTTTCATAAAAGTTTCTACTGCTTTTCCTCTTATAGCCATTTATGGGATAAAAGGAACTAAAATGTATCCTAAGACCCCTCATAATGCCAATTTATACAGGTTCATATGGACTACATACAAATAATTACAATCAAGGGGGAGGGGGAGGCAAGGTCGTCATGCAATATGTAATGCAGAAAAACAACATATAATTATAGCCTTAGAGGTCAGGGGTTAGATACTTACGATGTTTGATAAGCTGCTCCTGGGCTAAACTCTCTAAACGCTGTTTAAGAGCTTTGTTCTCCATGTTAAGAATAAGATTCTGCTGGTTGAGGAATTCAAGCTCAGCTGAAACTTCAGATCCTTCTGCCTGTTGAGAAAGACAGTTAACACTTCATTGTAGGACATACTGTTTCATCACTTCAAGTCAAATTGAAAATAAGTGAACAGTCAAAAACTGAAGTTTCAACTAATTCTTGCCTGCAAAACCTGAACATTTCTTTCCAGCTCAGCTATGTACTGAAGTTTACGCACCCTTGAGCGTTGAGCAAACTGCCTGCAATAGATGGTGGCAAAGCACAGTGATAAAACATTTGTAATCATTATCAGGTGTTGGTATAATGACCAAATATCTATACTGATAGAAGTTTCAAGAATCACAGGAGAAAATGGAGTCACCAGTTATTAATAAAGGATATATCACTTAAACAGACACACCAGAATAATAACTTTTGAAGAGACAATGCATGCATGTAATTCCTTTTAATAAAACAGAAACCATATGAACATGCATTGATGTGTGCCTATGCAGGAAAAATATGTGATCCAGAGTAGAGTCAAGCACCAGTAACCTCCTCATGCTCTGTATGACCATTCGTAACCACAAGAAACATCTAATGGATGCACCCTATGAACCTACAGATCCTAATTCTAGCATCAAAATCCCATTGGAAATCAGTTGACAAGCTCCTAGTCAATTTGGCCATTATAAGGAAAAGGTAATTAGTTACAAACAACATTAACAAAATTAAGAGCAACCATGTTCCTTGAGTTCATAAATTGTAACTCTTAAAAGATATTAACAACAATCCAAAACAAATGCAGAAAACAAAATATAAGGAGGGAAAAAGGAAAGAAAAGAAAAAGAAAAAGCAGACACAATCATGCAACAAGGAAATTGTCATGCGTTACTCCACCATGATAGTAACATAAGCCCAACAGCTGGAACAATAAAATAGGCTACTCACTGCTTTGCACGTTTTGTATCACTGTCAGATGACGAAGACTTAGCATAAGAATTATCTTTTTTCTCAAAATAAGCTTTTGCCTCAAGAGGAGAAGATTCAACAGAATCTTGTTTTTCACTTGCAGTTGATGGAGCACTCTCTACTTCTTTTAAAGCACATGATGATCCTGAACCCTGAAGAATGGAGTTTTCTCTACGAGAAGGAAGCCCACTTGAATGAGTCACAGCATTCAAAGATGAATCCCATGGCCTGTTATTTTGTTTTACTAAGTTCACATCATTGTAGAAAGCAGCAAGCCGAGCATCTTTTTTACTGTGATAATCAAATTCCAGAGATGCCCAAGAAGGTGCAGAAATCATATTTTTATATCTGTACTCCTCTTGCGCTGCATAGTCAAGGTAACGAGCATTTGATACATCAATGCATGCAAAAGAGTCACTCGATGAACGTCGATGACCTCCTCTGCATAGGAGTAATATCTGGCTCATTAAGGAGATCATCAAGCCAAGAGGGTTGATCCTCTATCAGAAAGCTTTCAGAAGAAGTGCGCATGTGGTGTGTATTTCCCTCTCTAGAATTTTGAACCAATCCAATTACATTGTTGGAGACATAATCAGTAAATGGTTGGGAGACCGTAGGGAAGGGACATTTTGGAGGAAGTAAAGCATGCTTTCCAGCACATATCGAATCTCTTATGTTTGTTGATCCCTTGGAATTAGCCATGACAAAGAACAAACAATTCCTGCAAAGAGCAAACAAGAGAAAGGTAAAGCTATAGATCAATTATGATTCTTAAAGACAAGCACAAAATTCCAAGAAAAGGGCAGCAGTTATGTTTTTAGTTAACAAACCAAGAGACAACAAGCCCTCCATTCAACAAAAATCAAAGGAACAATAGATTGTATCCTGCATCAAACTCATAATAGTTATATACCAGATAATGATCTAAACATAAAACATCCATGTCTGGTAAACAGCATATACATAAAAAAAATAAAATAAAATAAAATAAAGTAAAAGGAGCCATCCTAGCAAATATTCACAATCCAAAGGAAAATCAAAGAAAACGATAAAAGAAAGGCTTGAATCATGCATTACATAACATCAATTTTGTCCGTGTTTACCATTGCCAAATCTTTCAATAAAGGTTAAAGAAAGCCAAAAGAAAAAAGAAGAAGAAGATTGTAACATCATCCAAAATCTTTGTTAATGATCAGTATTTTGCTAGTTTTTGTTGAAACAAGGCTCATAAAGAACATCATAAATATTATTAGAAAACACTGAATCATAAAAGTACATCGCCATATCTGCATCAAACAATCTTGTCAAAAACACATTTTCGATGTAATCATATTCATATCTTCTAGAAAAATGTTTACGGTTGCATATGTAGTAAAATTCTCATGGCACTGTAGCAAAGACCAAATGATAAAAACCAGTAAGCAAGGAATAAAACCCCCACATTCCCATGGCTCAGCCTGTGGAAAAATTACAGAACCAAACAGAAAACAACATAAAGAATATAATCCCCAAATGCAAACCTCTCCAATGAAATGGGCGCGGGTAACACGTTTACAGGAAATAGATCAAGACAATCCTCAAAACAACCTTCAAAAAAATCTAAAACTCATTACCTTAAATCACACACTTCAATTTATTCGACAAAAAATGGAAAAATTCAAAGCTAAATCTCTCATGATTAACTTACTACAACGATTATGACATTATTTTTACTTTCTGGCCTGGCACTATTCGTGTTCTAAATAATTCAATCAATAAACAAATAAAACATAATCTAAGCTGAGCTAAGCAAAGGTATAGAAGAGTGAAAAATCCAAAAACAAAAAACAGAAACGCAGCTCATTAAACAAAAAGAAAATAATAATAATAATAATAATAATAATAATAATAATAACAACAACAACAACAACAACAAAGCTAAAGAATTGAAGATTAGGTATCCATTGAAAGGAAATGTTACAATGTGAGAGATGAAAATCAATTAAAATTGATAAAAAGAACAAAAAAGAAGAAGAAGAAGAAACATTCGTTTTGGAATCTAAGGAAAGAAAAATGAAAATAAAAACAAACCGAAGATGATTATTATGATTTGTTAAAATTGTAGATTATAAGTAAGGAATTATAGGTGAAAAGCTTACCTTTCGGGGATTGAAGAATTGAGATCTCGAAATGCAATGTTTCTAAATCGGAGGCAAACTATTTCTTACGGTTTTCTCTTTCATTTCCTTTTCTTGTTTTCCGGCTTTTTGGGTGCTTTCTGTTTTATGGAATGAAGCCTCTCTTCTCTTTCTTTATTTTCTTTCTTTATTTCTACCTCTACGTTGTCTTGATATAATTTTGAATTGCATGCGAATTAACACAAACCTGTAATAAATATAAAAATGACGTAATAACGTTATTTGATTTGAACGATTTTTAGACAAGGATATAAGAAGCTATCTATATTCTATACTGCAAAAATATTTTAAAAAATTACTAAAATGTCATATCACTACTTCCATTTTATTTTTAAACTAGCCTCAAAATTGAAATTTACCATTAATATTTGTCATTTTTCTTCTAACGTGATTTTAAAAATAATAAATTAGTTAATATAATATTGTTCGTCATCGATGACCATCACCTTAAAATTTAAAGAAGATTTGAGCGACCTACTGGACCCGACCAAGCCCACCAAATGAATGTGCGCGAGACATACAACGAGAGTACAACTAGGAGAGCTCGTCGTATCAGCTTGCACAAGCTAAGGCGAGTTCACGGTCCCGATTAGCATATACCCAATGAGTTCGCATATAAGGGTTGTGAACTCTAGCAGCGACCCAAAACGGTACACGGTCTAACATGTTTGAGGCACCGCTTCGAATATCGATACAATGAGTAATGGGGTTAAGTTAGTGAACAATGATAATGTATATAAATACCTAAATGTTTCTTTTAATGAGACATGAAAATTACTCAATAAATATAAAAGTTAAATAAAATTATTATTTTATAAAATAAACTTTATATATATATATATATGTATTTTTTCAAAATTTTATTTTATTAAATAAAATTTTAATTAAAAATCAAAGTTGTTGGCAAATTTTAATAAAATTCAAAGCTTAATTATATAATAGTAAAAGAATATAAATTAATTAAAATGAACATATGTGAAAGTTAAATATTATAATTTAAATATTTTATTTTTAAGAAAAGTAAAATTATACTTTATTTTGAATATAAATTAATATTAATTAATTATTGTGATTCAATTGACTGATGTTCGAATATTATCGTATATTACTCTTTATCTTTCATATGTGAAAGTCAAATTTTTTGCAACATAGGTCAAATATTATCAGATATTTGAGAATCTGATTTTTTTTTTTTTCCTTTGTTCTTTCACCGCATAGGTCTCTTTAATTGCTTATTAGTTGGTTGTTAAAATACTTGTACAAATATTCGATATTTTTCGGGATTGTTCCGTATAAATAATAAAATATTACATAAAAATTTCTTTGAAAATATCAAAATTACAAAAAGAGACTTGATTTTTCACCAAATAAATAAACAAGCGAGGTATAATATAAAAAATAAACTTAAATGTACTAAACGTACAAACCCAAACCTTGAAAATAAAGCTCTAAACCCGAAAACAAAACACTAATTCTCATATAGAATTCTCTCAAAAGGGATATAAAATTTTCTCCATAGTTACCACTAAAACTCTCACCAAAACTTATCTAAGACTACATCTTGTCACCCCAAAAGAAAAGACTTGTAGTATTACATCTTTAATTGTCTTATCGAAACAAAGATACAAAGTCCCTTTAAATAGGCTAAGTTTAAAGGGTTAAAACAATTAAGATATCCCTAAAATAATCAGAGTTCAACTGAGAGAAGTCATACTTGCCTATCAAAACGCGATTGTATTACTTGAGGAATACGTCCAGTCCTCGTGACGTTTCATGCATGTTCGTCACGATGTTGTCCTCTCCGTCAATTGGAGAACTTGTCGCATCATCACGACGTTCCTCGTTGTGATGTTGTTGGGAAGAGACCGAACAACCGAACGGAAGCGAAGCACAACCGATGTTCTTTCTCTCCCTATAACTCTTGTCAAATATTATGGCAAGCACAATAGCACAAAAATATTTGTTCTCTAGCAACCTATCAACCACAAATCAACCAATGCAACCACAACAAAAATGATAAATAGAGACACCGATATTTTTACGTGGAAAACCCCTCTAAATCAAGGGTAAAAACCACGGGACTTTAGAGTCCGATTAAAAGCTCCACTATAATCAAATGTTCAGCTACAAGATTACAATATCAAGCCTACAACAAGCATTCAACTCCAACAAGGCTAACAATATGTAATCTTTAGCAAAAGAGAGAAAAAGTTGGAGAACATCACCAAAATCGTAGCTGCTGTAAAACGGATATTTCTGACACTACAGGACTCGGATGAAAAATCCGACCGTACAAAGTCAAGAACACCTTGTCGTCTAACTGTTGTCCAAAAATCAGCTCAATCGAACCACGGATGGACCTCCGATCGAAGAGTTGATCACAGCTGCACCAAACTTGAAGAAAAATAATTTTCAGCTTCAAACTCTCTGTTTTCTCACGTTTTTCTTCTCCCTATTTTCAAATCTGATTTAGGCTCTCTCACATTAAAAATGGCTGCCTACCACACTTTAAAAAAGACAAAAGAAAATGATGAATAAAATAAAAAGTTGGCTGCCCCACACATCCACGTTAGAAAGGACAAAAGAAAATGACAAAGAAGAAAAAAAAATTGCCATGTTTTATGGTAGGTTTTGAGGGATTCCCACATAGTGGGACCCTCCCAACAAATCTCCCCCTCCGACTATGTGGGGAATGCCTCCATGCCGGAGATCAAACAACATGCTTCAAACTTTCCTCTTGGTAAAGCCTTCGTCAACATATCAGCACCATTATCATTAGTATGTATCTTTTCAAGCTCCAACAGCTTAGCTTCAAGAACATCTCGTATCCAATGGTACCTCACATCAATATGTTTAGATCTAGCATGAAAAGTTGAGTTCTTACCAAGATGAATAGCACTCTGGCTATCACAATACAGGACATACTTCTCCTGAGTGAAACCAAGCTCATGCATAAACTTCTTCATCCAAAGCATCTCCTTGCACGCTTCGGTTGCTGCAATGAACTCTGATTCAGTGGTGGACAATGCAACACACTTTTGCAATCTCGATTGCCATGCCATAGCTCCCCCTGCATAAGTGATCAAGTAACCTGAAGTAGATCTCCTCGAGTCAATATCTCCGGCCATATCTGAATCTGTATAACCAACAAGAACAGGTTTCTCATTGCCGAAACAAAGTTTCATGTTGGAAGTGCCACGAAGATATTTCATAATCCACTTCACTGCATTCCAATGCTCTCTGCCTGGATTAGAAAGAAAGCGACTAAGCGTACCAACGGCATAAGCCAAGTCGGTCTCGTGCAAACCATTGCATACATCGAGACTCCCAATTTGAAGAGTAAGGAATTTTACGCAACTCTTTCTTCTCCTTTTCGTGGAAGGACTATGCTTAACACTCAATCAAGTCCGTAGCAAAGGAGTGCTCACCGCTTTAGCTTTGTCCATGCTAAACCTTTGAAGTACTTTCTCGGTGTACCTCTCTTGTGATAACCATAATTTCTTGGCCATTCTATCACGTGTCAATTTTATGCCAAGAATTTGCCTTCTTGGCCCCAAATCCTTCATTGCAAAGGATTTACTCAACTCTTGCTTCAACTTCTCAATTCTAGAAGCATTCGACCAACAATAAGCATGTCATCAACATAGAGCAAAAGAATTATAAAATCATCACCGGAGAATCTCTTAACAAACACACAATGATCGAAGTAGTCTTCTTGTAGCCTTGCTCCCCATATGAGACTCAAACTTCTTATACCATTGCCTTGGAGCTTGCTTCAAACCATACAAGCTCTTCTTCAATCTGCACACATAGTCTTCTTTCCCTTGTGCAACAAACCCTCCAGGCTGCTCCATGTAAAGCTCTTCTTCTAAATCACCATGAAGAAAAGCGGTTTTCCGTCCATTTGTTCAACCTCTAAGTCATAACAGTCATCGGACTCGGTATAGTTACGATAGAGGACATCTTCACAACAGAGAAAATATTTCTTCAAAATCAACCCCTTTTTACGAATATAACCCTTGGCGACCAATCTAGCCTTGTATCGTGGAGATGAAGACTTCTCTTCTTGCTTCAACCTGTAAACCCACCGATTCTTCAAGGCTCTTTTGCCCTTGGGCAGTTTCACCAACTCAAAGGTATGGTTTTCATGCAAGGATTGAAGTTCATCTTTCATCGCTTCAACCCACTGATCTTTGCATTCACTCTCCATAGCCTCTTCATAACATTCAGGTTCTCCCGTCAGTTAAAAAAATATATTCATCAGAAGAATACCTGACAGAAGATCTTCGATCTCTAGAAGACCTTCGAAGTGGAACTGCTGGTGGAGCTATAGGTGCTTGTTGTTGATCGTTCACAACATCATCCATAGGAGCATCAAAGTCACCTATATCCCGATGGTCATCAGTAACATCACCATGCACATCATCCTAGATAGGATCTGGTGAAGAGTTTAGGGGAACCGGATTCACATCGATCAAATCACCACTGTCTTGTGAATTCGCTTTCTCCGTCTTATCAATGTCATCGATGGTCTGATCCTCAATGAAGACAACATCTCCGCTTCTCACGAGTTTCTTACGAGCGGGATCATAGAGTCTATAACCAAACTCACCATCTAGACCATAACCGGTGAAGATGCATTGTCGAGTCTTGACATCCAACTTGGATCTTTCATCCTTTGGAACATGAACAAATGCTTTACAACCGAACACACGTAGGTGATCATATGACACATCTTTGCCAAACCAAACTCTATCGGCACATCACCTCGCAAAGGAACACTAGGTGACAAATTTATCACATGTGTCACTTGTATTCAAAGCTTGACCCAAAATGATCTGGCGGCGTTGAATCGATAACAAACATCGACTCTCTCAATTAATGTTAGGTTTATTCTTTCACTAACCCATTTAAGCTGTGGAGTCTTTGGTGGTGTTCTCGATGTACGATTCCTGTCATCGCAGACAATACTCATGAAATGGCCCTGTACTCGCCACCATTATCGATCGAATGCACTTCAACTTCTTCCTGTTTCCCTTTCAAGCGATGCTTGAAGCTGTTTAAACACCTCAAAGACTTGATTTTAGACTTCAAAGTGTAAACCCATAGCTTTCTCGAGCGGTCATCAATGAAAGTCACAAAATAAAGTGCACCGCCAAGTGACCTTACTTTTATCGGACCACAAACATCCGAATGGACCAACTCTAGCAACTCGATCTTCTATGAGGAGGACGGCTTAAAAGAAACTCTTCTCTGTTTACACCTTAGACAATGAGCACAATCCTTGATGTAGCATTCTTCAAACTGACAGTTGATTCTTCTTCGCTAAACAATTAAGCCCTTCTCACTCATGTGACTAAGTCGTTTATGCCACAACTCGGTTGAGTGTGATTCAACATCACATTCACCGTCTCTCGAGAAGTCAAGCTTGCATCAAATATAAATTTGAGCTCTTCTTTCCTCGAGCCACAACCAAGGAGCCTTTAGTCAAACTTCCACGCCCTTCTTGAAGGTGTTCTGAATCCCTCATCATCAAGCTTTCTGCAGAGATCAAATTCAAGCGAATATCGATTGCGTGTCGACATCCTTGAGAATTAACTTTGTTCCATTGTTACTCACCAAGTGAACATCTCCCATACCAACAACCGGAACCAAACCGTCATTACCCATCTTCAATACCCCAAAATCACGGGAGTATAAGATGTGAAGAAATCCTTCCTCGACGTGACATGAAGTGATGCGCCAGTATCAATCACCCAACTAGTCTCGTCACATGCTAGATTGACCAAATTCTCATCACGAATGACCAGCAGATCTTCACGAGTAGCGGTAGTAACACGCTCAAATTTTTATCATCATTCCGATCGTGTTTATCACCACCTTTGTTCTCTTTCTTCCACTTGAAGCAATATTTCTTGATATGGCCTTTCTTACCACAATGATGACACTCAAGATTCTTGTATCTCAATCTTGACTTGCTTCGACCTTTATCTCTACTCTTTCCATCTTTGTCTCTGTTCCTTCCCTGTTCTCGGTAACCAACACCTCGATTTGTGATGTAGAACCACGAGATCGTCTTCTGACCTCTTCATTCAACACACCACTCTTAGCCAAATCCAAGGTAATAATACTCTTTGGGGCAGAATTAATGAGCGAAACCCAAAAAGTCTCCCAAGAGTCGGTAGAGTAGCAAGCAACCAAAGCCCTAAAATCTCGTCATCAAATTTGACACCCATACCAAGCAAGCGATTCATCACGCTCTGAAATTCACTCACATGGTCACTATAGGCGTTCCTTCTTTGTATTTCAACGCCATCATTTTCTTGACAAAAATAACTTGTTATTGCCGATCTCGAAGCATACAAGCTTTCAAGCTTCTCCCACAATGTTCGAGCATGTGTCTCTGATCAATGTGGTTGTAAACATTTTCTTCAACAAATTGCGAATAAAGCCACACACTTGTTGATGCTCAAATTCCCATTCTTCATCACTTTTTGAATCGGGTTTTGAGTAGCAAATCTAGGAAGATCTGAGCCTTCACAAACAACAAGTCCTTCATTTTATTCGCCAAAGTTGATAATTTGTGCCATTCAACATAATCATCTTGCTTGTATTGATTTCCATAATTATTTGACGGAATAACCGAGCTCGATACCGGTTTGTTGGGAAGAGACCGAACAACCGAGCAGGCGAAGCACAACCGATGTTCTTTCTCTCCTATAACTCTTGTCAAATATTATGGCAAGCACAATAGCACAAAATATTTGTTCTCTAGCAACCTATCAACCACAAATCAACCAATGCAACCACAACAAAATGATAAATAGAGACACCGATATTTTTACGTGGAAAATCCCTCTAAATCAAGGGTAAAAACCACGGGACTTTAGAGTCCGATTAAAGGCTTCACTATAATCAAATGTTCAGCTACAAGATTACAATATCAAGCCTACAACAAGCATTCAACTCCAACAAGGCTAACAATATGTAATCTTTAGCAAAAGAGAGAAAAAGTTGGAGAACATCACCAAAATTGTAGCTGCTGTAAAACGGATATTTCTGACACTACAGGACTCGGATGAAAAATCCGACCGTACAAAGTCAAGAACACCTTGTCGTGTAACTGTTGTCCAAAAATCAGCTCAATCGAACCACGGATGGACCTCCGATCGAAGAGTTGATCACAGCTGCACCAAACTTAAAGAAAAATAATTTTCAGCTTCAAACTCTCTGTTTTCTCACGTTTTTCTTCTCCCTACTTTTCAAATCTGATTTAGGCTCTCTCACATTAAAAATGGCTGCCTATCACACTTTAAAAAAGACAAAAGAAAATGATGAATAAAATAAAAGTTGGTGCCCACACATCCACGTTAGAAAGGACAAAAGAAAATGACAAAGAAGAAGAAAAAAAAATTGCCATGTTTTATGGTAGGTTTGAGGATTCCCACATAGTGGGACCCTCCCAACAGATGTAAGCCCTAAATCACGATGTCGGTGTTCTCCACGTCGTGATGTCATGCTTATTTTGCCTCTTTCTTTGTTAAGTACCTACAAACTGTCTGATAAATGCGAGTCACACCTCACATTTTTTTTAAGCTAAGAGAAAGAAAACAAAGGAAATATTATATATTTATATGGATTCTTGCTCATTTCATAGTTTCATAGATTCATAATTGGAGAATTTTTGCAAGTGGCTTAGCTTTTGAATCTCGCTCATCACCATAGGCATAGGATACTTCATGTGCTGCCTCTGGATTCTCCTAGAAATCAACCAATATACCTGGGTCATGAATGTCACGAATTTTTGGATATGCTGCATACCTTTTGCTTGTCTTTCCTTCAACTAGCTTTATGAACCAATGCTTTTTTCTTTTTCTTTTTTATCATCAGACATCACATGTGAAAGAGCTGCAAGTCCATCGATATTGGACCTACATCACTAAAATCATCAATGCTTAAGGGGCGATGTATGTGTTTGAGTTTGCTAAATCTCTCATTTATTGAAAGAATCCATGTTTGATAAACCACCATACACTTGGAGAAGCATAATATATCGGAGATGATGATCTTCTTCTCCAGAATAATCTCCAATGTAGACAACTCCAACACCAACATGGCATCACCAAGAACATAATAAGGCCATTCACTTGCAGGGTTCACCTCCTCAAGTCAAGCACATTATGAACAACCAATAGTTTCCCAGTGGTTCATTGTTAAAAGGATGAGAGATGCCTTGAATTCAACCCCACATAAACGTTAGAAAAAAAGGGCGGAAATAGACCTCAGTTTTATCCTTGGATGGAAGGATTAATGTCTTCAACTCAAACTTTGCTCACTTCCACATAATCACTCAGAAAGGAGTTTATAGTTAGCTTTCTGTCGCCTGATGAGTCATGAAAACTCCACCTCTGAAGGTAGTGTGATTAGGTTCCTAAACAATGCCAAAATAGTAAAATTACATCATCATTTCCATTTCCTCTGAACTAACCAAACCTTGTCTAGAAAATATGGTGAGGACGCAGCATGATCCAAGTGAAAGCTTCTTCATAAAATGGCAGAGACAAATGAAATAAACAAAAGACAAAGATTAAAGCAAAAAGGAGAAAAAGAAACTGAATTGTTGAAAAAAGCGACCACAGTGGGAGTCGAACCCACGACCTTCTGATCCGAAGTCAGACGCGCTAATCCACTGCGCTATGCGGTCGTAGATGCATAATGTGTTAAACTAATTTATTTAACTTTTAAACTTATTTTTATCAGATTACTACTCATGCATTTTTCCCCAAGATCATGTTTATATAATCACTAGTTATAAAATAAATTATATTTTAATAAAAAATTTTACTTAATTAAAAATTGAATTTAAAATAATTTAATCACGCATTATAATGTTTTAATAAAACAATAAGTTGGGTCAATTATGTATATACATAATTTAGTTAAGCTTATGAATCAATATTTGTGTCAATCGTTTTAAATACATAATTTAATATTAAAATATTTTATTCTCTAACAGATTCACTATGGATATTCAATGATAACTGAAATTATGAAAAAAATTAATTACTATCATTTAAGAAAAAGGATTTTTGTTAGCAAAATATGTAAACTTCAGTTGTAACTTATTGATAAATAAGCTTGACTTTGAATTATCTTTTATTCCAAAAAAGACACTTACAAGTTATTTGCTTTTGATTAAATCCTTTGAATACATCATCTAAAACTAAATTAAAATATTAATTTTAATGTATATTATAATTTTCAATGGTCAAAATTAATTTTATACTAATTATTAGAAAATTATAGATTTTAAATTAGCTTGTGATCATGAACAAAATGTATGAATATTTTTGTGTAAATTAAATTATTATAACAAACTATGTAAATGAAAATACATGAATTGAAAATTTTCTAGATTTTTTTTAAATGCAATGTAAAAATATAAAATGAATATGATATAAATATAACAAATTACTATTAAAAGTCATATTAGTTTATAATATTGTATATATAACCTTTTAAAATTACATTTTAAAAAAACATTTCTCTTTATTTATTTTCTTTCTTTTTTTTTCACTTTTCTTTTTAATCAAATTAGTGTTGATGTCTTTATTATCCTTAGATTAAGGATTACATCCATGTATGTTAATTTTAACATATTTAATTTATTTACTTTTATAATGTTATTAATTATTTCAAATATTTAATACGTCTAGTATTTAATTAAATCGTGAAATGGATCTTTTCTTTAGTTATGTTAACATAGAATTTATTATTATCATTCACCTTAATTGATTATATTTATGTTACATTAATCTCAAATCCGAGTATAATAGAAAGACCAAAACTATAATTTGAACTTTCATTCTGTCCATGGCCCTTCCCTTTCTTTCAATGTTTTTGAAATTAAACCAGTGATTTAATCTTTTCAACCGTCAATTTGATTGATCCTAATTAATTCACGAATTAATCGGTATTTTATCTTATTTCGATATGGTATCCATCCAATCCGGTTCTCTTCTAAAATAGTGGCGGAAAGCTCAAAAGAAATGCTAGATGTTAAACGCTAGGACAGGTACTTAATTAACAAGTCCCTAGCTGCAGTGAAATATGTATTTATAAATATAGATATCGGAATCTGATCCATTAGAGAAAAAAAATGAAAAACAATGGATGTTTAGTAGGAGGATGTAATAATTCCACTACTTTTTTTTTCCTTTAATCTAATGAAACAGATATCTTAAAACAAGGTTTCAGTAACAAAGTAGAAGACTAATGTCAACATTCTCATACTGATTTAATGTGAAGCGAGGAGAGCAGGATTTCTATCTGTACAACTTGTTTGCAGAAAGGGATTTACATCAAAAATAAGTTTTTTTTTTTAAAAAAATACACTCAGCACAGCATCTGAGGTCTTGACAATCATTAAAATATTATTTTTCTCATGAATTAATGTCTTTCTATCATATCTTAACTCTTGTTTAATGATACATCCTGCAATTTGTGGTTTACAATGGCATCGCCATGTCTGTTCTTTAAGTTGTTAGAACATCAGGAAGGTTGGTTGATACTCCAAGAACTTTCCCACCAACATCAGGAAACGTTTCATGGCCCGGGATTGGATTAACCGTCCCGTCTCTTCCAATTTCATATGGATACTGCATCAAGTGTCCCGTCAATTCGCAGTATTCGTCCTCCACATAGGCTTTCCAGTTACTTTTGGCAATCTCATTAACAAGTTTTACACATTCCAGGCTTTTTGGTTCCCGGAAATTATCGTCGAGTTTTCCCATTTGCTCGGCCCACAGAGACATCCGGTAACCATAAACCTACAGCAAACAATACTGTTGCAGGCTTGCAGCTTACAAATCTAAATAGTATACTAGTTGTTACTGCCTATATCCGATGGCATCGAGTTTATAAAAATCTGAAAAAGAATCGGGAGTCCCGAACCTGGCCATGTGGGTGGGATTTATTTCCTGCCCATGTATAATGTGGCTGGTAAGCACCCATAGCTATCTCTGTGTCCCTTGAACCTTCTAAGGATCTCTGGTTAATGTTAGCAGATCCCATTATAATATATTCATCATCCACTATCATCCCTTTTGCATGAACATATACCATGAATCTGCGGAACTTTTGCACTAATGCCTGCCAAAATAAGAGCAGATTACTAGAGTTAATCCAATATAATGCCATAGGACACATAAAAGTAAAAATAAAAACAAGAAAAGCTAATACCAGTTCACGGTTATCCTTATGGTTTAGTTTAGTTGAACTTTCTGAAGTTGGAGGCTCACGTTTACCGAGGCAATAGAAGTTCAAATAATCTTGTGGATGATATTGTTCAGAAAGGCCTGCTTTTAGTAGTTCTTTTGCAATGATCGAGTACATCATGGTCACAGTTTGTCCCTATGTATTTAAACACAAAAATGGGATGAATCACATAGATGCATTGGAAATTTCCTCTTTTTTTTCCTTTAGTTGCAGTGAAAAAGGTTCACACTATTAGAGCATAATTCTTAATAAGGAATGAGAAAACCTGAAAATATAATATTTCCTGCACAGCATTGCTAGTTGGCTCACCCTCTGGCCACATAGGTATTACTATATACACCGCGAAACGCTCATTTGCACGGATTTTTCCAGCAATTTTCAGGGCCAGCTCCATAGGGACTAAGTTATCAGCACCTAGTTATAAACAAAAAAAATCTCATTCCCATTTCATATATGATGCCCATAATACAAGAAAAGCAGATAAAACACTCCATAAACAAAGAACTGAAGACTTAATTTATCTTGCCCTGAAATCAGAGTAAACTACAAGCATGTTGAGATTATGTCAAGATGTTAATAGGGAAATCCAAATAAAAATGAACTTATAATCAAGCTACCACTGGGACTTTTAGAAAATATACCAAGGAACCGTAATTTGAAAGAAAAGAAATAATGCAATTACTATAATCTTTTATGCGTATATACACATGCTAAACATAGTTATGTGAGTAAAGGAGAATCATTGATGTTTATCTCGGAAGTTATACAGTAATTACGCATCTTTTAGCTAATTGGAGATTGGTCCATTCGTTTTATTGACATTATGAAGTGGTTGGAGGATATAGAGTGCACCAATTACCATCAAAATAATATTAGCTAAAAGGAAGGACAAATATCAATCAGTGTGAATAGTTAGTTGATTTGTTCAAACATAACCGGAGAAGGACAACCAAGCCATAGTTAAATGGTAGTTCCCGCAAAAATTCTCATTCAACCAGCTAAAACAAAACAAAACAAAACAAAACAAAAAAGTGAAGTATTACCAGTCCATGATTTTTTACCTGCATTTTTGTAGGATGGCCAATAATATGAAGATCCAATGAAATACTGATTCTCTATATATATAAAGTGCTGTGCCGATCTTATTGCTTTTATATAAGCTGTGTGGATGCTCATGTCTACCTTCAAGTTCTTTCCACAGATAAGGTTCTGGAGAAAGATACAAATCAAAATAACAGGGTCCCTTATGGATGTAAAACTTAAAACATGGACTAAGAAAACCGTAATAACCAAAAAAGCATTACAACGGGCTAGTTTAGACCTGAGCTGCAGCTTGCTTAACATCCTTAGGAAATCCTTTTACAGATCCAGAATCAATGGACCGGAAAACCTACCAAAAAGAGAAATGACATTATCTCACCATGATAAGCAGAAAGAATAGATGTCATTTTATGGAACATAATCTACCCAACCTGCACATGCCAATTCTCTGGGTCTTTTTCTTCTCTAACATGCACAACTGAGTCTCCATCAGAACCAAGAGAGGGACATGCTATTGATGGAACACGGTCTAGCTTTATCAAGGCGTCATCCTGCCAAGGACTGACCTTTCTTACCTTGAAGTCACGCCATTTTGATACCTTTCTCCATCGTTGCTCAAAATTAGTCAATATGTCATATGCAGCAGGGCCCTCCACTTTGCAGTGTTGATCATGCCATGGTTGCCTTGGGCCATATGCATTAGTCTACATGTCAAGAGTTTGACTGTCAAAACCAATTCCACATAATATGACAGCATCTTGTTCAAGCAACTAGAAACTAAATCATGTACCAGAGAGATAGCTACGTGCAGGACACCATATCATGCCATTCAACATTGACATCACAGTTATCCAGCACTTTCCAACACAAACAGAAGAAAACAACCTTATCACATCTGACATCAAGCTTATATGAGTATGAAGCCTTATGCTTGAAGAATGGCATGAATGCCACAAGGATCCGCAAAGATATACTCATGCATATTCAATAAGTGATTGGAACCAAACAGACGTTAACCACTACTAATTGTTTATCTTTCAAATTTAACCACAGGAAATGACTATTGATATACCTCTATCCTTACCTAGCCCTCCTCAAGGTAAATCTATTGAAACATTTAGGAATCATGGAGGAACGTCTTTCTTCATCAGTTTATAGCAGTAGCAGCAAAAATCTATGAGAACGAAACATAGTTTCTAGCAAGTTTGCTCGTATTAGATTACCTTAAATGTTCATTAGACATGTATAATTTGCGAGAATGTAATGTTTGCTTTTAAGAAGCCTACTTTTAAAAACATTTACATGGATATATAAAAGATCCATTAAATAAATGAAACCCAAAGTAAAGTAACTTCATCCTCTGCTAATGCTATGTATTTCTATAATATGCCCAAAGATAAAAGCCTCAAACTCTCCAGGTTAGCAGGGCATCATACCAGAAATATCAATGTACACGTACCAATGCAGAAAGTCTGATGTGGAGAAAACCACTTACAGGAAATGTAGGATTATGAAAATCACCCTTAAAGATAGTGTCAAGATCTTGAAAGAGCCGGTGTTCAGGTGTGTCATATCTACCATCGCATAAATCTAGACCACCAATAAAAGCAGTTATTTTCCGAGTTTCTCCTGAGCCTTGGGAGTCAAGAATCACGCACTTCTGATGATGTGTGAAAAGGGTTCCCACGACCTGGATTTAAAGGATACAGTGAAGGCATTGAAAAAACAAATCAAATGCATAGCCATCCAGCTATGACCAATAAATAATAAAAATCTTTCATGAGTATCCAAGTGGCAAACAGAAGCGCAGTTGTTTTGGTACTAATACATAGTTCCAAAAATTCAAAGAAATAAATGCCTTACCTGTTGCTTGAAAAAACTAAGTTTGCTGCTTGCATAGCGCGGAGAGAGAACACAATGAACATTTGTGCGTTTGAAAAACTTTCTAGTCTCTTCATCATGAGTCTGCATAACACCTTCCTGCATTCAAGCCTAGCATCATTCAGAATGCATCTATGGCTAAATAAAATCTGTAAATGAATATGCTATTCCATGTGCTGAAGTGGGGTATATTGGTTAAGGGTGGTTTGGTGCAACAATAACATTAAAAAGGGGCTTTAAAGGCATGTGAAAGCCTATTCTTAGGAATGACATCAGAGTCATGAAGAGTACCGTTTTCAACAGAAGCTTGTCATGTGAAGTTTTATCATCCCAGATCAGCAAAATCACACGGACCCCTTCTTGCGACTTGTATTTCAGCAACTCTCCCAAAGAAAGCTGGCCTTCCTCTGGTAAAGGCTTTGTTGATTCCCTCACTAGTTTTATAGGATGGAAGACAGACCAACCAACTACATATATGAGATGACGTGCATCCAGAATGGCATGGCATATATCTTCCCAACAACTGCCTTGCTTAAAACTTTTTCCATTATCAAGTGGAATTTCAGGTAGCATGGACTCAGGTACATGGGCATCCTGATAAAGGGTTATATTCCCCCCTTTACGGAGAGGGAAATATGTATATGGAACCCCCGAGTAATCTGGTCCCCTCCCTACACCTTGTTGATAAATAGGGTTTACACTCACTGGTTTATACTGAAGAGAAACGTGCAGTTCAGGATTTCGATCACTCTTAGAATTACCAACAATAGAAAACCAACCGCTAATTTCATCTCCAGTAACGACCTTTTCAACAGCTATCTCAACTACTCCTATAAGTTCAGCACCAAGAACATCATTGTCCTTGACATGAAACTCAATTTTTCCTACAGGGTGTGCAACTGGCACAACAAAATGTTCATCCCACACGGGGTTCTCGCAATTGGAAATTATTCTAGATTGCGCAACTGTAGCCCCCGAAAGGCAAACAGATACATAAGGGTCACTAGTATTCAAAGTATGCTTGCTAGAGGTCTTGCCAGAGGGCTTGCTAGAGGCCTTCTTTTTGTTTCCAGAGCTACACATTAAAAACAATCTCCTCATTCTGTCTGAATTTAAATCCATATTTGGAAGAGATTTAGCTTCTATAATCCAGAAATCAAGTTCGCCATGAAGGAAAGTTTCTCCCTCAATCTCCCTTCTGCTTGGGAATTTGTCACGACCCATTCTCACTAGGAATTAAGCGAAGAACAACTCGTTGAAGCATCTCATGTTTACCAAACCTCAACCCCGCACCTCAAATCACAAAAATCTGCTAAAATAAGAGAGAGGTAGATTACTTTCCCCGGAATCTCTACTTGTATACGATGCAGTACGTGATTTGTGCCTACATCTCAAAGCTAGTGAGCAACTCCAATTGAACAACAAGCCTCGGTGCTTGAAGGATGCATCATCTTTTATCATAAAAATGAAGCACTCAGACAAAATGAAATACTCAAGAAAATGTTTCCATTACTCCGCCAAACTGATCCAACAATCATCCTGCCTAATAAGAAAAGAAAAGGAAATCAGAATTGAATGCACCAACACTCGGTGCCTGCAGAAATTTCATTGATGAATACCTATCTTGTCCAAAAACAGTTCATATTCCATATAAACGTATTTCAATGATCCTATTGATCATCAACATAAATGAAAAGGTAAAAGAGTTCATCATTTAGTTACAAAATGCCGCCATATCAATGTATGAAAAAAAAACTATTATATATTACCAAAAAGAAAACAATATTTTGTAGATATCAAAACCAGCAAGAGAATTCAAAATTGAAAATGAAGAAAGGAGCCTAACCCACATTATGGTTATGGAATGCAAATGCAATAGTTGTTTTGCATTAAGTGGAGTATGAAGAGGGGTGCTGAAAAGATGAGGAAGAATATCAAATGTATGAATGGGGTTAAAGAAAGGAAGAGAAAGAGAAACAGCTGAAGAAGAGTAAAGGAGATAAGAACATTTTGCCCGCATTTTCCTTGTTTGAGTTTTGGTTGAGTGAGGGAAAATTGAAGCGAATAGGGGGGAGAAATACGAGGCAACGGTTGGTTTTGATTGAAACTTGGAACTTGTAAGGAACCCATTATCCTTAAATCACACCCATTGTTACCCGAATTATACGCTTATATGTCGATTTTTCTTCTAAATATTTAATATGTATGACAATTTAGTCGAAGGTAAGGGCCAAGTTTCAAGGTTGCTGCAAAAGGATCATAAGTAACGTGGTCTGCGAAATGAATACAAGGCTGTGCAACTTGATTTCACTCTCAAGTACCTTTTGACTGCTTTCGACAGAGAAAAGAAAACCCAGTGTGCAACATGCAAGTTGAGTTTTCGACTTTTGAAATGGAGGTTCCATAGATAGCATGGAAATTTGGTGTCTCCAAAAGGAACAAAATGCAGGTCGCCGCCCCAATGGAAGCAGACTCTTCTCTCTTCAGCTAGGCTGCATATGAGAGGAATAATACGGTCATTGTCTACCACTGGCAATCGCAGAATTGCTACCGGAAATAAATAATCAGAATGAGTTGGAGGTGTAGTGAAAGCCATATCAGAGGTTTCTATAAAAAATTATTTACACTTGTTCTACCTTCTCATCAAAGAATACTCCACACTTAAAAACTTAAGTTTCTCCAAAGGGAAGACAAGAGATGGATTGATTAAACGCAAAATTGACATGAGAAGTAATTTTGTTTTCTAAAAGTGGTATTTAAATTATAATTTTTGGGTAAAGTTCACTGCATGGTTTGTTTTTTTCTATTATGTCAACAATAATGTCCTTATCTATCTAAATTAAAATTTTTGTTGCTCTCTAATTTTGATATAATCAATTTGTTTTCTTTTTACTTGGGTATATGCCAATTAATCTACATCATTTAAATACTTTGGTTTCGTCTTATAATGTATCTATGATTCGCATTTTGAATAACATCTATAGGATAATGAAACTTTTCTGGGTATCTCATATTTCTCTCAATTTATAATCTAATACACAAATCAATTGGTTCGATTGGGTTAGCTATATGTTGTGTATTATCAACGATTTTCATAGAAGGTGATAAGATGATTTCTTGAGCAGTTACATATCCGAGACCCTTGACATAAATAAAAGCATTATGAGTTCCATACAATTCCATCTTAATACAGCTTCTTTCAAATTCATTAAAATTTTATAGGCTGATTATTGAATACCTACTATGGTAGAATATTTGTGTGATATTTTCTTAGATTTTGCACGTGTAATGCATGATCCTTCTAGTTCTCCAAGCGAAGCTTTTTGCATCACAATGTCCTTTTGCGTTGGCTTGGCCTTCCATAAGTGAAGACAGAATAAAGTATCCATAATAAAGGCACCTACTATTTGCTCTTGATTCAACACACTTTTACTGTCGTGTCCAAGTCGAAGTAGACACTTTTACTTTCTCTCGAACCATAGTAATATTATTTTATTTAATTAGATTATTGAATCATTTATTTCTCTTGAAATTTCTTTAGTGTTTATTTCTACACGTCTTTTTTAGGGAATCTACAACCAGTATGTGGCATAGGGGTTACATCACGTACGAAACTTAATAGTGTACCACTTCTACGAATAGCTCGAAATGTTGCATCTATTCTAAGACCAAGACCCTTTATCATAACTTTTGCTCATTGCATACCTTGGTCTACCACTGCTCAAATAGCATTTCCCACTACGGTTTAAGCAACAAAAGTGGTCCCCTTTCTAGTACCCTTGAATCCACAAGTGTTGGCGGAGGACCAAGGACCCTGTTCATCTATAACAGTAACAATGGTATTGTTGAAACTTGTTTGAACATGAATAGCTCCTTTTGGTATTCTATGTGCACTTTTTCGTGCACTACTACGCCATTCCTACATGAATCAACTTTTAGTATAGATTTTGTCGTAATTTATCATTTCATAAGATAAGTCAGAGATACATAGATATATCCATTCATGTCAAAACAGATATTTTATTTTTATTTGTTTATCGCTTCCTTTAAGATTAGTTTCTTTTCTTTTAGGATTTCTTTTTAGAATAGAAATATTATTCTCATCTTTGTTTATGGCTTAGGTTAAAACAAATTATGAAAAATTTTCCCCTCTTACGTATTAGACAATATTTTTCACAAATTTTACAAACGAAAGCCCTTATTTCATAGTTGTTATTCCTTCTTTTTTTTAATCCGTTTATTGAAAGAAATAAGTTTGTTGACATTTTAATTGGATCCACTTGAAAGGAATCTTGAAGTTGAAAATTATTCAAATCCTTGTTGCGAAGGCTATATATTATACGCACCTGATTGAATCATAAGCACTAACTCCACTTTGGTTGATTCTATCCCACGTTGGTAAAACTCTCTTGAAACTTAACCTAGAATCAGATCTTTATTTTCTAAAGGATTTGGCACCTAGAATCAGATCTTTATTTTCTAAAGGATTTGGGAGTGGGAGTGATTTACTAATTAAACCTCCATGAATTTTTTTTTTTTGTTCTTTTATTCCAAGTAAAAGTTCCTTGAAATATCAACTACTGTAGGGCAGGAGGAGTTCTATCAGACAACCCATGTTTTTCTTTTTTCACAAATGGAAAGTTTTGAATACAAATCGTGTACTGGATAGATTACCATATATAACACAATTTCTCCACCAATTCCTTCTAGTCAAGCCTCCCAATTTGTCATTATACCCTGAGAAGTAGAAAGAATTACAATCCCATCCCACCTAAAATTATAGGAATTTGTTGATATTTAGAATAGATTCCTAGACCTAGCGGACTAATCCGTCATAAATTTAAAATGGTTCTATGTGGTCTTTTTTTATTCCTTCTATGTCGTGAGGTTAAAACCAATAAAATATTAGTTGTGTTCTCGATGTTTCCTTACGTTATCAATAAGACCTTCTCGTAAAAGTATTTTAGCAATTTTTTCAATGATGTTAGTAGGTTCTATTTGAATTGTTCCTTTTCTATTCATATCAGTATTTCGTATAGAGGTTATTATGTCAACAATAGTGTCTTTACCCTTGGTAAACTAAATTTTTTGTTGCTCCTAAATTTTGATATAACTGTGTTTTTTTATTTTTTACTTAGTAAATGTATATACTTAAGACACAATCTACTAATTAATCTATGCCAATTAAATACTCTAAACACTATAACTATATTTGGGTCTCATCTTATAATACCTCAAGAGCTAATGAAACTACTTTAATGAAATTAATTGTCTTAGTTCCCAGGCGATTGCACCAAAAATTCAAGTACCGTTCGGATTTCCTTCTTGATCAATGACAACAACAACAACATTGTCATCATATTGTATTATCATCTCATTGTCGCGTTTGAGTTCTTTACAAGTATGTACAGTCAACTCTGATCACTTCTGGTCTTTCTAGAGGGTATTTGGTGCTACTTCCTAGATCACAACAACTAACGTCATCAGTATTGTAACACCTCCTACCCGTATTCGTTGTTAGAATAGGGTACAAGGCATTACCAGAGTTTACGATTTTTTTTTATATAGCCCCTTTATAAACATCTAACCTTCCACGCAAATTTTAAACCGAGACCAATCCACATCAACCAATCCAATTCAACATATTTTCAAAATAGATTCATGCATATTTATAAGATAACATCAACACATACCAAGCCAATGTTTGCTAGCCATACCAATGGTGACCTTACATTCATTTTATATTAACATTACTTTATTAGCTTATACATGCCATTGATTTCCAAAATAAAGTTTCTTTATATACCTAAATCTTGAGGTGATAGTGTGATGTATCTCCTACGAATCCGACCTCCGTGCTCTTAACACTACAAAGCAGGAAAAGGAAGCAGGTAAGCACTTTGTGCTTAGTAAATCCATGTAACAAGAATTATACTTACCTAACATTTTCAATACAATGCAATAAACATTCATATATCCATTCAATGTATTATTACCCTAACATACACAAGCTCAACATTCAAGTTAGTTCAATAATTTCCATGTATCAATAATATATACCATTATTGATGAGCTCATCAATACCATGATTTCATTTCTTTGTTATATTTCCATATTTATCCCATTGAATTACTTGGAATTTCGATGGATTTTGAGGTACACTTTAGTGTACAAATCCGAGTCCGTCAATTCATATTCATGCGCACATTTTCATTTGAGAGAGCACACTCCCATGAACCTCATCCTTACGGTGGGATTACCAGTCGAGCTAAATCCACATAATATAAACTCATAGAGTATTGTCGGGATTACGGTCCGGGCTAAATCCCACAAGCGACAATTACTCTAATGAGCTTGGATCTGAATTACAGTCCGAGCTAAATTCAGACCCTAATTGGATTACCCGTCGGGCTAAATTCATTTTCCACATATTCTTTGGAGGCTATATCGAGATAGGATCGCCCGTCCGGGCTAGATCCTTTTACCGTCAATTCCTTTTGAGAGATCCATCAATTTTCCTTTCATTCAACAGGATTTCTTCTCCTTTTTATCAAATATATCAATGTTTCATCAATTTTCATACAATGAACATTCAAATTATATTCATATCAATAACATACATTTCAAGCATTTAAGAAGATAATTCAAGTTACATGAACTTACCTCGATACTAGTTCGTATATAAAATCTACTAATCCGGAACTTTTTCCTTTCCTCGATCTAGCTTCGTATTTGAGTTTTCCGGATCTAAATGAATAAATTCAATCATCAATTCAATACATTTCATGTTCACATGTACCATTTTCTATAATTCTATTATTATTTTAGTTCATTCAAAACTGTCTACTTGAGTCATAGTCACTAAATTATTTTATCTTGAGCTACAGAACTTAAAATTTAGATCCGTTAATTTTCCTAAAACTAGACTCACATATCTTCTTCCCATAAAATTTTCAGAATTTTGGTTCAGCCAATAAGTACAGTTTATTCTTTAAAGTCACCCCTGTTCTGCTGTTTGACAGTTCTGACCCTTCTTCACTAAAATTAATTATCTCTTCATAAAGGATTAGGATGATGTTCTCGTTTATTTCTATTAAAATAGACTCATTAAAATTCTAAACATATAAATTTAAGCCCTAATTATTTTTATCCAATTTTGATGATTTTCTAAAGTTAAAACAAAGGAACCTGAATTCATTCTGACCTTGTCTCACAAAATTTATTATATCTCATGATTTAGATATCTATTGCTTACACCGTTTCTTCTATGAGAAACTAGACTCAATAAGATTTAATTTCATATCTTGTTCATCTTCTAATTCGATTTCTAAAATTTATGGTGATTTTTCAAAGTTAGTCTACTGCTGCTGTCCAAAACTGTTTTAGTGCAAACTGCTTATTACCAATTTCCCCCTAAGCTTTCAATAAATGATAATTTCATCCCTGCTCAATTAACTTCTCAATTGAGCTGATTTCTCTCAATTAAAATTTTATTCTATCACTTTAAACTACTTTATAACCTTTGGAAATCAGAATTTCAGTAATAGACTTTAATTCTAAATATTTTCACAATTTAGATCCTAAAATCAATTTCTATTGGAATTATCTAATAAAATCATCTCATAAACAATTTAAAGCTTAAATTTCACGCTAATTCATCATAAACTTACAGCACTCAACCATGGTAACTTTCAATTTCATCCATGAAATCAAAACTAATGAATTTAATAGTAGGACCTAGTTGTAAAAGTCTTAAAAACACAAAATTACAAGAAACAGGCAAGGATTAACTTACTTTCAGTAAAAATATGAAAAACCAGCTTAAGGAAACCCTTATATGGTGTTTTTCTGATGATAATGCAGAAAAATAAAGAGAAATCTAGATAATTCCACTTTAGTCCTAGCTTTATTAAGTAAATTTTGCAATATTCCAATTTTCCCTTAATTCTCCTTATTTTCTTGCTGATTTCATACCCTTGCCGTCCAGCCAAATAGACCTTGGGTCTATTTTCCTTTAAGCCCTCTTTCTTTTATCATTTAAACTATTTAATTATTTTTCATAATTTTGTATTTGTTACAATTTAGTCCTTTTCATTTAATTACATACTCAAGCGTTAAAATTTTCTAACGAAATTTTAATACCACATTACTAACATTTTATAAATACTTATAAAAATATTTCCTACTCAATTTTATGAGATCAAGGTCTCGATACCTTGTTTTACCCAATTCCTTCAATAATTCCTTTTCTAACAACCACTAAATCGGTAAAATTTTCTATCAATATTTTAATAAGATTTTCCTATCATATAAATATTCATGCAAAAATATTAAAATAAATTTCTCTTTAAATCGGATTTATGGTTCTGAAACCATTGTTCCGATAACCTTGAATTTAGGCCATTACAAGTATGAGCATATCAACTATTACTAGCTCTTATGACTCGAATACAAATCAATTATCGAGCCTCGCTGTTATCTGATACAATCAAATGGTTCTAAGGTTGAATAATTTTTTAAATCTCTTTTTCAATGTAACAAATGACAAAAAAAAATAGTTTGGAAAAAAAAAAGGAAACTCGCAATTATTTTTTTATTCCCAAGACAAGACTTCTTTCCTTTAGTTTTATATGCCTATCCTAAAATAATGAATTGATTTTTTATAGGCACTTTTTATGCCGCTATTGAAATAGTCTTTTTAGCTATATTTTCATCTACTCTAGTTATTTCATAAAGTATTATGTCAGGTTTAACAACTGCTACCGAATACTCGGGAGATTCTTTGTAACAGCCGTTTTCAGTGGTGTTGGAAATAGTGGCTTCCGGACCACGATCCCGACGAGCCAATTAGTATTTTTTTATTTATTTAATATCTATGAGTATTTATTAAAGTCGTATAAGAATTTGGTTAAGAAATTTTAACGTTTGGATAGTTAATTAAGTGAAAAGGATTAAATTGTAAAAGTTGTAAATGTTAGATTCTTTAAGCTAAAAGTGTTATTTTAGATAGGAACAAGAGTGGAAGGCCTTATTGAATAATTATGCCCTTAATTGTGGTAGTGGACGTCTGTGACTTGGTATATAGTGAAATTTAGTTTAAATTAGAAAGTCATTTTGGTAAATAGGTAATTAATAAACTAAAACATATGACAAAGATGAAATAATCATCTTCCTCCTTTCTTTCACCTTAAAAATCGAAACACCATAGTCAAGGGAGGAACAAGCTTTGGTCAACACATATTCAATTGCATGGTATGATACTTTGGCTCGTTTTTAATGATTTTTATGTTTTTGAATTCGTTTTAACTCAATCTAGCTAACCCGGGGGTCAATTCATAAAATTGTTAAAAGTTTAGGGACTTGCCATGAATGAATTTCAAGTTTTTGTGAATTTATTTGATAGATTTGTAGCGACCTAAAATTTGCTTGGGCGCTAATTGAGGAAAAAATTTGAAAACAGAGTTTCAATTTTATTTTAAAAAGGAGTCGCCACCGATCTTTTTCTAGGTGTGATCGGACACCTAATAAATCCTCTTTTAAAGAAAAATCATTTTTTGAATTTTCTTAAAAAATTTGGGTTTAAGTCTGCGTCAAAATTCGGAGAAAAATAGGGTTCGAGTCGGTTACTTGAGGAAGGTATTAGCACCTCATGACGCCCAAAATTGGTATCTCATTAAGCATACGTTGTCTTAATTTTCAAAATACAAGTTTAATTTAATATTTAATCGTGATCCGATTGAGACATGAATTTTTTTTAAAAAGCGAGAATTTTAAGACTAGAAAATTTTTTAAAACCGAGAATTTTTGAAAACACTAAATTTTTTTTAACTCGAAAATTTTAAGAACATGAAATTTTAGAAATCGAAAACTTTGAAAACACGGAAATTTTTTGAAACACGAATTTTTTGAAAACACGAAGCTTTTAAAAACACGAAATTTTAGAAATACGAAAACTTTGAAAACACGGGAATTTTTGAAATACGAATTCTTTTGAAAACACGAAATTTTTAAAAACACGAAATTTTAGAAATACGAAAACTTTGAAAACACGGGAATTTTTGAAACACGAATTTTTTTGAAAACACGAAATTTTGAAAAATCGGAAATTTTAAAACACAAGAATTTTTTTTTTTGGTAAAACACGAAAATTTTGAAAATATGACAATTTTCTGAAAACACAAAGAATTTGGAAACTCTAAATTTTATTTTATTTTTTAATTTTTTTGATTTTTTAAAAGGGCGTATCGTATTTAACACGAACCGATGATATTCACCCAACATAGCGATGAAATCAACGACAAGTGTTAAACCGATTCGTTGCCTTATTTATTAAAATTATTATCATTAATAATAAAATTAAATAAAATAACATTAAAAATATAAATATAAAATATGCTTAAAATACTAATAATATCATCAAAATACGAATTAAATTAAAAGTGAGTAAAAGAAAATTACGAAAAATTCAAAATCTGGGCTTGATTGAATGATTTACGACTCGGCTCCTTTTTTTCTTTTTTTTTCTTTTCTTTTTTTTCTCCTTTGGCCTGCTACCTTTGGGCTGCTGTTGAAACATCTTTGTTGGGCTGGCTTTCTTGATTTGATTTTTTTGGGCTGTTTTTTTTAAAATTTGGGCTGTTTTTTTTGTTTTGGGCTGTTTTTTTTTTTTTTTGGGCTGTTTTTGTTTTTTTTTGGTTTTGGGCTTTTTTTTTGTCTTGGGTCGGGTTGTGGGTCGTGGGTCGGGTCATGGTCGTGGGTAGGGTCGGTCCGACCCGATTGTAAAATTTTTTTCCTTTTTTTCTTTTTTCTCTTTTCTTTCTTTCTTTCTTTTCTTTCCTTTTCTTTTCTTCTTCTTTCTTCTTCTTCTTCCTTCTTCTTCTTCTCTTTCTTCTTCTCCAAAGTCTTGCTTGTAGTGGTCGCCGCCTCCTTTTACCGGTGTCACGCCTTCTTCTTCTTTCTCTCTCTTCTTCTTCTTCTTCCTCCTCTTTTCTTTCTCTTTTTCTTTCTTTTTCGTGGTTTTTTTTGGATGATTGGGGTTTGATTTTTGGGAAAAATCCCTTTTATAGCGTTTTTGTGCAGGTGCAGGTGGCTAGGGGTATGGGAGGCCATCCCTTAGGTGGTGGCCGGAAAATCAGAGGTGGGTCTGTGAAATCCATGGGATTTTGGAGATTTTTGATGAAGGACAGATTATAAATGATAAAATTGTTGGGGCCAAAGTGTAATTTTAAGAAAGTTAAGGGTAAAATGTAATTTTGAAAAGTTTTGGGGCCAAAATGTAATTTCAAGAAAGTTTAGGGGTTAAAATGTAATTTTTTAATTATTTTTTAATTTAATTTTTTAAATTTATTTTTAAATAAACCCAGTAATAAATCAGGACAAAATTTAGTGCTTATATTTGCCCTCTTTGCTCATCATTGTGAAACGAGGATAGAGCAAAGACTTAAAAGCTTAAATTTTGTTCGATGTCCAATATTTATTCTTTATTGAAAATAGAAATCGAAAATAGCTCGACATGCGACGAAGCTCAACTCACTTCTGGATATGAGTTGATCTTTGAAAAACAAAATTGAAAATACCTCACGTGTGACTTGAGGCTCAACTCACCTCTCATAATGTGAATTGATTTTTGGAAAACAAAAATTGAAAAATACCTCGACGTGTGACCCGAGGCTCAACCCACCTCTCGCATTATGAGTTGATTTTTGAAAAACAGAAATTGAAAATACCTCAGCATGTGACCTGAGGCTCAACTCACCTCTCGCAATATGAGTTGATTTTTTTGAAAAACAAAAATTGAAAAATACCTCGGCGTGTGACCCGAGGCTCAACTCACCTCTCGCAATATGAGTTGATTTTGAAAAAACGAAAAAAATACCTCAACGTGTGACCTGAGGCTCAACCCACCTCTCGCATTATGAGTTGATTTTTTTTGAAAAACAGAAATTGAAAAACACCTCAGCGTGTGACTTGAGGCTCAACTCACCTCTCGTAATATGAGTTGATTTTGAAAAACGAAAATTGAAAAATACCTCAGCGTGTGACCTGAGGCTCAACCCACTCTCGCATTATGAGTTGATTTTTGGAAAAACTGAAATTGAAAATACCTCGGCATGTGACACGAGGCTCAACTCACCTCTCATAATATGAGTTGATTTTTTGAAAAGCAGAAATTGAAAAATACCTCGGCGTGTGACCGAGGCTCAACTCACCTCTCGCAATATGAGTTGATTTTTGAAAAATAGAAAAAAATACCTCGGCGTGTGACCAAGCTCAACCCACCTCTCGCATTATGAGTTGATTTTTTGAAAAGCAGAAATTGAAAACACCTCGGCGTGTGACTGAGGCTAAACTCACCTCTCGCAATATGAGTTGATTTTGGAAAAAGCGAATTGAAAATACCTCGGCATGTGACACGAGGCTCAACTCACCTCTCATAATATGAGTTGATTTTTTGAAAAAGCGAAATTGAAAAATACCTCGGCGTGTGACCGAGGCTCAACTCACCTCTCGTAATATGAGTTGATTTTGAAAAGCGAAAATTGAAAAATACCTCGGCGTGTGACTGAGGCTCAACTCACCTCTCATAATATGAGTTGATTTTGAAAACAAAAATTGAAACATACCTCAGTGTGACACGAGGCTCAACTCACCTCTCATAATATGAGTTGATTTTGAAAAAGCGAAATTGAAAATGCCTTAGCGTGTGACCTGAGGCTCAACTCACCTCTCGCAATATGAGTTGATTTTGAAAAACGAAAATTGAAAAATACCTCAGCGTGAGGCTCAACTCACCTCTCGCAATATGAGTTGATTTTTGAAGAAATAGAAATTGAAATAATTTTAAAAAAGTATCAAATTTTCAAAACATATCATCTGGTGGAACTCGAATGTCTTCCTTGTCCTTGGTTGATGCATACTATCATCAAAACCTTTTGCTTTATTGGAATACCTGTATATGTCATGCATGATGTTATCATGATATGCACATGTTTGGTCTTAAATACTTTTATGCCTACATGATTATGCCATATGTCTTGGGCTTGTTTGCCGTATATCTCTTTTCGTTACGACTCTCATGATGACTGCATTCATTGCTTCGATTCTTGATTTCCCTTTCAGGTTTTGTACCCATCCTCGAGTAATCTGCGTTTCTCGTGTATCACCCTTTTGCCCCTTGTTGAACTTTTGTCCTTGCTTTGAGGCTCTTGCACTTACCAAATTCTCATCCGGGTAATACTCAACATTCCTTTTGTTTAGAGTATGTCCTTTCACTATTTATCATTCAGACGAACCATACATGAGATGCATGAAATTAGGAAAGTAGGTACGAAAGAAATACCTCACATTCATATTTATTCCAAAAGCAATAAGCAAAGAAAATTGACAAGGAAAAGCTCAATAAAGAAAACATTATAAAGAAAGGAAAGCAGATTCAATTGTCACAAATGCTCTAGATATTCAACGCATGAACTTCTCCACATTTCTTCATCCTGGATCTCTTTGAGCAAAGCTTCTTGTGTAGAAGATTTCGAGCTTCCGGGACTGCTTCAAATATTGTAATCTCGCCACATGACTCCCCGTTCAAATCGTCTTGCTCCTTTTGCCTGAACCTCCTTCATTAGGACGCCCTTTCAGGTTTTCATCCTAATCTTTTTTGTTTATCAAGACGCCCTTTCGAGTTTTCATCTTGATCCTTTTTTTTATCTTTTTTTTAAGACGCCCTTTTCGGGTTTTCATCTTGATCTTTTTCTTTCTTTTTTTTTTATCAAGACGCCCTTTTCGGGTTTTCATCTTGATCTTTTTTCTTCTTTTTTTTTAGGCATAGTACTTTTCACGGCATCCGAGTTCACTAGATTAGGTAACTCCTTCCCATCCATCTCGGTGAGAATCAAAGCTCGCCAGAGAAAGCCTTCTTTACGACATCGGCCCTCCCAATTTGGATCCCATTTTCCTCGAAAGTCTTTTTGTATTGGGAGAATCTTTCTCAGTACGAGTTCCCCCTTGCGGAATTCTCTTGGCCGCACCTTCTTGTCATGAGCCGTGATCATTCTCTTCTGGTACATCTGTCCATGACAGATTGCCTTCAAGTGTTTTTCTTCGATAAGATTTAGCTGGTCATATCGAGCTTGAACCCATTCTGATTCTTCTAGTTTCGACTCCATTAAGACTCGTAGAGAGGGGATCTCAACTTCAATGGGCAGTACAGCTTCCATTCCATAGACCAGAGAGAAAGGAGTTGCTCCCGTAGATGTCCGTCTGAGATGTGCGATATGCATACAAAGCGAATGGTAGCTTCTCGTGCCAATCTTTATATGTTTCGGTCATTTTCCCAATAATCCTCTTAATATTTTTGTTAGCCGCTTCTACTGCTCCGTTCATCTTTGGTCGATAGGGTGAGGAATTATGATGCTTTATTTGAAACTGCTCACACACTTCTTTCATCATCTTGTTGTTCAGATTTAAAGCGTTATCTGAAATAATTTTCTCAGGCAAACCGTATCGACATATGATTTCCTTTTTAAGAACACGCAAAGCTGCAGTCTTCGTCACATTAGCAAATGAAGCGGCTTCTACCCATTTTGTGAAGTAATCTATAACCACAAAATGAACCGTGGCTATTAGAAGCTTTTGGAGAAATTGGCCCTATAACATCCATGCCCACAGAAAAAGGCCACGGAGAAGTCATGACATGAAGGGCGAAGAAATTGCATGAATTTTATCGCCAGTAAATTTGACATTTGTGACACCTTCGTGCGTAACTAATGCGATCGCTTTCCATCGTCACCAAGAATAACCGAGTCTCATAATCTGTCCGCCATAGTGAAACCATTGGCACGTGTCCCACAAATTCCTTCATGGACATCTTCAAGTATTTTTCGGCTTCAGCAGAATCCACGCATCTTAGGAGCACTTGATCTTTTCTCTTTTGTACTGGATATCCCCATCGAGGACAAATCCACCGCCATTCTTGATTGTTCTTTTGTCGTTCTCATTTGCTTGCTCGGATACCTTTGATTCTTGACATATTCTAAGATATCATGGAACCACGGCCACCATCATCTATTTTTCAATGCTAAAACAATGTGCGTTGACCTCATATATGCTCATTTGGAGAGGCATTATTTCCGTTTCTCTGTTTGCTTTGAACATTGAAGCCAGGGTGGCCAAGGCATCAGCCAATTGGTTTTCTTCTCGTGGGAAGTAGTTAAAAGTCACTTCTTTGAATTCTTTGACCAACTCCGCTACGAGATCGCGATATTTGACCAATTTCGAATCTCTCACTTCCCAATCTCCACGGATTTGGTAAATCACCAACGCTGAGTCCCCGTATACTTCTAAGATTTTGATGTTTCGTTCAATAGCTGCGCGAAGTCCCATGATGCAAGCCTCATATTCCGCTACGTTATTGGTACAGAAGAAATTTAATCTGGCAGTTAACGGATAGTGGTTCCCTTCTGGTGACACTAAGACTGCTCCAATCCCATGCCCCAATGCATTCGATGCACCATCAAAGCTCATCTTCCATGATTTCTCTTTTGACAACTCACACTCTTTTTCTGCAATGCATATCAAATCCTCGTCTGGAAAATCAAATCTCAAAGGCTCATATTCCTCCGTGGCTCGAGTTGCTAAGAAGTCGGCTATTGCGCTCCCTTTATCGACTTTTGACTCACATATACAATGTCGTACTCGATAGTAGGATCGCCATCGTGCCATTCTTCACGAAAGTGCGGTGATTCCATCATGTATTTTATTGGGTCCACTTTGAAATTAACCACGTCGTATGATACAACATATATTATGCGAGCCTTCGAACTACCCATACCAAAGCACAACAGAATTTTTCAATTGACGGGTACTTTGCTTCATATTCTGTGAACTTCTTGCTGAGGTAGTAGATTGCCCTTTCTCTTTTCCCCGACTCGTCATGTTGCCCCAGTACGCAACCCATTAAATTTTTGAACACAGTTAGATACAATATTAACGGTCTCTCGAGAGTTGGCGGTACTAGCACCGGAGGGTTAGACAAATATTGTTTTATCTTGTCAAAAGCCACTTGGCACTCATCGTTCCACTCTCCCGGATTATGTTTTCGAAGGAGTCGAAAAATTGGGTCACACTGGTTGGTAAGTTGAGCAATGAATCGAGCGATGTAGTTCAACCTCCCTAAAAATCCTCTGACTTCTTTTTGTGTACGCTGAGGTGGTAATTCTTGTATGGCTTTTATCTTATCTGGATCAACCTCAATACCTCTCTCACTAACAATGAAGCCGAGTAATTTTCCTGAGGTAGCTCCGAAAGTACACTTGGCTGGATTAAGCTTCAGTTGGAACTTTCTTAGTCTTTCGAACAATTTCTTGAGGTTCCCAATATGCTCTCTTTCCCCCCGAGATTTGGCAATCATATCATCAACATAAACTTCTATCTCTTTGTGCATCATGTCATGGAATAGCATCACCATTGCCCTCTGATATGTTGCCCCGGCATTCTTTAATCCGAACGGCATCACCTTGTAGCAAAATGTTCCCCACATTATTACGAAGGTAGTTTTCTCCATATCCTCGGGAGCCATCTTTATCTGATTATAACCCAAAAATCTATCCATGAAAGAAAACAATGAATGTTTTGCTGTGTCATCCACCAACGTGTCGATGTGTGGTAAGGAAAATTATCTTTAGGACTTGCTCGATTCGGATCGCGATAATCCACGCACATTCGTACCTTTACCGTCTTTCTTGATCTGGGACTATGTTAGCTACCCACTGGGTATTTGGAGACTTGTAGAAGCCGACATCAAATTGTTTCTTGACTTCTTCTTTTATCTTTAACAACATTTCGGTCTCATTCGTCTAAACGACACATTGAATAGGTTTGCATTTTGGTTTCAGTGGGAGCCTATGGACCACTACATCCTCGTTCAACCCTGGCATGTCTTGATACGACCATGCAAATACATCTTTATACTCACAAAGCAAGGCGATCAAATCATGTTTAGTGTTATCTGAAATGGAGGTCCCAATCTTCACTTCTTGCCTCTTTTCTTCATTTCCCAAGTTCACTGTCTCAACAGATTCTTGATGGGGTAGGATCTGTTTATCTTCTCGTTCTATCATTCTTTGTAAGTCAGGAGACGAGACATAATCTTCAGCATTCCCCTCAGCTTCGAATTCTCCTAAACAAATAGCTTTCTCAAAATCGATTTCAGGACTTGTAACGGGATTGTTCATGTCGTTGGTATCTGAGCACCTGAAAGGTAAATGGAAAAGAAAACTATAGAGGAGTATCAAAGGATTGGAACCAACAAGTATATGTTATGGCATGATATGAGATATATGTAAGGATAAATGTGAGAAGGAGAATAATTATGAGAATGAAAAGATTATGACAAAATGCATCTCCATTAATGTTCATTTAAATAATAAAGAGCGAACATAAGCTCTTACAAAAGAATCCCACTATTACTTAGGGACACACAAAAAGGGAGTTAACATTGAGCATTACTCTGGAGAGGACTTAGAAACTACAAGAAGATCCACAGCAGTCCAATTGTTCAAAACGAATCCAGGAGGACAAGGGCGTATCATTGAAACATCTTTAATTGCATCATCCCCTTTGTCAACAACATTTATACTGACGTTCTGAAGACCCCTTTCAATCCATAACATCGTGCTTTGTGGATTATCTCGCCCTGGGTACATCATTCCTGCAGATGTAAATGTTTTTGACAAAGGAGGATACGCCATGGGCTCTCATTCCAACTCGACACGAGGCTCTCGCAAACCTCATTTCTTGATCTTTCGCAACTCTGGATTGTATGGTTTTAGCCTCATTTGAATGATTAGAGTGATATGCACATGCAATGAATGGATGGATGAATAAATGAAAAATACATGTTAGTCACGAATAAATATGCAAAATTTGGTGTTGATTTCAAGATAGGCCCATATTTAGGCATTTCATTAATCAAAAGAGTCTATTACAAAAGTTTTGCCGATTCGATTTACATTACACAAATTTCCTAGCCACATCGCCTTGTTTTTTCACTCGTTCTAGGAATTTGACATGTTTGATCCTTGTCTCGGAGGGAATTGGTGGCGAGATCTTCGCTTCATCTGATAATTGCACAATTTGCATTGCCGCATTGCGAATTTCATTAATCAAACCGCCAAGATACATATCTTTTTCTTGGAGAGCTCTTTTGTAGGCACAAATGTCTCTATCATACTGGCCATTCTTTTCTTCTAGGGCTTTTAGGAGAGTGTCCAAGTGTTGCTGATGAGCTTGCAGTGTATTTTCTAGATCTTGTATTTTCCTTCTTAACTCTTGACGCCGGATCGACTAGTCATTAAATTTTGACGCAGATTTAGATTCAACATTCTTCTTCCTTAACTCTATCATAGCATGAGCAGTTTTTTCCTCTTCCTTCTTCGCTTTCCCTCTCCAGAATTCCATCCCACCTTTGATGTTGCTTAGTTCTTCTTTCCATTCCGTCGATGATTTGCCCAGCCCGCTATTCTTTATGGTGCCTCTTAATTTCTTATTTTCCAAATGAAGATCCTTTAAGTCATTTCTCATGATTTCAGCTTCTTTCTGGACTTTCTCGTTTCTGGATTTTTCAATTTGAACATCTATCTTCAGCTGGTAATTTTCCTCTTGAAGAGAACTAATATCCCGTAACAGACTGGCCTTTTCACGTTCAAATTCATGTCTTGCTATTTCCAGTTCGGATGGCATTTCTTCTGAGAAAGGATTCTGGAAAGTATAATCCGTTGGTGAGGTTTGTTGACTATTCACTCGTCTTTGTCTCCATATTTTATAATCTTGAGTGATAGTATCAGCATACAGAGCTAACTCCATTAGGTAGATTTCCTTCCAAGACTTTGCAGTATCTCGGACTTTTTCATGTAACCTTCGCTGTAAAAGCAAACTCGGTGTGCTAATCCTCCGATAGTTGGTATGAACCGTCGTGAAGCAAACTGTCTTTGAACCATTAACGTGCATATCCAACTCCTCCCATAATCCGAGTAAAGGTACCCAATCTCGGCTTCCGCATTTGTATAGCAGGGATGAAGGACGGATCCATGGTGCTCTCCAAGTTATATCTTGGCGGAGGTTCAAAAAGCGAAACCCAGTCTTTGTTTGGTGACATCCTTGCCAATCTTTCTCAAGGTAAGCTTCAATGGGCGAATGTTTTCAAAAACATGTGGAAAGGTGTGCGCTCCACTTTCCGTGGCTCGAATCCAAACATTGAGTAGCTTTGCACATCCGATAAAACGTCCTTCCCCTTTCTCCTACAACAATTTAGGGATCTAAAAGTCTCAACTAAGATAGTTGGGACGGGTTGATTCCTTGCCTCAACTTTTCAAAGAAATCCACTACATGACTTCTATATGCCCAAAACTTTTGGGAAGACAATTAATCCGTAAATGGCTAAAGCAAGCAGATCCACTCTCTTCACAATATCCGGATGGTTTTGAACTAAGTCTCGCAGAGAAAACCATGGAATACAACTAACTTTGTTCTTTTCTTTATCATTTTTCAGCCCATGTATCACCATTCTGTCAACTTCATTAGCTTTTTCTTGAAGGTCATTGGTTTAGGCTCTTTCACATATATCTTGCTGAATTGTGCATTGTTAACGCGAAGCAAGGCGGCATACTCTTCTATGGTGAGTCATATCTTCACGGTTGAAAGTAAAACATTGATAAGTGGGTCCCGAATTGAACCATGGCTTGAATCAACTGTTCATCTACGTTGACAACGATTAAGTGAGCTATATCCCGTGCTTCTCGGTGAAGATGCCCCTAGTGTCTCGAGTCCCATTGTTTCGGATCCTAGTCAAGTCTTGAGGTTATTCCGCGAACATTCATGGTCACATGCTCGGAAGATTGGAGATACATCCTTCTTTTAAACTGTCTCCTTTTGCTTTACGGGTTTTCAAAGACAGATCTCGAACCACGGCGTTTTTCTCGGTTACTTGTGTAATTGACTCCTCCATCGAAACCCGTTTTGGCAACCAATCTCTAATCAACACCTTCCTAACAAGATGCCTATGATGCATGATGAAAAATAAAAATGAAGACAAATAACATTGGTTAGTAATTACAACAAATATAAACGGAGAAAAACTATGGAAAATCTAACAAATTAAGATATTTAATTTTGCATTTTGGTGAAACTGACCTACTTTTTTTTTTTTTACCCCATCATATTTACAAAATAAACTTACCCCACATGCTCATCAGATAATCTACCTCTCTAAATTATTAAACGGACCCGATTTATTTGCATAAAAAGTGTAAATGTAAAAGAAATAAAAGGTAAGAAGCGTTTCTCCCATGTACTTATTTTGGTAACTATTAACGGACGGAGGTTCGGCATGGCTCTAATTGGGTGGCTCATACGGTTCACTATATGCGGTTTCGGTTCTAAAAAGGTACTCGAATTGTCCGTACTGTCGCCTACTAAGGCTAGTACGGAGCCTCGGTTATCGCCCATCATAGGCTCGCGAGCTCAATTCGAGGGATTACATTTACTTATGCCTATGCGGAGGGACAAGTTAACTCACGAAAGCATAAGTCATATGTAACCCGGAAGTATTCACTAGCCTGTGCGGAGGGACGAGTTAACTCACGAAGGCATAGCGTTTACTTCCACTTAAGCTTGACTGAGCCCTGTAGAGAGCTCATGTTATGCAAAATGCAAGTGCACAGTGTGTGGGAGAAACTCACAAACCTTTTCATTTTATTTTAAAATTAAAAAAACTAAAATCGTAAAAACTTAGATTTGAAAAACAAAAAGATAAAACAAGTTAGAAAAATATTTACAACATGATGCAAATGCATGGTGTTCAAAAACAAAATTTAAGGATCACGACTTAATATTAATTTGAACAAAAGTTTGAAAATTTTGACAACACGCGTTTAATTCGGACTCGACTCTCAAAAAAATCCCGATGGAGTCGCCAAATGTAGCGACCTAAAATTTGCTTTAGGCGCTAATTGAGGAAAAAATTTGAAAACAGAGTTTCAATTTTATTTTAAAAAGGAGTCGCCACCGATCTTTTTCTAGGTGTGATCGGACACCTAATAAATCCTCTTTTAAAGAAAATCATTTTTTGAATTTTCTTAAAAGGGTGGGTTTAAGTCTGCGTCAAAATTCGAGAGAAAAATAGGGTTCGAGTTCGATTCTGCGAGGAAGGTATTAGCACCTCATGACGCCCAAAATTGGTATCTCATTAAACGACGTTGTCTTAATTTTCAAAATACAAGTTTAATTTAATATTTAATCGTGATCCGATTGAGACATGAATTTTTTTTTTAAAAAAACGAGAATTTTAAGACTCGAGAAAATTTTTTTAAAACCCGAGAATTTTTGAAAACACGAAATTTTTTTTTAACTCGAAAATTTTAAGAACATGAAATTTTAGAAATAAGAAAACTTTGAAAACACGGAAATTTTTTGAAACACGAATTTTTTTGAAAACACGAAGTTTTTAAAAACACGAAATTTTAGAAATACGAAAACTTTGAAAACACGGGAATTTTTGAAATACGAATTCTTTTGAAAACACGAAATTTTTAAAAACACGAAATTTTAGAAATACGAAAACTTTGAAAACACGGGAATTTTTGAAACACGAATTTTTTTGAAAACACGAAATTTTGAAAAATCGGAAATTTTAAAACACAAGAATTTTTTTTGGTAAAACACGAAAATTTTGAAAATATGACAATTTTCCAAAACACAAAGAATTTGGAAACTCTAAATTTTATTTTATTTTTAATTTTTTGATTTTTTTAAAAGGGCGTATCGTATTTAACACGAACCGATGATATTCACCCAACATAGCGATGAAATCAACGACAAGTGTTAAACCGATTCGTTGCCTTATTTATTAAAATTATTATCATTAATAATAAAATTAAATAAAATAACATTAAAAATATAAATATAAAATATGCTTAAAAAATACTAATAATATCATCAAAATACACGAATTAAATTAAAAGTGAGTAAAAGAAAATTACCGAAAAATTCAAAATACGGGCTTGATCGAATGATTTACACGACTCGGCTCCTTTTTTTTTTTTTTTTTCTTTTCTTTTTTTTTCTCCTTTGGCCTGCTACCTTTGGGCTGCTGTTGGGCTGTGCTGTTGGGCTGGCCTGCTGGGCTGATTTTTTTTGGGCTGTTTTTTTTTAAAATTTGGGCTGTTTTTTTTGTTTTGGGCTGTTTTTTTTTTTTTTTTGGGCTGTTTTTTTTTTTTTTTTTTGGTTTTGGGCTGTTTTTTTTTTTTTTTTTGGTGCGGGTCGGGTTGTGGGTCGTGGGTCGGGTCGCGGGTCGTGGGTAGGGTCGGTCCGACCCGACTGTAAAATTTTTTTCCTTTTTTTTCTTTTTTTTTCTTTTTCTTTCTTTCTTTCTTTTTTTCTTTCCTTTTCTTTTTTCTTCTTTTCTTCTTCTTCTTCCTTCTTCTTTCTTTCTTCTTCTCCAAAGTCTCGCAGTGGTCGCCGCCTCCTTTACTGGGTGTCACGCCTTCTTCTTTTCTCTTCTTCTTCTTCTTCCTCCTCTTTCTTTCTCTTTTTCTTTCTTTTTCGTGGTTTTTTTTGGATGATTGGGGTTTGATTTTTGGGAAAAATCCCTTTTTATAGCGTTTTGTGCGGTAGCAGGTGGCTAGGGGTATGGGAGGCCATCCTTAGGGTGGTGGCCAGGAAAATCGGGGAAAAGTGAAATCCTTGGATTTTTGGAGATTTTTGATGAAGGACCAGATTGTAAATGCAGTAAAATTGTTGGGGCCAAAGTGTAATTTTAAGAAAGTTAAGGGTAAAAATGTAATTTTGAAAAGTTTTGGGGCCAAAATGTAATTTCAAGAAAGTTTAGGGGTTAAAATGTAATTTTTTTAATTATTTTTTTAATTTAATTTTTTTTTAAATTTATTTTTTAAATAAACCCGTAATAAATCCGGACAAAATTTAGTGCTTACAAGATTATTAAGGTTGGTTGTTAAATAGATGAATTTTGTTAAGTGATTTTTGATGATTTTAAGGTTTAGGAACTTATTTATGGAAATGGTAAAATTTAAGGAAAATATGGTGAATTAATGAAAGAAATGGGCTGTATTGAACCCTAGGGAAAACCGGCTAGCATGATGTTCAATTATTTATGGTTAATTTACAAGTTTCGAGTTTAGGGACTAAATTGCGTAAAAGTTAAAATGTTAGGGTTAATTTTGTTAATTCACATTAAAATGGACTATAAGCTTGAATTAATTAGTTTAAGCTATTTGAATTATTGAATTGAATAAAATTATTATTTAGATCAAGACACAAATCAATCAGACTTGAAACGCGGTAAAGTTAAGGTTTTAGATTAGTCATCGGCTCTACTTTTGCATCTGTGTTAGTCGATGTAAGTTCGTATTTCAATTAAAGTAATTCATTTGATTTCGTGATGTAAGTTAATACATTTAATTACATATCTATAAAATGGTGTTTGGAATTTCTTGATTGAGAAAAGGGAAAGACCATGATTGAAATATATCATAGCATTATACTCGAAAAGGAAAAGACCATGGTTGAAAGAAACCATGACATCTCCGAAACAATGAAAAGGTTGAAAAGATAGCATTGGAATGAACTATTATGTAAATGTTTTAAGGTTCGTTTTTTGAATAAACATTTTTGAATATATAAGAGTGTTTTGAAAATTATGTATGTTTTACGCAAAGTAAATTTAGTAATTAAGTTGTGTTTACATGAATTTGAACTTACTAAGCATATTGTGCTAACGTGTTGTGTTTTCTTGTAGATTTCGTGAAGCCTAGTAGATCGGAAGTTCAAGTCGGAGCATACACACTATCCATCTCTTCCTTGGTAGATGTTTTAAGTTGTTTTGGAACTTAGTTATGAATGACATGTATTAGAACTTTTGTTGGCTTGTCTATTTTGTTTGTGTTTGATACTTAGTTTGGTGACATTTTGTGGTTAAGTATATATATGTTTAGTACCTTGAGCAAGTGAATTAGTTGCAAGTATTTTAGGTCTTTTGCTTAATGTTCAAGGTGATGTATATATGTATATAAGTTGTTTAGATGTGAATGGAATGTTTGATTAATTCTAAATATATGCATTTAAGGTGATAGATGGAATTGTAATTATGGTTGATTGGCAAATTGGTTATGTGATTATTTTTCTCATGATGATGTTAAATACCAATTGGTTGAATAACTATTTGGTTTTGGTTCATTTTGGCTTATAAATTGTGGTGTCAATGAGGGCACATTGGTTAGGCACCTAGGTTGATTAATTTTTTGTATGTTTTGATGTCTTTGAATGTGTTTTAACCATATGAAAACATATTGAATTGGTTTGGTTTGGTGCTCAAGCAATTGGGTTTGAATTAGCTTGCATTAAGGGTAATTTGTGAAGCACACGACCTAGGACACAAGCTGTCACACGGTCATGTGCCACACACGGCCACATCATACGGCCGTGTGTCATTTAAACTTTAAGTGTAGGATGAACCACACGATCTAAGAGAGTTACACGGCTTAGCGACATGGTCGTGTGACCAAACTTTGAATTACACGACTAAACTTCGAATGCACACATGGTCTAGCACACAGCATGCGACACAACCGTGTGACCCTATGTCGAATACCCACACAGGCAGACACACGGGCTAAGACACAGTCGTGTGTCCCATACTTCGAATTGAACACGGTTGAGCACACGGCCATGTTTTCAAGCCACACGGCCTGAGCTATGTCCCACGACCTGACCACAAGGTCGTGTGACCCCTGTTTTCAAAATTTTGCATATTTTTCAAATTTTTCTGTTTTGTTTCAAAATGGTCCCCGAATGTTCCCAAACTATTTTTAGGGCTCATAGGCTTGGTTTAAGGCTTGTGATAGTATTTTATGATATAAATGAAATGTTTATATGAATGTTAGGAAATTATTTGAATAATTATTTTGTTTGTGATTTACTGTATTTAATTATTCTATAATATCTCGTATCCCTAATCCGACAACGGAGACAGGTTAAGGTGTTACATCCTTTCCCGAACTCATACATGTTTTCGTAGGTCATAATATAATTGGTTTGTCTGAAAATATACGTACCCACATTTTTCCACCACGGCATACATTTCATGTCATTACGCGATGCCCCACTTCTATTTGTCTAGATGTAATCCAAATAGGTTCAAGTGCTTGAAAAGCATATCTACAGAAATAAATGTAATTACTTTGATAACATATTCCCTTCATTCTTCCTCTATGTTGTTTACGACATTAGGATCTTTTTGGGTTATAGTTGATTGTTGTTTATGAATTTAATCTCTACTATAGAACTGGGCATGAAAGTTTCTTCTCACCCATCCCCTTGAAAAAAAAAATGATTAAAAAAATATTGGCTTAAATGTATAAAAAGCCCTCAAACTTTTTCCAAATAAACAATTAAGCCCCTGCTTTTTTTCACTCAATTGGGTACTTAGAACTATCAAAATACATCGAAAAGACACTTTCATTGTTAACTTTAACGGTTGACCGTTAAAGTTAACTGCTCCTAATTTTTTTAGTTAAAGCCACCACGCATGTGGTGAAAATGATTAAAAAATAAAAAAAAACAAAAGTTATAAAAAATTATAAAATTTTAATAAAGAATATTTAGAAGTTATTAAAATTATAAAAATTTGTAAAATTTTATAAAAATCATAAAAAATTATAAAATATATAGAAATATAGAAAAAATTATAAATTTTATAAAGTCATAAAAATTATAAATAAATGTAAATAAATATAAAATTCATAAAAAATTATAAAATTTATTGTATCCAAGTATGTTCCTTGATTTGCTTGCCTTCCTCTCCTACTTACATTCAATCTTTTTTTGCTAGTTTTGTTTATCAAACCAATTTCTACAAAACTTTAGAAATATTAGAAAAAGTGGGCATCCTTGTAGTTATTGTTGCATTTTGTCACGCCATAGCATAGACAATTTGATTCCTTGTGTTGCTTCATTGTCAACATTTATAATGATGTGTAATGTACCTGTGTATCCAAAATGATTTATACTGAATATGTATGTATGTAACACTCCCCATAGAAGCAACTCCCACACTAGTTCTGGTGCAAAAAACTTCCATCAACTTCTATCAATTCATTTACTAGTATAGCTCTTTCAACTACTTGATTTTATAATATATTTTACAATTTTATGTTTTTACTATTTTATAAAATATATTTTTCTATAACACTATATATTTTATAATTTTTTATGATTTTTATAAAAAATTCATTTTTATAAATTCTTTACGATTTTTATAATTTTGTGATTTTTATAATAAATTTTAAATATTTTTCTATAAATTTCTTTATATTTTAATATGTTTGTATAATTTTTATAAATTTTAATAATTTTCTATAACTTTATTGATTTTATTTTTTTATCATTTTCAACACAAATTGCGACACGTGACGGCTTTAATTGAAAAAAAAATTGGGAGCTGTTAATTTTAATGGTGCATAGTTAAAGTTAACGATCAAATGGCCTTTTTAATATATTTTGATAGTTCAATTACCCAATTGAGTAGAGAAAAAACAGAGGCTTAATTACTTTTCTTGAAAAAGTTCAAGAGCTTTTTACACCATTAAGCCAAAAATACTTTGTTCTTAATCTTAACGTATACAGGTAGTTAATGAATAATAGATTGAATCTTGAGATTCTTTGTTTTATTATTTTATCTTATCTATTAAAAATTTGTATATCTTGTTTGGGTATATAATATATTTAAGGAATTGAACACATTCTATTTCTGGATAATGCTTTATCTTGGTTTTGTTATGAGATATAATGTCAATAATAGCCCTTAACATTTGATTGTTTGGTCACTTTAGCCCCTAATATTTTTTTGGGTCAAATTGGTCTATTTTTAACGGACATGCTAACGTGGTCGGTAGTTGACTAATAGTCAATAATAATCGCTGTTGTGGCGGTCTAAATGTAATTAAATGTTGATGTGGCACTATTTTATCTTACATGTCACGTTTTATATATCATGTCAATTAATTATTTTAAATTTAAAAAAACCTAATTTATTCTCCCCAGCCCTCTATTTCTTTCCTACATTTCTAATTTCCTACCACATTTCAAATAATAATAAAAAAAAACCCACTATCTTTCTTCTTCAATCAAAGATTTAAAAAAAATACCACAAAATATTTTGAAAATAAAAACCCCTAATGGGAAGACTAACGGCCATTTAATTACATTTGAATCACCACGTCAGTAGTTAATGTTGACCGTTAGTCAACTAACGACCACGTCATCATGTTCGTTAAAAATATACCAATTTAACCAAAAAAAAACATAAATGGCCGAAGTGGCTAAACAGTCAAACTTTAGAGGTTATTTTTGACATTATGCCTTGTTATAATGTTATAATGATTGTTTTTTTTTATAATATTCATAACAAATTTTGATTAACAAAAATTGAACAATCAAATAAAATGAAACTCAAATTTTTGCAAGCAAATATCTACTCTTTCTCCAGTTTAGTTGTCAGGTTAACTCATGACCTCTCAGAATCAGAATAAAAAGAAATGTAGTGGTATCTGGTTTGTTCCGTCATCCTCCCTGATAAATCATTAGGATTCGTTTTCAATAGAATCCTATGCATTCACGGGTTACGTCGTCCCATCGCTTCTCAATTAATGCTTAGGTCTAAATTCTCCAATGGAACCTTAATTTAATATTTAATAAAATTTGTACTTGAGTCAATATTCTTAGTCTTTATTGACTTAAGTTAAGGATCTTGATTTTTTTGGATTTATGAATAGGGGATGTTGTGCGAGTATCTATAGGGCTTAAATTATCAACGAGCTCTCTAAGCACGTTAAAAATTCGTCCTAGCGTCACTCTGCCAACTAGAACACTTAGAGGAGCTCCCATGTCTATCACTTCCATTCTTGTCATTAGATCATCAATAGCGCTTATACTCTAACTCGATTATTTCCTAATAATTGTTGTACCTCACACGTTACATTATTTTGTTGACTGACGGTATCTCAACCCTTAACTACTAAGGCGTTGTAAATATTAGGCATCTTGCTCGGGGAATGGCTACATCCAATACTGGACTGATGATTTGAAAATATGTTTCAAGTTTTCTTGTTCAAACGTAGAAACTCCAAAAACAAAAGTAGTAGGATTTATTCCCATAATATAATAAAGTGAAATATGTCATATTTTTTAAAAAAAATTATCTAATAAAAAACAAATCTTTGACACGAAGTTGATGGTTAATTCAATAAGAAATGGGAGTTAGTGCTCGATTTTGTTGGTTCCATCCAATTCAAGTGCATTCAATTGTATTGGTTCCTTATTCAATGAAGGACTTTTTAAGCTAAACCAACTTATTTTCAAAATAAGAAGCGAGTTAATAAAAATTTTGAGAGACTTTTTCATTTGCCCATCATTATAGGCAACACCATTATCTATGGAATTCGAATCCAAACTCTATTTATGATTCCTTATTTCTATCTCATTAGCATTGTTTCAATTTCATTTCGTATTTTATTATAACATATTGATTTTTTTTAAATACAACTTCTCCCCTATTTTTCGATCTATGTTCTCTCTTTTTCAACGCCGAGTTACGCCTATTTACACATCTAGGATATACATATACGAAATATAATAGTGTCAATGGTGAATTTCTTATTTCTTATTATTGAGCTTATAGTATATAATTTATATTAAATGTTAGAATACTAATTCTATTAAATATTACTAAATTATTAATAGATTTATGTTCTAATCACTCAACTTAAAAATAATCATTAAACTATTTAAAAGTTTTCATTTAAATTATTGAACTAATCCAAAAGTTATTATTGAAGTCACTAAGTTATTAAATTTTTTAAAAGTACGATAAACAAGTTTCAAATGACATTTCGATGATCAATACAATAAATCAATATCATCAACAAGTAAAAATATATCTTAAATTCAAGTTGATCTAACAAATATTGTCAGAAATTAAAGAAAATGTAAGTGATACAAAAAGTAAAACCATACAACAATATTTTAACAATTCAATATTTTAAATGAAAACTTTTAAATAATAAACTATTTTCAAACATTTTGAAGTTAGATTAAGTAAAGTACGCTTGCATATCCCAGAGAATGAAAGGAGTTTTTAGATCTTGAGCACAGCATGCATGATGCAATTGTTTGAACGATATTTTTGGACTTTTTTTCCTTTTTTCTCGGAAATTTCTGCTGATAATTTTAGGAAAAATTATTAAATAAAATTGTGATTCTACATTATTTCTATCTCTTTTAAATTTTCAATAAAAAAACAAATCAATTTTTTTTACTAATTTTCAGCTTTTTCCTAAAAAATTTAAATCTAACTAAAAATTAAAAAAAATTCTAATTTATCATTCTCTTATTAAAAAGAGATAAACAGTTTCATACGTAAAAAATATGCAGTACTTCGTAGCAGTGAAATCACTAGTGCAAGCTCTAAAACCGGACAAAGGATGCTTCAAGCTTTGCGAAAAAGATCGAAGACAAAACAGCCTACTATTTACTATGCCACGAATGCTACGTGAAACTCCTTTGCATGTCCATTCACTCAGTCATCTCGAACATCCACTTGTAATCTTATCTTCCCTGCACAACCAAACAACCGCCATTAGAAATGCTGCCCAAGCACCTGCTATTATTCGATAGAAACTGCAGCTTGTGAAAGAGATTCAACATCAATTTATGATGACATTCCATCCACAGGTTCAAATTGATTGAAAAGGAATGAATGCCTTACTTGTTGCCCCATTGATCCAGTTGCCTCTCCTTGCACATTTCTCTGCTCTGCCTGTGGGAATCCTTGATAACCTCCATGCCCTGGGTAAGTTTGTCCATACCCAGGATTTGCACTCTGTCCATTACTCTGCCCAGAGTCGGCAGCTGCTCCAGGGCCATAGTTCTGACCAGGTCCGAAATTTGATCCTTGCCGAAAACTCTGTCCATAGCCAGGATTCACACCTCGCTCATAGCCTTGCCCAGGATTCTGGGTATAGTCAGGATTTGTCCCTTGCCCAAAATTCTGCCCATAGCCAGGATTTGCCCCCTGTCCGAAATTTTGTCCATAACCAGAACTTGGTCCCTGCCCATAATTCCCACCTTGTGAGGATGCATAGTTCCTATGATCTCCTCTGAAATCCCTTTGCTCAGGAGGCATATAATTCCTCTGCTCTCCTTGAACGAAGTCCCTTCGTTCTTGGGAATTATAACTTCCCTGCCTTCCTTGGTTGTAACTGTTCTGATGCGAAGGATCAGAGCCTCTAGGAGCATAATCTCTGTTATTCATTGGAGGCTGCTGCCTGTAATTTTGTTGGGGTGGATAATCTTGTGGAGGCCTATAGTTCCTTCCATCCCCTTGCGCAAAACCCTGCTGATTGTAAGGCACATTCCCTTGCTGGTTCGGAGTGGTATTTCCTTGTCTATCATATCTTGGTTGGTCAGGGTTTCTATTTTGTTGACGGAACCTACCGCCTTGGTTTCTACCATACTGAATAGGAGGCGGCCTTGGTGTTATAATACCATTCTCATACTTGTCTCCTGGCAATCACAGCAACATATAAAAACCAAGATAAAATATTATCTTAATGTAGTAACATCTAAATGAGAGGTTAAAACACGGTGAAAACTCCTAACCTCCATATTCCTTGTTAACTGGATCAATGTAAGAATCTGGCAATACAAAAACAACACCAGGTACATCTGTTTGACGAAAAACTTTTATAAGTCAGAATCCTTATTCATTTTCTCTAAGCCACTGAGAGACCAGATTCATCAGAACGACTAAAAATTTGGGGAAAATATGATAAAAGTAAGCTATAAAACAATTACCATTAAACTTTTCAGATTCTTCTTCAGACATTAAAACCTGAAAACCTTGATAAGTAGTTGTGCTACATGCATATATTTTTTTTGGCCTCCTCCACGCTGAAACAAATTAACCCACAATCAGCAAGTCCAGCACAATCCGTTAAAAACTTAAGATGCCAATCAAACCTAATGTTCAATAATAGCATGCTACTACAAATTTATTCCCAATTATTTGGAAGGGGGGGAAGAAGTTCAGAGAGAGAGAGAGAGATAAGAGGGCACCTGATGCCGAGGCCTTGAGCACAAATATTCTCGTAAGTACGAATCATCTCTTCAGGAGGAGGTTTATTATCTTTGGGGAAATCAACGACGATGAGCCAATGATTGTAATCACAACCTTCGAATAGAACCGTATCTTCGGTGATCTCATCCCCTTCCTTGTACAGCGTGTACCGTCTCGGTGATGAAAGGGGACCCCCGATGATCTGAACCATCGAGATTGGAAGATGGAGAAAGACGATGGTAAGGATGACGCAGGTGGCGCAAGGTCGGAATTGAAAACGGGGACTGTAAGTGAAGGAGCCCTGGGGGTGGGAAGGGAGAGATTGCGGTGGAAAGTGGTCAGAGTGGTTAGGGTCCGACGGAGGCGAAGCGGATGTAGAGCCATGGTCCGGATTTAGGATGGGAGAGGGAAGATACTAGGGTTTTGCAGGAGGGTTAAGGGAACTTTCTCGAGAGAGTCTGAGACTGCGTCGTGGTGGTAAATATAATGCTAGTTTATTTTGACGTATGCCTCTCTAGGGTTCATATTTATTTTTAGCTTTAATGTTTAAAAAGCTATAAATTTTTTCAAGAAATATTTTTTTTATTCTATTGGGTACTAAAACTTTTAAAATGTATCAAAATATCTTTAAATTTTTCAAAAATAATTAAGCCTCTGTATTTTTTTACACTTAATTGGATAATTTAACTGTCAAAATATATTAAAAAGGTCCTTTGATCGTTAAAGTTAACATTCTCTAACATTTTTCAGTTAAACCACGTGTCACAATCATAACGTGATATATGACAAAAATAATAAAATAAAATCAATAAAATTATGATAAAATTGTAAAAATCATAAAATTATGATAAAATTGTAAAATTTTATAAAAATCATAAAAAATAGAAATATAGGAAAAATTATAAAATTTTATAGAATTATAAGAAAATTATAAAAAATAAAAATATAAAATTCATAAAAATTATAAAAGTTATTGTAACAAAAGAAGCATTTTATAATTTTTCTATAACTTTTATTGATTTTTATTTTTATCATTTTTGTCACATGTCATATTGTATTGATACATGATAGCTTTAACTGAAAAATTAGAATCGTTAACTTTAATAGTCAACAGTTAAACATTTTTGATGCATTTTATAATTTTTATAAATTTTTACAATTTTTTACTATTTTATAATTTTTTCTAATTTTTAATAAATTTTAAATACTTTTTTTATTTTTATTAAAATTTAATAACTTTCATAACTTTTATTCATTTTTATTTTTTTATATTTTTTGCCGCATGTCACACTGAAGTTGTGATACAGGGTCGCTTTAACTGAAAAATTTAACTACAATTAACTTTAACGGTTGACCGTTAACTTCAGTCAAATGGTCTTTTTTATATGCATTTTGACAATTTAAATATCCAGTGAAATGCAAAAAAAAAAAAAGACTTAATTGCTTTTATTGAAAAAGTTGGAAAACCTTTTTAATATATTTTCAAAGTTTAAATAAGAATGAAAAAATTTAATTTGAAAGCTTTTTACATTTTTAAACCCTATTTTTAGTTTTAATAAGCCTGATCCGATTCTAAATATTTTAATTAACCGCTCACTAACCAATTTATTTAACAAAAATTGGTTTTGGAAAATGATTTTATTTTTCTTGGAAATATGATACTTTCTGTAATTTGAGGACATATTCGCAGGGAAATGTTTTAACTTGAGTTAAGATTTTGGTTTTATTTGTTTGATTTTGCAAGGATGATTATTTAGTGATAGCAATAGAATTTTTTTAATCTCAATACTTATTTCTCATTTGATATCTCTACTTTTATAAATTATTCAATGTGATATTCAGGGACGAAGCTAGAACAATTTTTTAGGGGCCGAATAAAATTTTAATTTTTTATAGTTTATATCTTTATAATTTGTAAAGGATTAAATCAATTTTTATAATTTTAGGGGAGCCAAAGTGCAATTTTATCTTTACTAATTTAAATTTTTTAAAAAATTTTAAAGGCCTAAATAATAAATTTATATTTTAAGAGGACCGGGGCCCATGTCAACCCCTGGCTTCCCCGATGATATTTATACTTTAAAAATATCTAATATGATATTTAAATTATCAATTTGTATGTTATTTAGTACATATATTTTTATAAAATGTTTAATGTTGAATTTATCCTTTAAAATGTTCAATTTGGTACATGAACTATCACTCTATGTATTATTATGGTACCTAAAGTTAACATCCTTTGTAAATATTAAACCAACCAATTAAAATTCAACACATGGATTTTTTTTCCAAATCATCAATTCCAAAAAGGAATGAACTTAGATTAAATTTTTAAAAATAATAACTAAACCTAAATAACATAAGTTTAATTTTATAAATTATGAATTTCATTGCTTGAGATTTTTCATTGAGGAAATTTGAAGAGCAAAGTAGTAATAGGTTTGGGTTTGCAATTATTAACTCAAATTTCTCCAAATTTTTTCGAAATTTATATAAGCTAAAATTTCCCAAAATTTATGTCTCTTGCTTGACTGGGAAGTTAAATAACTTGATTCTGACTACGTGAGATTCTCCAAATTTTGCTTTTAAAATGTTTGAGTGTTTGAAAATGTAGACACCACATATATAATAAGAGTAATTAAATATTATTATTTACTATCATAAGATATTAGCCTAAATTAAAAGTGATTAAATTTTGTTAAGGTTTATTGGGCTTTCGTTATTAAATAAAATATGAGTCAAATATGTGTAGATACTCTAATAATTAATTTCTAATTGATGATGGGCTAATTAAAAATTAGAATTAATGTGCAAAAGTTATATATTAGGGTTATGATCCCAAATTACACAAACATAACTTTTCTAATATATCATCTTTAGAAAAGAAATAGCCACTTTCTCTAAATTACTCGTGTGCTAATTTAGAATATCAAAATCATAAGATCCAAAGATTTCAAGAAATCGATGAATTTAAGTACACTTTCGCATCTAGCTTTATTCTTGACTTATTCTTAATCATTTAACATCACAGATTCTAGTTTACATTTTTAAGTTTATTTCTGATTCATTTGGTTTTAACATTGAGTTCATCTTAAACTAAGATAGCCCATCTTTGTCTCAGTAGAGTCTTTCAGTGGCATGTTTCGTTCCTCTTCCCCATTACTTAGAAAAAGTGAGCCACTGGTTCAGGTACAAGATACTATCATTACCGCCTGGACAATTAGACACCCAACCCGTAATCACAACGACCCAATTGCAAGAGCGGAGCTCTACCAACTGAGCTATATCCTCGAGCCAAGTGGAGCATGCATGAAGGAGTCGATGCTTCTTCTATTCTTTTCCTTGGCAATTGGGCCATCCTGGACTTGAACTAGAGACCTTGCCTGTGAAGTAAATCATCGCACCTACGGTCCAACCAATTGGGAGAGAATCAATAGATTCCTTTTCGAGAGCGAAGTTTTTGAAAGAAATTTTGAAGAAAATCAAGATCAAATTTCTACAATTATGGTTTCACGTGGAGGAAACTTAATTTCAAATGGAAAATTCATCGAAGAAGATGACTTTAGTATTTACTTCATTGAAGAATATGGTGTGTTTGCTTATGTTAGTATTTATTTCTTTTTTGCTAACTATATATTAGTTGTTTTTTAAATAAATTTAGTCTAATTTTTTTTTGTTTTTGTTTTTTTTTTTTTTCACATGATATATTATCCATGTGAAATTAATGATTTGAAAAATGAAAAGTTTCCACATGTTGATTTTTAATTGACTGGTTTATTTAAACTTAATTATATAAATATTAATATAAAAGTATTTTTAAAATATTTTGATTTTTAGACAATGAAATGAGTTTATTAGGTGAAGTGGGCTTGAACTTAGGCTTGGAAATTTTATATTCAAACCACCGTCCTACGTTATGAGCACCTCTAAACTAAGCTAAAAATGGACTTGAAAAAAAGTTGTAGTTATGTATGCCTTTAAGGGCTAGTTTAGCACTACTTTTGAAAAATATCGTAAAAGTCAGATTGCAGTTCAACAAATGAACACCTTTAAACCAACTAAAAATAGACCCAAAAAAAGTCGTGGTGATACGGAATGAGGCGGAACTGGATCGAATTCAAGTTATTCGACTCGAAAAGAAAAGATTTGGATTTGATCGAAAAAAAAATTAAACAAATTTAGTAATAAAGAAGTCGAAAATAGTAAAAGAAGACATTTGAAAACAAATAAATAATAATAATATAAAAATAAACAAATAGATGAAATTTAAAAGTGGAAGATGGATTGAATAAACCAGTGGATATAATGGATAGAAGGATAAATGACCAATTGAATCCTTTGAGATATAAATCCCAACAAACTCAATTAATGGCTCTAACCAATCCTTCAAAAAATAAATCTTTGGCAAAGTGAAGGGTGAAGAATGAATATCCACAACTTCTTGAAGAAAATCGAGAAGAAAACTACTTCTAAAAACCTCAAAAAAGAAACCTTGCATAAGAAACAAACTCCCAGGGTTCAAAACTTTATTAATGAAAACAATTGTCGCCTTAATAAAAAATGAAGAAGCCTTTATATAAGTTAGCTATGTACATCCAAATAAAACTCTAAAATATACTAAAAAAAACTCTAATTAATCTAAATAAGAAGTAGTTTTGAACAAAACTTTCTTGTTAATATAAAACCCCCAAATAACTTAAAATATTTAATAAATATAAAAATTTGTAATAAAAAATAATAAAATAGTAAGAGCTGATAAATACAATATTAGGCTCATATATAATAAAAATTAAGCCCAAAACTCGAGGCCAATATGATTTAAACTCGAGTTAAAAGCCTGAAACTCGTAATTCCTGTCATAATCCTCTCTAGAAATTTTGCCCGGCCAGTCTTTACAAAACGGTCATAACTTGAGCTCCGGACTCAAAATTGAGTGATTTAAAGTGCGTTTCGAAGTTAAGAGATAGATCTTCGAACAAAATGAGACATCTCAACTCAGAAATGCTTGAATCTCATCCAAAAAGTCATTGCAAGTCTACTTATTTCCCAAACTTAAAAATTGGCAGTTTTGGTGAATAGAATTTAATAAATTTCACCCCATCCATGCATGTATCATTCCCCTTTTCCTCAAAAAGATTTTTCCTTGAATCTTGTATTTAATCAAATATTGGTTTGATTTGCTTGGCCTTTGACATTACTGTTGGGCCTTAAGATAATGTGAGCCCATCACATTCATGGGTCTAAAATTGGGTCTTGAAACTCGCATCACGTGGATATGTAACACCCGTAATCCATCTCCGTCGTCGAATTAGGGTCACAAGCATTACTAACGAATCGAAAAATTATCCAATCATAATCAACATATTAGCTAACTAATAACATTATAATATGCAGGGGCAGGTCACGACAATCTAATACTTTCATGCTACAATCTTATACATTCGAATAATAAATTATGCTAGGCATTTCTAAACTTGGTTTTCCACAATCTACACTCTTATCACTATTTATCCCTTCTTGGATGCTAGAAGTCGGATACATACAAGACTATTCAAATTATTAGCATCAGAGTAGAGGTCATTACTCCGACTATTTATTTTCTTATATTCGATAATGTTAGTAGAATGCACTAAGTATAGATTTACTAATTCATTCCAATTCAGAGTAAAAGTTACTCTTACAGCCCCCTATTTCAAGCCTATGGGACCCTAAAAGTAGTTCAAAAACAGGCAGGGACTAATTTAAAACAATTATGGAAGTTTAGGAAATAATTACAAAAAATTTGATTATAGGGGTCACACACCGTGTGGCCAGGCCATGTGCCTCACACGGCAGAGACACACGTCCGTGTCTCAGGCCACGTAATAATCAAAATAGGGACACACGCTCGTATGGCCAGGCAGTGTGGAATGCCCCAAGCCATGTGACTCTCAAAGTTGGGACACACGGCCGTGTCCTAACCCATATCCTTACCCGTGTAACTCACTGACTTGGGTCACATGCCCATGTGTGTTTGCCCATGTGTGACATGTGCCCTTGTAGCCAGGTCGTGTACACCTAAAAGTACCTTAAAACTCAAGTTTATCATTTCCTACTTACTTGGGCACTAAGTAACTCAATTACCAATCGATTAACCTACTCAAAACACGATTAAACATGCCCAAAATACACCAAATTCATCACCTAATATGCCTAACCAATGTACCCTCATTAGTACCACATTTTATATGTTCAAATACATCAACAACACATCAAACATTCAAGACTTTCATTCATATCACACTTACCATATTTGAACTAACTTTCAACTTCTAAAGTTACCAAATTTGAAGCTAAGCACATACCAAGCATTATGCTAAGCTACCAAACTTTAAACTATCACATACCAAAATATAAACTAGGCTAACATACCAACATAGCCTCAACCATAACCATACACGCATTTAACCATCATTTCACTAGCAACTAAGATAACAACACCTTATAAACAATATCAACAAAAGACTCCCTAGGTACATGCCATCAAAAATAAGATATCACCACACTTGAGCTCGGATTTTGTGATTTGATGTTGAGTCGGCGATAAATCAAACAGTACCAAGCCTGCGCACGGAAAACAAAACCACAAGACAAGTAAAACTTAGTGATATTTCTATAATCTGAATAATATAAACTTGATATAAGTATTTAAAATGCAAAATGCAACAAGTAAGCTATGTTCATCTGTTTCAATTCAATAGTATAATTTTTGTTCATTCCTTATTCACATCTACTAAGATTTTCACATCTTCAAATATATAAGTATATATCAATGGCATTTCATTTAACATTTGAATACATCATCTCATGCAATGACATGATTCATATCTTTGATCAATACTTGAATTCATTCAAGTTTCACATCTCAATTCATCATCTCATAATCATTTCTCATATTTGTCATTTTAATATTTTCTCATCTTATACTCATTTCTCATCTTTTCTATTTCAATATCAATCACATAAATTTATTATTTTACTTTCCCTATTAACACGACTCGAACTCGGATGGATACACGGATCCAACCAACACACCAGTTTGGCACCCAGTGCCTCATTGGATAAATCTGAAGTAATAACTGCACTCGGCGTTATATAAATTGACACCCAGTGTCTCATCGATTAAACCGAATCAAATTGGCACCCAGTGTCTGATCGACTCGAGGTCGAAGAAATCCTCGAACTTTTCCTATCCTATGGCATGTCATCTATATCTAACTCAGCCTGATACAGTTAATAATGTTTCATTTCACTTTTCAATACAACCAATGTCTCAATTTCACATATATACACATTATCATATATAAACATATATTCAATTCAATCTCCATATATATTTAATAAATTCATAATTTCCATCAACTATGAATTCAATTCAATTTCAAAGTACAAAATTACTCACCGCAAATGCTTACCATATGCAACAATTCAAAATGCAATAATTTATAACTTAGTTCGGATTATAGAAACACAAACCAAGAATTTCGAGCTATTCGAAGTCGATTTTATCCTTCCCCTTTTTACTCGAGGATTCAGTTACGACGTTAGCTACGGAATAAAACAATTAAATCACATTAATATTACACATTTCAATTTCACATTAAATTTCAATTTTCACACTATATTTTGATTATTCTTCAATTTAGTTCCTAAACCGCAACTAATTTTAACCTTCACATTAACTTCATATTTTTATACTAATTTCACTCTATACCATATTTAGCTTCCTCTTTTTCAATTCAACTCCTTAATTTTTAATTTTTACAATTTAGTCCCTATTGTTCAAAATCAACAATTAATTCCACAATTTAGTCCTTTTCCATTTATAACTTAAAAATCTATCTATTTAATCCCTAATACTTAAATTATTCAACAATGTCAACATCTAAAATCTTGAACAATACTAAAAATCACGACATGGGTTGAGTAGCCCTAGATACCTGAATTCCAAAAATATAAAAATTACAAGTATAGGGACTAAATTGCACTAACCAATTTAGATTTCAACTCCAAACCCCCTTAGACCGTGAGCTTCTCCTTTTTTCTTTTTTCTTTCTTTTCTAATTTGCATGCATTCATCTCTTTCTTTCCACTTTCTTTCTATTTCATTTTATTTATTATTACTAACTTTATAATATAACATATATAATATATATATGCATGCATTTACACTTAACCATATTCGGTCACCTATACACAACCATTTATTAAATTGTTTAATTGCTACTTTAGCCCTTTTAGTTTATTTTAATTCATAATTTAACTTTTAATCTTTACGTGATTTAGTCCCTATACTTTAATAACTCCTAATTTCACAAAATTTACTAATTTAAAAATTAATTAACTACACTACTAACTTTGTAAATATTTATATAAAATATTTACGAGTCCAGTTTACATGAACGGAGTCCCAGGAATACACTTTTCTACACCTCACTACACTAAAACAGACTTTTAGCGGCGTTTTTTTTGGCTTTTAGCGGTGTTTTTAAGCACCACTAATAGTATTTGCGGCGCTTCAAAAAGCGCCGCTAAAGAAAGCGCCGCAAAAGTTAATGGCGTTTATTGTGAAAAAACATCGTTAAAAGTCTTGACTTTTAGCGGCGCTTGTCAAAAAAAAGCCGCTAAAGATGGGGACTTTTAGCGGCGCTTTTTAAAAAATCGCCGCTAAAGGTAGGGACTTTTAGCGGCGCTTCTCAAAAAAAGCCGCTAAAGATGGGGACTTTTAGCGGCGCTTCTAAAAAAACGGCGCTAAAGGCGAGGACTTTTAGCGGCGCTTTTATAAAAAACGCCTCTAAAAGTGGGGACTTTTTGCACAGATTTGCAATGCTCTTTTTTTCTAATATCCTACCCTCCTTGCATTAAAACCAACCAAAAACAGCAGCAAAGAGAATTGCATATAATTTCAACCCAAGACAAAGAATAAAACATTTAAATCTCACCAAAAGCATTAAATGTAAACGATACTTCAAATTTAATAAAAGATATATGATATACATTAATAAATGAAGTATAATTCAAACAATTCTTACAATAATGTTAATTGTAACAATATTAAAAATCATCTTACAACAAGAAAAGAAATGTCTAAGATGGCGGCCCTCAGAATCTTTGGAACAACTTCATCATAGTCCAAGTCATTCTTTGGAGTTCTTCATACTTCTGTTTTGCTCGCCTCCTCGCCTCCTCATTGCCTCGCTCTAAATCGAGAAATTTGCTCACCGTGCTCGCTTCCATCCGAGATATCGGTCTTTTAGTCTCGAACTTCAAAGACAAGATTGACTCCCAAAAGGCATGTATTTCTGGAGCGGATCCAAAATATTGGGTCTGGAGTAACACGGATCCTTGACATCGAACCCGACCATACCTTTTAAGACCCAAAACATTAGTGATAATTCTGTTATAAATATACTCAAGATTAATAGAAGCATCAATCAAAGCAGTCGCACCTTTCAGGACCCAAAACATCAGTAATAATTCTATTATTAATCTCCTTGAGATTAACAGAACTATCAGACGAAGCAACCGCTTCATACTCCGCCTTCTTCTCCTTTAGTTTATCCTAATAAATCAATTAAAGAGTTAGAAACGAAATATATAATAAAAAGGAATATAACATAACTTAAAATTATAAATTTAAAATTACAAACGATGAATTAAACTATTGTAATTAAACATTATAAATATTTATAATAAATCAAATTTTATTAAGTAAATATACCAAAATTTCTGCAGCTTCGGATGTCATCAGAGATCCATCATTCTTCCTATGCGTAATGTCAAAAAGCTGAAGGCGTCCAACTTTTTGACCAGACGAAGCTTCCTACATTATAGTAGAAAAAATATAATTTAATAGTATAGTCATTATATATGAAAGAAATAATAAATTATAATACCTCGGCCTCAGCTACACGAGCAAAACTTCGGAACCTACCGTGTGATTGAATTTTTGTTTTTGTCTCTTTGCTTGTTCCAACTCGCTCACGATCCTACATAATGGAATTTGAATTATGTATATAATAAATATTATAAACCAAAAATTTATAAGACTTTAAAAGTACATAATACCTCTCCTTTCTTTGAATTCCAGAATCTAACTTGATCTTCCCATTGGTACCTCAACATTCCCGGCGGAACATTGCTTAATTTTTCGTCGAGGCTTATTTCTTTTTTAAAATATTGTTTTTTCAGCGTGCTTTTATTGTCTCTCTATTTTTTACCCAAAGTCTTCTTAACATAGTCGTTGGAAACCTCTAAAGCAAATCTCTCCTGAACAAAAATAGTTTAAAAAGTTAATATAAATGAAAGTTAAATCAAAGTATTATAAATTACATTCACGTTTTGTTACCTTAATATTATCCAAAGCCACGATTTTTGTTGGCGCAGGCATGTGATGCCATGATTCGTAATTAATGGGCAACATATTGGCATTTCGTGCTAAAATGCCCAAATAGCCTGCTAACAATGAGCTTCAGATCCAACAGTGGCCATGATTGTTTCTCCTTACTTTAACACGCCGATGTGCTCTAAGTCGTATAAATCTTTAAGCAAAGTATGTCCCCGACCTCTGCGCGTCCACCACCTTCAATTTGAAAAATGATATATTATTATATTAAAATTAAAAATGAATCAATAATAAAATTCAACATGCATGAAAAATAAACTTAACATTACTTCGAAATTCTACAGGCTCGTCATCTCTGTCCGGCAGAGTAGAAGATCCAACAACTGTTTACTCTACACTATTTGCTTCTTCTGAATTTAGAGTATTGTGGAGAATATTTAAATCTCGTAATCGTCTTCTAGGCATTTTTCCTGCAATACACATGAAATAGTTTAAAATTTTAGTAACAAATAACAATAATAATAGTACATTTAAAATAATTAAATTATATAACATGACCAACATTAAAATTATAATATTACATATAAATAATAAATCGTAAAATCTTACTAAATCAAATTTCATAAATATCTTCGTCCACATCCTGACGAACCCATTGAAATTGTTGATTAGTACTAGGGATATTTTCATTTAAGTTTTGTTCTTGAAAAGGTAAAGTTTCTGATCTTTCGACTATGTCATCTCTACTTCCACTGCCAATGTCGAACAAGTCTCTAGGGGTGTTTCGAAGTACAACGTACTAACCCTCATCAGGTGAATTTTCGGAGTAAAAAACTTGTTTAGCTTGAGAAGAAAACACATACGGCTCGTCCATCAGTTGTTCTCCGGTGTGAATCAATCGAGAGAAATTCACCATTGTAAAGCCATATTGATCGTTTTTAATTCCACGAGCTGTATTCACATCAGCCCAATCACCTCGAAATAAGACAACTTTGCATTTGCCGTAATAATCCAACTCAATGATGTCAGTAATAAGTCCGTAATACTCCAGATTCCCCTCGACAGGATTACTGTCCCTAGCACTAGCATAACTTGTAATTGAAGAATTAACCACAATTCCACAATTTTGGGTTCTCCTCAATCTCTCGCGATACCTTGTATGAAATCTGTATCCGTTGATGAGGAAGGCACTATATCTTTTCAATATTCTATTTGGACCTTGTGAAAGCCATTTAACTTCGTCATTTACTTCATTCCGACTCCAAACCTATGGAATTGAAAGTGAATCGAGTAATTATGAATGTTCTGAGAAAACATTATTACTTGTCATGAAAACTTAAATTGCATACCATTTGGCTTAACCATTCATGGAATGATTTTGCGAACAACTTATTAATTTCTCATCGATTTAATCTTCGGGATCGTGAACGAGCTCTTAATATTTATTTGTACTCACTACGGTCAAAAAAGTTTTACTTTGTTAGAAGATAAACAAATTATAATTGATGAGTATTTATCAAATTCTAGAACTTTCTTCCGAAATGGTTCCATTGAATCGTGATGAAAAACAACGTATCGATGTGCTTGGACCCACGATCTATCGTCTAATTCTGTAATTTTGACTTTACCGTTGGTTCTCTAAAACTTTGAAATAAATAAGTTTCGGCCAAATTATGATCTGTGAGCCCAGCATTTCTAGTTGGTCTGTTCATTCTTGTTTCAACATCTTCCAAATACCTCGAACAGAAAGTCATACATTCCTCTGCCAAGTAGCCCTCGGCAATTGATCCTTCCGGATAGCGCTTATTGCGGCAGTATGACTTCAATTTGGATAGGAACCTAAACATGATATACAACATTATCAAAAGTTGCAACTAAAGGCATTGAGGTGAATGAAGGAATATTTTGCAAATAAAGTAAGACCTTTCAATGGGATACATCCATCGATAGAAAATGGGTCCACCAAGTATTGCTTCACGCGGGAGGTGAATTAACAAGTGCACCATAATAGTGAAGAAGGAAGGCGGGAAGATCTTCTCCAGATTGCTTAAAGTCAATGCAGCTCGATCTTGTAGTCTCCCAAGTTCTTGAACATTCAAAACTTTACCACAAATGCCTTTCATTATATTTGACAGTTCAATTACAGAAGCCGTCACCTTTTTTGACATACAACACCGCATAGGAACTGGCAGTAAGTCTTGCATCAAGATGTGATAGTCATGCGATTTTAAGCCATATAGTCTTCGATCCTTAAGACTCACACATCGCGATATATTTGATGCATACGCATTCGGGATCTTTATGTCCTTCAACACCATACAGAATATTTATTTCTCCATCTTGACATTGAAAAAATAGCAAAGTGAAACCGATATTTCATATTCGGAAGTGCTTGGGGATGAAGCTCACGCGAATTCCCATGTGGACTAAATCAAGTCGACTCTAAAAATTATCTTTTGATTTTCCATCGACATTCAAAATAGTCCCAATGATGTTCTCGCGGACATTTTTCTCAATGTGCATGACATCAAGATTATGGCGTAAAATTTGATGCTCCCAATAAGGCAACTCAAAAAAATACTTCTTTTTTTCCACAAGTTCGTCTCATTAGGATTATCCTCTTCATTAGATTCATCATCAGATTCATCCCTAAATCTTCTATTTCTTTTCGGGTTGGCCGGTTGATTAATCTTCCCATAAATAAAATTTATATCTTTCAACATTAAGAATATTTCGGATCCACCGGTCTGCGAAGGTGCTTCTCTGAACTCTTCAGTACCGTCAAACTGAGCACTCTGAAATTTAAATCTATGATTTTTCGGTAACCACCGACGATGCCCCATGTAAGAGAACTTTTTCCCATTATATAACCATTGCGAACATGTTTGCGCAGCACAACACGGACAGGCATAACGTCCCCTGATACTCTAACCAGATAAATTAGCATAAGCAGGGAAGTCATTAATAGTCCACATCAAAGCCGCACATAAATTAAAGTTCTCTTTTCTCATTGCATCGATGTCCGAACACCAACCCATAGTTGTTTTAAATCTTCAACAAGTAGTCGCAAGTAGACATCAATATCATTTCGGCCCTTTTCTCTAGGTATAATTATAGACAAGATAAAAGATGATTGTTTCATGCAAACCCATGGAGGAAAATTGTAGGAACAAGTACCACGTGCCAAGTAATCAGACGTTGTGCTCATGAGTTTGTAAGGTTAAATCCATAGATGCTAGCCCAAGCCTCACACTCGAGGATCGCTTGCAAAGCTTGGAAATTTAGAGTCAAAAGATTTCCAAGCTAAAGAATCTACAGGATGCCTTAACAATCCATCATCGGTTCGTCCATCACGATGCCACGTCATTGACTCGGCTGTCTTTGACGACATGAAAAGTCGTTGAAGCCTTGGTATTAGCGAAAAATACCGTAAAATCTTAACTGGCTGCTTCCTTAATTGTGTATCGTGATCTTCCTCGTTACCATCCTCAATATTTCTATTAATCCAATGAGATTGACCGCATACATGACAGCACTGTTGGTTTATCCGGTCGCCCCAATACAACATGCAGTCATTTGGGCAATTATGAATTTTGTTGTAGCCAAGGCCCAAATCCTTAATCAGTTTCTTCATGTCTTTAGAAGATTGAGGGATTTTTGCAAATGGGAACATTTCTTGCAGAAACTCTAACAGCATTATCAACAAGTTTCCGGTCCATCCTCCCAAACATTTCAAGTGAAAAAGACGAATACAGAACGTCAGTTTGGAAAATTTTGATCCTTCATACAGTTCTTCATTCATTTCACCAAGTAACGTGTAGAACCTCGTCACTTCTTCATTTGGCTGCTCATCAAGTACACTTCTTCCCCTTCGGTGAAAGTATTTGCACCATAATTATATTCATCGATTGCACCCAAGTCAGGTGGAAATGACCCGAAACCATCACTGCGCATATTAAAAGCATCCCGCAACATGTCTTCCATGTTATCATCTCTAACATTCTGATTGTAAGCACTATGAGGATAACCCAAATTCATCGATGAAGATGCTCCACTAGATGTACACTCTCCATGAAAAATCTATTTTTTGTACCCCCGGACAAAGCCATCAACAATTAGATGTTCGTAGACAACTTCACGATAATGCCAATTGATATTGCAACACTTCTTACACGGAAAACACGGGCAAAGAATCATATTCTCTTGGCTTGCATTTTGAAATGCAAAATTCAGAAAAGTTTCTATTCCATTTCGATAGCCGTTGCTTACCCTTGACAATTTCATCCAACTCCTATCCATTTCGTAGTTGTTGAAGTCTAAAGTTGACAATAAATTACACGGCTAAATTGTTAATTTATAATTTATGTAAGTAATGATATGATCATATATATAATTGAGTACTATGTAAGTTATGTAACTTATGTAAGTTATGAAGTTTGATCTTAACTTAAAATTATGTAAGTTATGAAATTTGATCTTAAAATTAAGTAAGTTATGTATTCTTTAAGATTCATCATACGTGGCATTGTTACACCTAGGGAGGATCCATTATATCTAATGTGAGATATAAGGCAACCCGTCAGTTTCAACCTATATACTTTGAATCTTTTTTTTCTATACAAGTATTATGTAAGTTATGAAGTTTGATCTTAACTTAAAATTATGTAAGTTATGAAATTTGATCTTAAACTTATGTAAGTTATGAAATTTGATCTTAAAATTAAGTAAGTTATGTATTCTTTAAGATTCATCATACGTGGCATTGTTACACCTAGGAGGATCCATTATATCTAATCGTGAGATATAAGGCAACCCGTCAGTTTCCAACCTATATACTTTGAATCTTTTTTTTCTATACAAGTATTATGTAAGTTATGAAGTTTGATCTTAACTTAAAATTATGTAAGTTATGAAATTTGATCTTAAAATTAAGTAAGTTATGTATTCTTTAAGATTCATCATACGTGGTATTATTACACCTAGGAAGGATCCATTATATCTAATGTGAGATATAAGGCAACCCGTCAAAGTTTCCACCTATATACTTTGAATCTTTTTTTTCTATACAAGTATTATGTAAGTTATGAAGTTTGATCTTAACTTAAAATTATGTAAGTTATGAAATTTGATCTTAAACTTATGTAAGTTATGAAATTTGATCTTAAAATTAAGTAAGTTATGTATTCTTTAAGATTCATCATACGTGGCATTGTTACACCTAAGGAGGATCCATTATATCTAACTGTGAGATATAAGGCAACCCGTCAGGTTTCCAGCCTATATACTTTGAATCTTTTTTTTATACAAGTATTGTGTAAGTTATGAAGTTTGATCTTAACTTAAAATTATGTAAGTTATGAAATTTGATCTTAAACTTATGTAAGTTATGAAATTTGATCTTAAAATTAAGTAAGTTATGTATTCTTTAAGATTCATCATACGTGGCATTATTACACCTAGGGAGGATCCATTATATCTAATCTGAAGATATAAGGCAACCCGTCGAGTTTCCAAACCTATATACTTTGAATCTTTTTTTTTTCTATACAAGTATTATGTAAGTTATGTATTCTTTAAGATTCATCATACGTGGCATTGTTACACCTGGGGAGGATTCGTTATATCTTACAGTGAGATATAAGGCAACCCGTCAGGTTTCTAGCCTATATACTTTTAAATCTTTTTTTTTTCTATACAAGTATTATGTAAGTTATGTATTCTTTAAGATTCATCATACGTGGCATTGTTACACCTAAGGATGATCCGTTATATCTAACAGTGAGATATAAGGCAACCCGACATGTTTCCAGCCTATATACTTTGAATCTTTTTTTTTTCTATACAGGTATTATGTAAGTTATGTATTATGTAAGTTATGTAAGTTATGTATTATGTAAGTTAAATAATTTGGTGAAAGCTATGTAAGTTATGTAAGTTATGTATTATGTATGTTAAATAATTTTATGTAAGTTATGTATTATGTATTATGTAAGTTAAATTGAAATTTCAAATCGAGAATCGCTTTTCTAAAAATGTTATTATATAATTTTTATAATTGAAATTTATGGTGATGATGTTAATCTCTTATTAACTTGGAAATATTTATTAAAATATGAAATTTATGTTAAAATATTTATTAAAATATAAAATTTATGTTAATCTCTTATCTTAACTTGCAAAATTCAACTTTGCATTATCATTTTATATCATCTTATATGCATGATTTTAGTCATTTTATTTTACAAATTTTAAAATTTAGGTCTCCTTATTATTATTATTATTTGTTAAATTAAAGTTAATCGAAACGTAATTTTTACTTTTTAAATTTAACAACAATAAATTTAACAAAAAAAGTATAAGAATTAAATTTAAAATAAAAAAATTTATAACTTATTTTAACAATTAACTTTTATATTTTGTTTATGTTTTTTATAACGCATCGTACCTTAAATTTTAAAAATAATACACAGGAGCTTGTAAAAAATCTAAGCGGCATGATTAGATAGTAATTTGGAGGTTGTTCAAACATTATTAATAATAAACAGCAATAATAAATAGCAATTTAGACAGAAATTCTTTAAGATTCATCGTACGTGGCATTGTTATAACTTGGGAGGATCCATTATATCTTACAGTGAGATATAAGGCAACCCGTTAGGTTTCCAATTTATATACTTTGAATTTTTTTTTTGGACAAGAATAGAACAAAACAAGATAGATACCAACCAAGCGGGATAATAAACCGCAATTTGGACAGCAAATTTGAAAAATTCATCATGATATAACTATTACTGATCTGAATTTTGAACTAAAATGTACCTTAATAATTTCAAGAAGATGGTCTACTCCACTCTCACCAAAAAACAGAAAGTGCAATGTAAATACAAAAGATTAATAATCTTGACTAACAATTGGATATCTAATGTTTTTCTATCAAATGAATATAAATCAGCAAAATGAATATAAATAAGAATAATAATGATTTTATACCTGTTAAGTTGTTACCACCAAATCCAATCCAACAGTTGCAGGAGCAGTGGGAAGCAGTAACTAAAATACAGACAACATATGAATTAACAAATGCTATTGATTAATTACAAAATGCTATTTACTAAAAACTAATACTCACATTCTTTGCCTGAAAGAAAAATAGACAATTCAGTAGTCGGTCTAAGCACTCTTCAATTCTACTCACTTTCAAAGTACGGATACTTTTCTCAATACAAATCTGTAACAAATACATATGAAATTTATTAAAACAAAAAGTTTATTCACATACATTATTAAACACTAATATGAAATTACAAATTAAAAGATGACAGAATAGGGTCTAGAAAAGGCATGATTATTGATTAGAGGCTTGAAGTTTTACTTTGAATCAATTGTGGAACCTAGGTGCTTATTAGGAATAATTCCATTTTATATTTGTATATATCCACAATAGCAAACTTATCAGGAACACTAACACAAATATTTTTTTCCTTTTGAAACCATTTATGCCAGAACTCAACTGAATTTTAATTTGATAATCTAACGAAGCATTTACTAGTAGGAAAGTGTAAAGAATATTTTAACACTTAATTATAAATATTTTAATGTACAAACAATATAGAAATTGAGCATATTTCAAATAGTATAATAATAAACAATAATATATAATGTACTACTATTATATATAACTATTATTATATTATAGACTATAATGAAAAGTGTAGTATCATATGATATTATAATGTTTAATCATTGATGCATATATATAAACTATTAATATTTTATATATACTATATGATATGATATTGCATTATATAATATAATAGGAGGGCTAATTTTCAAATATATGAAAAATAAAGGGACTTAGAGCATTTTTCAACCATTATAATAATATATGATAATATTTAATATAAAAGTACTACTATTTTATATAATAATTATTATATTATATATTATAATAAAAGATATAGTATTACATGATATTATAATGTTTAAACATTGATTCATATATATAAACTATTAATATATTATATACTATATGATTTGATATATCATTATATAATATAGTTGGAATGCCAACTTTCAAATGTACAAAGTATGGGATTTAGAGCATTATTCAACCAATATAATAATAAATAATAATATATAATTAATAATAATATATGATAATAATTATTCAACCAGTCTTATATAATTAAATAATATATTTTCTAAATATTAATATATATAACTATTATTATATTATTAGACTATAATAAAAAATATAGTATCAATAGTAATGTATAATTTAGTTTATCAAAATATATGTTTATAATTATAACTAGTAATACATAAAATATTATTAAAATTTTAATATCTTAATAAATTAGATTTTAATATCTTAAGTATAGAAAAGGTTTTATACATGTTAAAGCATTTACTAGTACAAAAGTGTAAAAATTTCCTAGAAAACGCCAAGGAACAAGAAACTAGGCAACGATAAATCAAGGAAAAAGTACTTAATTATAAAGTTCCGAAGAAGCTAAAATTTCTAAAAGGCAGTTGCACAAACAAAATTACATTATTTTAACACAAAACCAAGCCTAAGATTAACAAGTGGAAAGTAAAACTAAGATATGAAAGAACTTACTTTGTCGTAACCATTTTTTGATGAAACAGTAAACGACGCGGTCGACTCGATTTTTTGAAAAAAAGAAGAAGGAAAGGAGTCGCCACCGATCTTTATTTGGTGTGATCGGGTCACCTTTATTTTAATAAAACATTTAATTTACTAAAACAGTGCTTTTTGGTCCACGAACTTTGAGAAAATGGGTTCGGAAGTCGATTACGTGCGAGGAAGGATTAGCACCCTCGACACGCCCAAAATTGGTACCAAACTGATTGATTGATATCCTTTGAAAACTTTGAAAGGATTCGAAAATACAATGCTTTTTATTTTCAAAATTTGATGGAATTGAAAGGGACATTAAGACTCTCTTATTATCGAAGAGATAAAGCATCATGTCCGATAAGTTAGAGGCATAATACTTTAGACTCGAAACTAAGCTCGTCTTTTAAAACTTGATTTTCATTTTTGAAGAGGATATTCCGTTATTCGTCAAATGAGAAACCGGAACCCAGTAAGTTAGGGCTCGATTTCTCGAGATTTCAAATACGAAAGATTGCTTCTATTTTTAGGAAAAAGAAGCTTATCTCGAAGTATCTAGATGTCGAGTCCAGTAAGTTAGGGCACGACATTTCGAATTTCCGAGATCAAGTATTTTGTTTTAAAATTTAAATTGCAATTTCAAAAGAGATATCCCGTTGTTTAGCTTTAAACGAGAAGAAATCGAAACCCAATAAGTTAGGGCTCGATTCACTCGAATTGCTAACACGAAATGTCAATTTAAAACTGAAATTTGTGACTTTGAAAGGGATATTCCGTTGTTTAACTTAAGCGAGAAAAACCAGAACCCAGTAAGTTAAGGCTCGATTCTCTCGAAGTGTTAATACAGAATATTGATTGTTTGAAAACTTGACAAACCGGGTAAAGGTGAATGCAATACGGTTTGGTAAAAAGGTAAATTACAGAACTAGGTTGCGTAATAAAAATAAGAGTGAGGTGTGTAACAATACTAAATTAATTTATTCAATGATAAAATGATGATGATAATAATGCAATGATAATAGTAAAATAAAAAAAAATGACGACGATACATTTAAAGTAATGATAGTAGTAATAGAAAAATAATAAAATGACAATAATAATAATAAAATGCTAATAATAAAAATAATAATACTGAAATGTAAAAATGATAATGATATAATAATATTAATGATATTGGTAGAAAAATAATAATAATAATAATAGTAACAATAACGGTAATTAACAAAATATAAATGAAAATAATAATAATAATGGTAGTGATAATAATAAAATAAAATAATGGTAAATAATAATAATAATAATAATAATAATAATAATAATAATAATAATAATAATAATAATAATAAAGTTAGTGAAATACATTAATAATAAAATATGTACATAAAAATATACTAATGGTAATAACAATACTAATATAATAACAAAAAGACTAAAAAAATTACAAAAGTAACTGAAATTGGATTAAATTGCATTTAGAATGAGAGTTTGGGGGTCAATTCATAATAAAATAAAAGAAAAAGGGGCTATTTGAGACACGCGTGAAAGGAGGGGGACCAAAATGGCAATTATTCCTTTCTCCTAAACGCAGTTCTGACAGGGATTAAATCGAAAGCTGCGCGAAATGTTGGGGCAAAAATCGAAAAAATAAAAAACCTGATTGTTGGATTCTGAAAAAGCGGAAGGACCAAGTGGGCAATTAGCCTACTTAATGAAAACAGCGGATCCTTCGGTTGGGTTGGTCGCCACGGATCCCGGGCAAACGACGTCGTTTTGGTGCTCGAGAGGTCCGCCCAAAACGCGTCGTTTGGAGGCCTATTTAAGGGCCAAAACTTGAAAAAAAATTCATTTCTCCGACAAACAAAAAAACCTTTCCTTTTTTTTTTCTGCGCGGGGCTTGGGAAATTCATGAGTGGTAGCCGCTCCCGTCAGCCGTAGCGGAAAAGGTAAAATTTCGTTTTTTTTCTATATATTTTTAATAAAATCGTTATATGTATGTTTATTAAAAAATAACTTTCGAAAAAAAGAAAAGAAAATCACCTTTGGCCTCTGCTTCTTTCGATTTTTTTTTGAATCTTTTGCGTTTTTTTCTACTTGTATTTGGATCATTGTTTTGGGCTTTGAAATTTCTTTTTTTTTTGTTTGTATTGATGTTGAAAAAAGGGTGAAAATAGGATCTTGACGACAAAACCAAAAGCGAAATCACCTTCTTTAACCTCGATGCTTTGGTGTTTAAATCTACGTCTTTTGATATTCGAGTCTCCGTGTCTTCGCGTTCTTGATCTATTTAATATTGATGAATTTGTTTTGTATTGATCTGTTGCTTTTAGTGAAATTTCTTGTATTTTCGATTGATCAAAAAATCGTCCCATACAATGTCCTTCTTCGGCTTTTTAATAGCCAAAGAATAAGGAAAAAAAAAGAAAATACATGTTCTCTTGCTTTCATCCTTTCTTGTTTACATCTTGCGGAGGCAGGTGGAGCAAGTGGAGGTCGGTGGCGGTGGTGCGAGGAGGAGGTGGGCTGTCGAGGCGGTGAAGGGTTGGTTCGGCGCTAGCAAAGAAGGACCTAGGGTTAGGGTTTCTGTTTTTTTGGGTTAGGGATTTAATGGGCTTGTTATTGGGCTATTTTAAGGTTAATTGGGTTTGGGTTTGTTTAGGTTAAATGTTTTTGGTTTGTGTTTGGGCATTAATGGGCTCCGGGCAATAATTGGGCTCTACATACTTTTCAGGTGATAACACGAACCGTGTATGCTGAATCAGTAAGCCACTTATCTTTTAGAATTAATGAATTCACCGCACATGCATACAGGATTTTGGTTGTATGTAGTTGGTAAAAAATAAAAAAATTGTCATTCAAAATTTCAGCACACAACAAGATCATGCACACCAAACTTCTAACAGTCTGATGGCCCAATCGACTTGACAATCAGATCATACCTAATAAGTTCTAACAATACCTCACTCAGTGGCTAGTAGAAACAGATCCAAAAAAGATATATATATATATATATTTATATATAATAACATAAAAAGAGTGATGAAATTAACAAATAACAAAATTTATTATATTAAAAAACATTATATTAGCAAGATTCTTAACAACTTTTAGAGGGGGAGAATTAAATCTTTGATCTTTCAGAGAAGGGCACTATAGGTCTTAGTATTGATGAAGGAAGTTATGAACGAAACAAGGTGGCTAAACCACCCAATTTTATTCTATAAAAGGTGGAAATACGGTAATCTGTTAGGTTATATTTTGGAACACTTGCAGCACTGATATAGCATGGTTCAAAAGCGAACATTGTTGTGCCTCTTGGATGATTGAAAAGAAGTGTCCATCATGGCTCTTATAGAGAGGAATTTAGCGACTACTCTGTGATCCCAAATTAGAGCACTTGCACTTCTATCAATGTTCTCATTGAATGCAACTAAATCATATTAAAACCGTTTCCATGTAGCACAACTTTCTATTTATACTTAGCATTGGGATGCAACTTGTTCATTCAGGTTCCTAATCTTAACATTAACAAGCTATTTACATTGAATTCAAGACATACTACAAGATTTAACACAAAAAAAGGGGGGCTATTTTCACTTGATTGGAGCTCAACAAATGTTAATCTAGTGTTTTTAAAGTTAATAATTTTAGGCATATATTAATAAATTTTAAGTTATATATTTTATATGTATATATTTTTAAGTTATATATTTTATATGTATATATTCTTTGATTGAAAGAAATTGGATACATATGTTAATAATTTTAATAACATAATAATATCAAATTTCAACTAAGTTATATACATTCAACTAAGTTATGCCTAAAAGTAACCTAAGTTTCAGTTTTCAAACTTAATAAGAAGAAATGGATGCCAAAGATGTAATATCAAATAAAATGAACATCTAATGATATACGCAACTAGGAATAAATAGATTTCTTCACTTGAGGGCACATCAACTAGGAATAAATCTGAGACCGGAAGAACATCTAATGATATTTGCATGCCAAAGTGATTTTGATAAACCATAGAATCAATACATGTTTTAGATGTAGATAATGCTATTCAAATACAGGCTTTGATTTGGTTCTTTTCAATTCTCAAAGTCTTTCCGACCATCAAACCTTTACATCAAGAAAAATAAAGAAGGTAAACAAAATAAAAAATAGAATGATATAAATAAACAAAAACCCTAAATCAAAAAGTTTTTGTTTACAAATTCCATACGTCGTTCTTTGTTGAATGTTGGGATCTTGGGAAATTTTAATTAAGTGAAATGTTGGGGACTTAGCTCTTAGGGATTTAGGGAAAATTTTGAGCGAAAACAAAAGCTTAGGGATTTGGGATTTAGGGAAAAGTTTTAGGAGAAAATACTTAGTGATTTGGGGATGGAGGAAGATAAAAGCGAAAACCTGACAAAGCACGACGTTTTGCTCAAACTCAATTATGTTTTGTGGTGTTTCTAAAAAGCGCCACTAATTGTTGATAAGCGACGTCGTCCACCTTTACGCACATTATATTGTCGATAAACGACGACGTGAAGCTTAATGTCCATACATATTTGCGGCGTTTTGAAAACGCCACTAAATATAGACTTTCATGGCGTTTTGAAATAGCGCCACTAATAATATGATGATTCTTGTGGCGTTTTACCAACGCGCCACTAACAAAAAGCTTTAAGCAGCGACATCTTGCATCGTATTGATATATTTTGTGGCGTTTTACACATAAACGCCACTAATTCATACAACAATGTTTCAAACGACGCGTCTTAAAATAAATTGATGGGTTTTGTGGCGTTTGTATTAAAGCGGTAATTTTAATGTCATTTAATTCATATATTTTTATACTATTATTAATTAATCCATTTACTTAATATTATTAACACTAAATAATCTTTAAAATATATATATAAATTATATATCATCTTATATCCAATTACTTTAAAATTATTTTAAATATATATAAATTTAAAATATATCAGTCATATACCCATAAATATTTAAAATTATTTTAAATAATAGTATTTTAATTTTTTCATTTTTAACATATATTTTCTATGTTATAATTTGTTTCAAAATTTTTCTATGTGTTATTAATTTTTTCTAAATAATTTAAATATAAAATTAAAAAATTACATTTTAGTTAATACAAAGTTAAATAATTATAAGAAGAGGATGAAAGAGTGATTGAATTTTATTACAATTATATTTAATTATTACATAATTCATAGCAATTTCAAATAAAAATTTTTGAAACTTTGAGTAATATTTAAAAGAATTAGATACATGACATAATGTTTATATAAATTTTAATGTAAGAAAATAAAAGCAGAAAATTTCAAAATATAAAATAAAAAAGGTTTAAAAAACTATAATGATAATTTTTATATAAAAAATAAATTATTTAATATATAAATTTAAAAATTTAACCTCAAACCCCAGTACATAACCCCAACTTCAAACTTCAAACCTTAAGATCTCTAACACTTAACCCCAAATTGATTTTGAGGTTATAGGATTCTATTGATTTTGGGAGTTTGAATTACGGGAAACTGATTTGAGGGATTTTGGTTTTTGAATTTTGGGTCATATACCCTAAACCCTAAACCCTAATCCATAAACACTAAACCCTAATTTAACCTATACCTTAAACCTTAAACTCTAAACTCTAAACCTTAACCCTAACCCTAACCCACAAGCCTTGAACCCTTAACCCTAAACCAATAAACCCTTAACCTAAACCTTAATTAACCCTAACCACTACCACTTAAATTACCCTCAATATCGTTAAATACTAAGATCTTAAACCCTAAACAATAAACCCCAAATAATAAACTTTAAACCATAAAATTAACATACTAAATATTAAACCCCTAAAGCCCTAAAATAAATTAATCCTAAAACTATAAACCATAAACCCTAAACTTAAAACCCTAACCCATTAACCATTTCCCTTTAAACCCTTAACCCTAAACATTAACCCCTGACCACTAACACTTAAACCTTAATACCGATAAACACTAAGATATTAAACACTATACAACAAACCCAAACAACAAACTTTAAAACACTAAACCCATACACCAAAATAACAAACCTTAAACCATGAAATTAACATACTAAATAATAAACCCTAAATCAATTTTAATAGCTTAATTTGTAACTTAAATGAAAATTTCTAAATTGTTTAGTTAGCAATTTGTAACTTTTCATAATTAAGTAACTAAAATGAAACTTTCTCATTGCTTATAAGTGAATTTATCAAAATAAAATATAATTCAAAGCAAGAAGAAGGAAAAAATATGAAAAATTTTTAGCGGTGCTTTTGAAAAATGCCGCTAATGCTCAGACCTTTAGCCGTTTGTTCAAAAGCGGCCCTAATGCTCTGATTTATAGCGGCGTTTGAAGAAAAAATGCCGCTATTTATCATTTTTAGCGGCGTTTTGCAAATAAACGTCGCTATTGCTCATTTTTTTATGGCGTTTTTCTTAAAACGCCGCTATTGTGTAATTTTTGCGACGTTTTTCTTTAAAACGCCACTAAAAACGCCGCTAAAAGTCTATTTTGGTGTAGTGCCTCTGACTATCGGATTGTTACACCTTTAAGAATTAGTTTAGTGTTGCTTTTGAAAAGTGTTTTAAAGAGTTTTGTTTAAAATTTTAAGTATTTGGCGCCACTGCTAAATAGTACAATAAAAAGTTAAAATAACTATTTTATACATGATTTAATAAAGCAAAAGTAAGTTAATTTAAATGAAAAAAATATAATTTGAATATATAAATCATATTTTAGTTGTTCAAATTATATATATATATATACACAATTGTTATTATTGAGTTATTAATATACACAATTGTAATTGTAAAACACAGTTTTTGTTTTTTAATTTACGTTGGTTGCACCACTCATGTTTTGCTTACAAGTATTCCTCAGTGCATGCATCTAATTTTTATGTAATTTCATAGCTCATACAAATCTAACATAACATCCCTTCACAACACACAAACAAGACGACGGCGACAACAAGAAGGAAAAATATGATACTGTGAGTTACATAAAACCTGGTTTTATTAGTATATAATTTAACCGTTGATGTCTTCTTCCTTGTGAGTTTCAATGACGACATCACTGGTAGGGTAAGCGACGCAAGTGAGAACAAAACCAGCGGCAATTTGGTCATCGTCAAGGAAGTTGCCATCCGACTGATCCACACTGCCTTGTTTGATAACACCAGCACAGGTAGAGCAAGACCCAGCCCTGCAGGAGTAGGGAAGATCGATGCCCAGTTTTTCAGCTTGGTCTAGAATGTAAATGTCATCTGGGCACTCAAATTCTTGAGGTCCATCTGGAGTCACCAGCTTTACATTGTATGCACCCATAGTAAGGCGGCCACCTTTCTGGGGTTTGAGGCCGAAAAGAGAGCGTGGGCTTATGAGGGGCTGGCGGCGGATGAAGGAGGGGCTCACCATGGCACTGGAGAGGCTCGTGATGGAGGCCATTACTTAATGAGGAGGCTATTGGGTTGGGTGAAGGGAGTAGAGCGCAAGAAGCTGTTTATGAAGTAATAGAAGTGGGATGGCTGGGTTATCTTCCATGTGGCATTGAGATTATGTTTCCTATAATTGAAAGGTACTTCAATTAATTGGTGGATGCGATTGCCATAATCCACCAAGGATTATTGAGACTACCATTTTCTAGAACTCCCTCGGTGTATACATCAATTACGTCTAAATCCATTTTTAAAAAAAGTTTTAATGTAATATAAACATTAAAAATAGGTTTTTTGATCTTTTAAAACAAAACATCAACAACTTTTAAAAATTTTAAATACAAAATCAATTTTTTAAATATGTATAATTAAATCAAAATTAAAATTTCATATATATATATATATATATAATTGTATCAAATTAAAGTTCATATATTAAATTACACATTAAATCAAAATTAATGCATAATTTTAAGGTTTATCCCTTTAAAATATGATATAACATGTTCACTTGATTCGCTATAATTTAAAAAAAAAACTCAAATAATTACATTTGAACAATAAATATAATACAAAACCAAGTTTGTTTTAAGTTATAATAAATCAAATGAAGGTGCCATAATGTCAAATTACATTTTAAATTAAGATGATATATGATCTAATTAAATCCAACTAATGAAATGAACATTTTTTTATCCATCTAAAAAACAAGAGAGAGATCATTTTCCTCCTTTCACCTCTTGCTCATTTTAAATCAAAATGCAACCCACATGTTCAAAGCCTCATGTTAATTATATAAAACCCAACTGACCGATCCATTCCATTTTTCCATCACTGCTACCTCAAACCATGCTCCTGGAATATTCAAAAAAGTAAATGAGCTTGCAGGAACTCTAATTGTTGGCCAAATTATACAAAACTAGTGCGGTTATCGAGTAACGTTTCGTATTTTGCGTTAAATTATAGAATACAAAGTTCAAATGTTAAAATATGTTTTAAATTTTTAGACGAATTTAATCACCTACTTTTATTTTTAGAAATATAATCCTCTACTTTTCGAATTTAAAAATTCAAGTTCAGTTGTTATCACTATTAAAATTCTTCTATAAAATTTTTGGTCTGACATTTGAAATTAAAAGAACAATAATTGATAGTCATATAACAATAAAAATAATGTTGAAAATACTCATTAAGATTTCCCCTAAACACTCATTTGAAATCGTCATGATAATTTTTTTTTCATTTGCTTGTGAAAGTTGACGTCATTATTTTAATTAAAATAGTTAACAATATTAACTATTTATACTAATTAATGACACCATAAAAAAACGAGGACCAAAATCATGTCAAATTAAAATATATAAATTAAATCTCAAGTTTTAACATAGTTTAGGGATTAAATGAAAATTTGACCATTATCTTATAATGTAAAAAAAAAAAACTTAAAAAGAAATGCGAAACCAAGTGTCACTCTCACACTTAAGATATTCAAATTATATATAATCAAGTAATGTTTTAATTGAAAAATTAGCATTATTAACTATTTAGACCAGTTAATAAAATTATAAAAATATAAGATCAAATTATAATAGAAAGTATATAAATTAAAGGGAACAAAACTGATATTCAAATTATATATAATCAATGTGTCACTCGCACTCCTTTTTGCTCCAATCCTTCACTTTTCTACAGGTTTTAAATTCATTGATACCACAAAATATAATTATTCCAACACAAACCCAAATTAGCAAAAATAGGGGGAAATTAGAAACATCAAACACGTGCCAACTGCCAAATTGCAGAATGCATATAATTATTAAAAAAAAAAAAAAACCAAGACGCACACCCAATTAACGATTTCCTTGATTTAAGTTCCTTATCCCCGAAAGAAAGAACAAAACAAATCCAAAGGAAATATAACCATAAATTCTTACATTGGACGCATCTATATATGCAAAGGGATCAAGGACAAAAGTATAACAGAAGTATAACAAATGACAGTTGTTTAATATTTTAGCTACCTTTCTATATTCTAAATCAGGGCTTCCAATTAAAGGCGAGTAAAATCAAAAGGCAAAACAAAAATCTCAGGGCTTCCAGTTTCATCTTGAGGCTTTGCTTGGTTCCTCATAACTGACAAGAAGCTACCTCTCCATGTTTATTGCCTCGACAACTGAAAATGCTTGTGGAAGCGCTGCTGGTTCTAATATCCATTAGCAAAGTTCTAGTCACACTTAATGTTTCTGTAGATCCTCCTTACAAACAAATTAGAACCAAGATAACCAACAGCTCCTATACATTGAAAACAAAATCGTCAAAAACCCACATGAAGCTGAAGCAAATGATATGCCATAAAACTCTACTCCTATCTGTCTCAAACAAACAGCGCTAAATAGCTGCAGAGATTAAGGGTATAGTCCATATTCCATTGAAAATTTCATGAGAGAATTTGATTTGGAAAGAAAACATAAAAAAGGCTGGATAACCATTTTCTAAAAATATGATGGATAATATATTTCAAAACTCACCGCAAAGGATTCCCAAACCAAGACAAAACATCAAAGTGTATCCAAAGTAGAAACTGGTCTGGAAGAAGCCTGACATCTTGGTTTTTACATAGTAGTAGTATACAGAGTACAAATACACATACACTGCTGTCGAGGCAGCAGAGAAAAATGATGTCCACTGCCAGTGATAGTTCTCGGCGTTTAGCAAGAAATATGTCCCCACAATTGTCACACAGACAGTTACAATGACGAGAATCAGGAACACCAGCAGCATAAATCCATAGACATAATAAACCTGCAAAAGACAAAGGCTTGCTGAATCAGAATTTACTAGAATACGAACACAATTTCCAAGTATACATGAACCTAGCTTTAAGGAGGAAGCAAAACTCCTATATTCTATTAAACTACATAAATCCAAATAATTTACGACTCCCACCAGGCAAATTATCAACCAAAATATTTGGTATAAAGAATTGCAAACTTGATTCAATCTCCAAGGAAGCTCTAGCTTAGTTTATCATCTAGCAAATAAAACCTAGGAAAAAGATTTTCACCTTGTAATTCCAGAAGGATGTGAAGACGAAATACATTTCAATAAATATGCTGCCAAACGGCAGAAGTCCTCCCATCAAGGAGACCACAGAGGGTGTAAGATACCATTTCTTCTCCGGAATTGGGCGAGGAATGGTCTTCACACGGCATGGATTATTTGGAGCACCACTCCAGTTTCTCCCAACAACTGTACCAAGAAGAGCCAGGGGGAATGAAATGAAAGCCCAAATTACGAAAACCACCACCATTGTACCAAAAGGAATAGCAGCTAGGGATCCATAAAATATAGCAATTGTGTTCAAGATGAAACCAATCCCAAAACACAAAAATGGGAACAGAGACGCTGAAAGGATCATTGACTTTATCCAACTTTTACCTGAAAAATGAAAGCAACAGAACCAACATATCAGAATGAAAGATCCACCCGGAGCAGGGACAAATGAAAGCAAGAATGGCTAAAGAGACAAAGCACATACCCCCATTACGCGAGTACATTCCACCACTCACATAACCAGAAATGAACGACGTAAAAGCATAACACAGTATAAAAGTAGTGACAATTGCTCCTCTCCTGAACCAAATAAATAATGCATGAGATTATTAGTCAAAAAGCTGAAAGCTAGAATGCCAAAATCAGCTACCAAATACCAATCTCTTCACCGATACAAATTACAAATGAAGGGAAAAATAAAACATTATGACTAGGATTCACAATTTTTTACAAAAGAGAACCTCATAAAATAGTTTGTAAGAAGGGGGGGGTCCATGAGGAGTTCCATGCGTTTATGCTTGAATTTATATGCATAAACACAGTATCTAAGATGGGTAGCAATAAATAAATCTATATGCTCACAGTTCTCATGAATTTTTAATTTCAACAGGCTTTTCAACATACCCGACGTACAAAGTTCCCACAATTGCCAATAAGATGACAAGGAGAACAAGCAATGCTAGCTGTGCACCGGTGCCAACAACAGCAGAGAGCAGAACCAAACCACGGGGAGGCCGGAAAACATCACCATGGACAAGTTTCCAACCAGACTCTTCACTTACATCCCTTTCCTGGTAACATATGTGAAATAGCAAGGAGAAGATGAATTTCCAGAAAAGATAATTTTCCTTAAAGAAGAGGAATAAGTAAGGGTCCAGATAATATCACCAAAGTTTCCAAATCATCATCTTCCCGAGCATACTTGGCATAGTCATTTCTCAGAGTTCGCATCAAGATCATTGAGACTAAACCAGTGAGAAAGATAACCATCATGAATGAATTGAAAACAGAGAACCAATGAATCTGCATATTTCAAACGAATAAAAGCTCTTACAAAGTGAAAAGAAAACAGACTGATGCAAACTTGTGAACATATTAAAAAGAAGAAGAAGAAGAAGAAGCTTTTGTTGCATGAGTAAACAAAAGCAACTCATGACGGGAAAAACTATCACCAATTATGTTACATACTTGGTGCTCAAAGAAAGGGTAGTCCAAATAAACATCAAAGCGTCGAGCAAAAGTGACATTAGTTGGAAGCCATTTGATTGAGTATGTCATGTCCAATACTCTCCCTGCTTCCAAGGGTTTAGGACTCCCCTGGGTGAGATTGACATGAATAATCTGCAAGATAAAAGTGTGCTCAATACCAGCAGCAGATTCCAAAATACAAGAATGGAAGTTGTATGTATTTCAGAAACCACAAACCTGATCCTTCTTGTATTTAATAACAATGTTCTTATGTGTGTAGAGGACATGCTTGCCATTATCACTGTTCTTATCAGGATGCAGCTCACCAACAAAGCCTGAAAAGTTAAAGATAAAATTTTCAGAAATAAGCTATAAAAGGATTAGTAGACTCTCCAGATAAAATGAACAGGAAGGAGACCAATTCATACCCCACAAAGGCAGATCATCTGAACTTCCAGCATCATGAAGAGCACAAACATGGGATCAAGAGAAAGGCAAGGAAGACAAAAAGTAAGTGCCCAACAAAGTAATAAAAGTAGATAAAATAATCCTTTAAACCCTGCAACCAAACATATAATACCACGGGTGCTGTATCCTCACTCTCTGGATCTCCTTAAATGAGTTAAAATATAGATCTAGCTTGCATCATGCAACAACCAGAAGCATGCATCAAATACAGAATGTAAACATGGTATGCCTATAAGATTCTTAAAGCGCACAGAAGAAACTTTTGTTTTCTTTAGTTAAGCCAAAAAGAAACCTAGGTGATCATTATAAGAGAATTTGGTGATTGATAACAGTATTTCTTAAAGTATAAATATTACAGGGAGGAGATACCCTGCAGGCCAATTTTACCAAACACAAGCATAAAAGACATTTTCATCCACCATATGAATCAATGGATGTAATGTAGCTGAAATCTATGGCCACCCAGCATCTACTATGTCTCTTAAGTTTACTTGAAATACCACCATGCATAGAATTTTTATATATTCAGATTTTTCACGGGCCAAATACACCAACCATCCTATCAAAGGATTCTAGCTTCCAATTTGGATCCAAGGATTTTCAGTACAAGAGAGCTGTCAAGTATCTGTGACTTCTATTCGTGCACATTTACTATTTCATATAAAAGAATGAAAAGCTAAACATACCCACAAAGAATTCAAACCAATAACTGTTCTCGATAGCATCCTTGAACTGTTTGATCTTAGCTTCATCAAGTTCCAGTTGGCAAATGGTACCTTTGTCCACATTCTCTGTCAAAGAATAAAAAAGGAGCAAAAGAAAGAATCTAAAAGTCAAGAACATGTAATGATTATTAAAGAAATTACAGCAACCAAATTAAAAGTCTAACAAGAGGGGAGAAGCATACTTTGAAACTTTATATCAATCTGGCTATCAATCAGTTCATTTCCACCAAGGACCTCACCAAGGCCACCCCATTTGTGCGCAGGATTGACACCCGGATGACAAAATGGAAGGATGTAATAGTTATAAGTTTCTTGTGGATTGTTATATGGTCCAACTTTATTTACCCATAGGGTAATTGGATCATCCGGTTGATACTGCCAAGAGAAAAAAGGGAGGTTTGATAAGAGTTATCCATAGCAATAGAAGAAGAGAAGCAAGATTTTAGAAAATACAGAAATTTAAAAATACGACAACAAAATCTAAATATAGAACACAAAAATGGAAGAAATATTATAATCTTGAGTTTTCATAATATTATAATCTAAATATTATACATGTGATTTTGAAGGAGCAAGATGGGATGATATAACATTGATCTCAGCAAGGATTTACCTTCAAAATGATAGTCTAAGAAAACCTATGAAGCATAGACCCCAAAAGTAATTATATTCAAATACTCGGTTTAACAGTCACCAACAGTACGTAAATGAAGAAAAAGCGATAAGACAATGTGTGTAGAAAGTGAATTTTAGCTTATAAGTCAATTCAAAGCGGGAAGAACTGATCAGTATCGGCAGCAAAATACGTTAACCCAGCCCATAAAGCTTACGCTGATTAAGTCAGTTCAATACTTCAGATCAAATTCCTTAGTCAAGCTCCATAGTGTGTGTTCATTCAACCGAAATTGTATAACCAGTTTTGAAACTAGTCTCCTAAATACTGCAGATCCATATCTTATACCTGATAATGGCAACACAGTAACAAAATTTTTATATAAAAAAGGCCCGAAATGACACGCACATCAAGAATTTGCTCATGACAAAGGCAAAACTTAAATCTAACCAAGATAAATAAATAAATGAAGAAGAAGAAAAAAAGGTCAGCAGATCTGAGACAAAATGGAGGAAGAATTATACGAAAAATGACAAAGATCTTAAGTGCCATTATTAAGGTTATGGCTGGCACTAAACGTGAAAAGAGAAGAAAATGAAGAAGAGAGATTACCTTATGATCTGACTCGGAAGCGAAGGCGAGAGAGGAGAAGAAGACGAAGAAAATGAAGGCGGAAAAAGAGAAAGAGCGGACGGAGGATAACATGGCGGTGGTGCAACGATGGTCGGATCTGAAGGTCCGGAGGTCGATTGGAAAAACACAATGTCCCTGACCTGACCTGGGTTCTCCCAAGTCTTGGAGTCTTTATTTTTAAAACTTGCAAGTTGCAAGCAAGAACCGCAGCAGCTATTCTCCTCTGGCCTGTAATGGACTATGAGACCTGCGCCCGTCTGATTATGGATTTTAAAAGCCCATATTCATATCGTTAGCCTAAATAATAACTCTTACTTTAAGCAGCCCATCACCCATCATCTTAAATTTATACTTTTATACTAGCTCCTAATTCACCGATGCCACCAATCAACTCGGCACCATGTAAAAATTATAAATTCGAAAAATAAGCTTAAAAAATTAATATCCGTTTAAAAAATAAGTCAAGCTTCGGGTAAGATTTTTTTTGCTCTAGTCTAGCCCAACCTGAATATAAAAAAAAAAACTATTATTTTTTTATTGTTTTCTTGCTTTTTTTTTGTTTTGTTGATTTTATTGTTATTTTTTCACTATTTTGCTATAATTTCACTATTATATTGCTACTATTTTTTGTTATTGTTTGGATATTGTATAACTCTTATTTTATTGTTAATTTTGTTACTATTTCGAGGTATTTACTTGTTAAGTTAGACTTGTCTTAGTGTTTAAAAAAAAAGAAAAAAGAAATAGTCTTTATTTTTCGTACTCTTTTATTTTATAACATAAGTATTGTTAATAGCCTTTGGTGTGAAAAGAAAAAAAGTTTGTGGCGCTGAGATGGGCCAACGACAGCTAAGATAAAATTGAAAATGCACTTTCTTTCGTACTACTCTTTCGATACATAATCTAATATTTTGAAGAAAAAAAGAAATAAAAAAATTCATATCGAATTCGAAATGCCATGCTATTATTACTTACTAAATCATTGGCGCGAAGCGTGAGAGAATGCTAAATGTTTGGTAATTTCTCCTTCAACCATGAGAAAAAATCTTCTAGCAGTCAATCCCATGCATTTTGTATGCATATCTAGTTGCACAAATTGCATAGTATCATAAATAGCTACTCCAGGTATTACCCATCCGCAAGAAGCGTTTATAAACAAATACAAATCTTTGGTATCATTCTCTATACTGAGGTATACCATAAGACCAATAAGTTGATTCGAGATCTCGCTATCAACCTCTTGGCCTAAAAAAAGTAATCTTTCTCAATAAAATCGGTTAATTAGGATAAAATTGTATCCCTTAATAGCCGCACAGGCACCTTTTGATGCATACAGTTCAACAAAAATTGCGAAAAAAAAATCAATGTGTAGATTCTGACCATCCTCGTTTTAGTGGTATTTCTATCAAAATTAATATGGATGGGTAGGGTTGGGCTGGACCCGGATTTTAGCATTTTTATTCTGTTCGGGCTTGGACAAAATTGTAGGCCCATTTTTTGGAAATTTGAACCCGAATTATTTACATCAGTAAAATATTAACTTTACCACTAAATCAAAACTTTGTCTTAAATTATTTTATACATTTTCATTTTATTGTGTACACTTTATTACTTTCATCAATTGGATTGCTATATTTACTATTATCTAAGCCCATCATGGCTAAATAGATGACGAATTAATCAGGTACCAACTCGATTAGAGAAATTATGAAATGTCATTCTACAATTAAAATAATTATATTATTCGAGGGCAATTTAATCTTTTAATTTTATAAAAACCAATAAAAATTGTCGTGTAGTAAGATTTGAACTTGTGCTATTTATGTAAAAAAAAGGTTAAATTTACCACCAAACCAAAATTTTATTTTAATGTAATATTTACATTTTAATTGTATTATGCATACTTTATTACATTCATCAATTATATATCTACTACTTACTATTAATAAAGCTCCTGATTGAGTTGGTGTGCAAGTCAATCGAGTACCAACTCGGTTAGAAAAATTACAAAAATATATTTTCGTAATTAAAATAAATTATATTATTCGAGGGTATTTTAGTAACAACTAAAAAAAAGCATATTGTGATATTTGAACCTACACCAATTGAATTAGTAAAACCTTAAATTTATCATTCAACCAAAGCCTCATTATAATGTATTTTATACATTTTAATATGCATAATTTATTACCTCCATTAGTTGTATATATTAATAATGTATTTGATTGAGTTTTTGCCATAACTTAACACCGACTCAAAATTGATGACAACACAATGATAAACAATTTATTTTTTTAATTTTAATATCGTATATATTTCATGTGTTATTATTAATTAGTTTCAAACCATTAGTTTCATTATTTATTATATGTTATTTTCAAACACACATTTGTATTCTAAATTTGTAATTTACACACACATATGTGTGTGATAGGATTATTGTATTGACAATGTTGTTGATTAAATTGGTATTACAAGTCAACTCGACACTAACTCAAGATTGATGACAACATCATGATAAATAATTATAGTGCATAATATATTGTACATATTTCATATGTTATTATTAATTAGTTTTAAACTATACATTTTATTATTTATTGTATGTTATTTTTAAAACCAATTTTATATTTTGAATACGTAGTTTCCACACGCATATATATGTCAAATCAATTGTGATTAAAAGACTATCATTACAATAATGAAAGAGAAAAGTATCATGTGAATCCAACAATCTTGATTCTCTTGGCTATCCAATTAGTCAGTAAACTACATTCTCTAAACATCAATCTCTCAAAGAACTTTACATTTTCCTTTCAAAGCATTGGCAAAGCTAAGACTGTCAAATTTCAGTAAGATAGATTACCATCTCTGCCTCTTGATCATTACAAAGTCAAGCTCAAAGGCTTGGACTTCAGCCACTAATGCATTAAGGCAACATCTGTGACTTTGATCATCACAGAGTCAAGCCTAAAGCCTAGCTATAATATTTAAATGCTTTCTATGGTTTTCTAATGTATCAGAAAATATTAAAATATCATCTATATATACGACACAGAATTTTTTATGTTTATTAAATATAGAGTCCATCCATCTCTGGAAGACCTGTGGAGCATTACATAACCTAAAAGGCATCATTTTTCATTGATAATGTCCATTGGGCGCACTGAAAGCCGTTAATGGTTTAGATTCTTCTGTTAGCATAATTTGCCAGAATCCCGACTTACAGTCAAATTTAATACATCGATCTGTTAGTTCCATGACAATACTTGTGGAGTCCAGCAACTATGACAATACTTGCATGTTTGCCTTTGGAGCAAAATGGTCGCATTCATATTAAATTAACAGTGTTGAGAGGGGGCAGTCCGTGTTGAGAGAGGTTGATCATCTATTGAAAAGGTGTTAATCATATGTAGGGGTTTGGTTCATGAAATCATCATGCATACAAAAGGCTTGTTACCAAACCCGAATTGGATGAATTTCAATTCCATCAAAAAGGAAAAGATGAATTTCTTGATTTCCAAATATATTAGCATAAGCCCAAGTCACTGTTATGTTCATCTTGATTTAATTCTTTAAAGATTATAAAGATATAAACTATTAAAATGATAAAATTACATTTTTATTATCGTAAAAATATACCATTTAACTCCAACTCTCAAAAAAAACTTATGGCTTCGCCCCTGATGGCACAAACACTTTTTGCCACTTTTATTTATTTATGTGTAATAAAAATAAGTAGTTTTTAACTATATACATATAATAAAAAAAGATGAATGTATATAAAATTAAAAGATTAAATATGTATATGTATATACATTATATATTATCCTACTTTTTCTGGTAGCTGATTCAATAAATATGTATACTTTAATATAATGTAAATATGATTTTTGCCTGCACTTATGAATGTGTAAAATATATGTAAATTTATAGGTAAATATAGCTTTTGTTGGCACTTTAAAATGTCTAGTATATTATTTATAATGAAGATTAAAAGCGCATTGGGAAAATTTATGTCGGCAAATGCTCGCACTTTACTTGCACTAGTGGTTTGCTTGTTGGAATTTTTTTAATGGCACTCGCCTACCTAACAGTCAACCAACTGCCAACATAGCGGGGATTTTTTTTATTTTTTACTGGCGTTTATAAATGCCGGTAAAAATGGATGTTGCAAGGAAAAAGACTAATTATATATTGATTAATATGTAGAGCCCAATAATTATTATTTTTAATTTTATGATAAATGACTTATCAAATAAAAAATGTCCACTTATTATAATAATATAACTAATTTGTATTCACACACGATACACGAGGTAATTATATATATTAATTTTATCATATTTTTCTATAACATTAGTTTTATTAAACACCATTAATAATTTTTTAAATAGAAAAAGTAATTTAATTCAAAATATTTAAAAATACACAACTAATTTAGAATAGGTTATATTAATGTTATTTAATTTTAAAATATTTAATATTAAGACATTATAAAATCATCATGGTTTGAATATTAATATTAATTTATTGTAATTTAAATTATTAATAATTTTTTATAGATTCTTTATTTCTTTTATATTATTAGATTATTTTATTTTAATATAAAATTTGTTAATATTCAATCTTTTATAATATTATATTTACTTTGCTCTACTTTAAACAATTTAAGTACCAACAACCCTTTCCCAGCCTTTAAATAGGAGGGAGGGTAATGCGCTTCAGCGCACTCAAACTCACATCCTCTTGCACTGATAACAATGTTAATGCCAATTGAGTTAAGACTCAATCGATGAATAGAGATTTGTGCTTATAATTTTTTTTTTCTAATCAAACCTATTAACTTCACTTGCTATCATATTAGAGTCTTAAATGACAGTGTGTAAATTGTGCCATAAAGAGTTGTTTATTTTTTAATTTTTGTCACTATGTATTTTGAAATTAAAAATATATTAAATATAGAAAATTAATTTTTTTAATCAAAGTTATCTTAAAGATAAAATGTGAAATTGATACTAACATAAAATTTTAACACGAATATTTTATGGCATGAGATGATTTTTTATTTGAAGGTAAATGGTGAAAAGTAAAAATTTTGAGAATTGAGGAAGTAAAATTTTGGAAGGAAAGTAAATGGGAGGGAATATTCAAAAAAAATTGGAGGAAAATAGATTTGAGGTAGATAGGGGATGGGATAGGAAGGGAGTAAAAGTTTTGGGGAAAAGTGAGAGTGAGTAAAATTATTAGGGGAAAGTAAAAAGGTTTGGAGGTTTGGGGTAAAAATGTAAAATGTTATAGTTTGGTATACAGTTTATTTGAATTCGAAAATTAAAATCGATTCAAACTCAAAATTTAAAAAATAAATTTAAGTTGACTCAAATAATTCTATTCATTTAACTCGAAATTTGATTTTTTTTTTAATTTTTTCAAATCGAACCAAATTTTACTCACCCCTAATAATGTTAGTTTTATCAACATGGTATATCTAAGAAGATAATTCAAATTTAAACTGAAATCATGAAACCTAAAATTAAACAATAAAATAAACATAAAAAATACCTAAATAAATAAAAATGCCAGCTCTGTCGCATAATTTCTAAACAGCACTAGATTTAACGTTACACCGCCTACCTCCAATATTATTACCAATAAAACTTAATCTGGCCTACTAATCTACTCATAGCATATCATTTGGTTTTAGAAACTCTACCAAACGAATCTTTACATTTAAGTATGCTTAATATTTTATTATCAAAAACTGAAAATTTATGCTTAATATATTTGTTTATCGTAACGATAAGGAAATTATTGAGAGGAATTTTGAAAAATTAAATTTTGTTTGAAATATGTTATAAAGTTTTATATTTTCATAAATTTAAGATTTATGTTTTTATTTTAGAAATTTATTTTAAAATTTTAAAATTTAAGATAAATTGTTAATACTATTAAAATTATTTTGATAAATTTAGCTTCACTACAACAATATTTTCTTAGTTACATCGCCACTAAGTAGTATTTATTTATTTATTTTAAAATATCATACTAACAAATTTAAAAAAATAATAATGTTAATAATTAAACTTAAATTTTAAAATATGAAAAATAGGAAGACTAAACTTCAAATTTATGAAGAATACAATGGCTTATAGCATATTTTAACATTAATTTTTTAGAGATAATATTAGGCTTAAATTACAAAATGGTACCTAAAATATACCTATTTCTCAAGTTGGTACCTAAACTTTTTTAGTCATAAGTGATACATAAATTATACTCAATTACTCAAAATGGTACCTAAGCTAAACAATGTTACCCAAATTAAAAAAATGTGAACTATTATTTCTTTAAACTTTTTTAAAAAAACTTATAAACATATTAATCTATTTTATTTTTCACCTAAGAACTCGATAACGGAAAAATTTCAAAAACCCATTAAAATTATCTAAATCCAATTTTGATGACAAAACCTAGATTATGACCAGCTTCTTTCCATTTTTAAATTTTGTTTTGGATTCATTTCTCACCTAAATTAAAATCTATGTATTATTTTCTTAAAAATAAAATTGAAAAGTGTTCATTTAATTGAAGAAAAGTATCTCATACGCTACTTATAAAATTTCTTAAATTTCACAAACGCGTTAAATATATTACATGCATCTGCTAAGGTATTGTAAAGTTTTAATTTAATTAAAAAATAATTTTATATTGTGAAATTTTTAAATTTTACAAGCGAGTTAAATATGTTACATGTGTCTTGTCGTCAGTAAATTGAATTTAGATGAATTTTATAATAGATTCTTAAATTTTTCGTTATCGGAGTTCTTTAATAAAAATAAAAGAGATGAATATATTTATATATATATTAAAAATATTTTAAGAAAATAATATTTATTTCTTAAAAGAAAACGAATAAGGTGTATCTGATTCAGTTCTTTTGACATTTTTCGTAAATGTAACTCTCGGTTGAATTTTGTTCATTTCTTTATTTCGATTGAATATTTTACTCCCTACTAAAGCTTAAGCGCATTGTGTTCCATTGGCTAAAATGGGAAAAGTAAACAGTGGCAAACGCGTGGGCTGCCGTTTTCATCCGGTTAATCTCCCACTTGTATTCTCTATTATTTTCTTCAATAACCGACCGATTTAACGGAACTGACCCTTTTCAGTTTTCCCCACGCGCAGCTTTCTACATTACCGTCACGCTCTCAGGGGAGAGATAAATCAAGTAGGTTGTGGACCACTCAGCTTGCAATGCTCCACCACCGAACCTAATCCTCAAATTGATTAGAATAGACCCACAGGTCATAAATATTTTATTTTTAATTTATTTTTCCTTAATCAGATTTGAATTAGCTACCTCATAGTTGATATCATTGAAGTAATAAATCATTTCTTTAAAAAATTAATCTTAAGCAATTTGTCATCATACAAAAATTATTACATTTATATATTATATAATAATAAAATAATTTTTTAAAAATTATTTTAACAATATTAATGTTATCAATTTAAATTTATTAATAATGTAAAGCCAATTTACATTTCGGACCCAATACCAAGCATTAACCAAAACAAACAGGCCCAAAACCCAAACCTATTGGACCCAAACCAAACATCTAAACCCTAACCCAAAAGTTTAACCCAAAAACCTAAAAAAAAAAAAACATAAATCGAGGAGAGCCTCACCATGACGTCTCGCCAACAAGGCCACGCCCTCACGCCGCACGTCTCCTCTCCGCGTTGTGCGCCTCCACGGCGCTGTCCCTGCAAAAGAAAAGGAAAAATAGCCCAACAAACCTAAAGAACTAGGAGTTTTAGTTTTCGATTTTTCCTAAAAGGCTATAAAAAGAATAGAAAATTTGTAAAAGAAAAGGAGGGTTTTTTTTTTTAAATACAAAAAGAAGAAAACACACACTTGTCACAGAAAAAGAGCAGAGAAATACAGAGAATATTCAGAGAAGGTCTTATTATTTTTTTCCTTAGCTTTCTAAACTGTTCGTTGTTTTTTTAGCTCTTCCTTTTTTCTTTTTTTAAAAACACGCAAAGGCTACAGTAATATCTAGTATTAAAGGAGGGGAAAAAACTCACCTTTTCAAAAATTTTCGGCCACCGTGTACGGTGGCTGGCGACGGCGGCCGACGGTGGTCCGGCGATCATGCTTTAATGGGATGGTTTGAAGGAAAAGGGCTTTGAGGGAAAGCGTTGTGGTTTTTTTTTGGAGAAAGGAGGAAAATGAATTTTTTTTAGGAAAATGTTGTTTATATAGAAGAACAATCTGGTATGTTTTGAGCTTTGGGTCGAGGCCAAAAGAGCGTCGTTTGGTCCTCGACTTCATGACCGACCCATTGAGGATAAGATCCGCGTGTTTTTGCTATGAAGGGGCTAATTGCGCGTTTAGCCCCTCCGCTTTTTTGTAACACCCTAAAAATCCGAGTGTTTATATATTGCATGAATTGGTGTTTAGACTTTAAAGGAAAATTTCTCTCTTTTATTTTAGTGCTTATTGAAGTCCTAAAGAGGAGTATAGCATAATTTGGATAAGGAATAAAATTTAATAATTGAAATTTATTGAAGAGAAGCAAAGGTCATTAAGACTTAAGTTAAATTAAGTGTTAATGAGTGTCATAAGTTGAGTACATGGCATGGTGGAGTTGGCGCATGGGTTATAGCAAGAGGGAAGAGGTTCGAATCTCTTGTTTAGCATCTAGATGAATTTTATTTTTAATTTTACGCACATGGATAGCAAGTGTCGGCCAAGAACATATATGGTAAGTGTTGACCATGTTATTTTTGGTTAGTGTATCAAAGGTTTAAGGAAATAGTTAACATATGGCATGGAATCAAATACTTAAGGAAAGATAGGGGAACATAAGGCACATATCAAGGGAAATTTTGAAACAAATCATGGCCAATTGACCATGTGTTGGATGACAACTTGGTATAGGGAGGGTAGAATTTTTGTGTTAGTTTTGGCTAAGAAGTTCATTTTTCTCTTTGGTCATTCCTTGCACCTTGTGCGAAATTTTGTTTTCTCTCTTTTCAACTTTCATCTTGGCCGAATTTTGCAATTGGTAAAGTTTTGTGATCATTTGGTTATATTTTTTTTATTTCTTTAGCCATTGCTTTGTGTCTTTTCTTTGAGTGCCGAAATCACCTATACCAAAAGAACCATCCTTTCTCTTTTCTTTTACCATGGCCGAATGTACTAGCTCCTAAAATCCATCTTTTTCTTCTCTTCTCTTTGAAATCAAACAACATCATCACCATCTCTTTCTTTCATATTTTAATTCTTTCATTCAAAGTTTCTCCATCAAACACTCTCTCATGGCTGAATGCTAGAGTGCCTTAGCCGAATCTTATTTCTTTTTCTTTGATCATACATAGCCGAAATCTTCATCTATCACAAACACCTTTTCTCAATCCTTTCTTTTTGATCGTGGATTATAGGTAAGGGGTTCTTCTTTTTCGTTTTCGTTTTATTAAAGTGTTATGGCCGAATATTAATGGTGTTATGAAGGCCTTTTTGGATCGAAATAAGCGTTCGTTCTAATAACGCTTCATTCGTTATTATATAGTACAATAACGGAAGATCGAACTCAAGTGATCGGAGAATCGTAGAAAGCGTTGGAATCGATTTCTTGTGGTAAGGAAATCACATCTTTTAAAGCCTCTAGTATTATTCGATATTATTTGAGATTTAACTAATATTCCTTTGATCGTGAAGACTTTCAAAATAGGGAAGAAAAGGCGGTGGTTAGTCACGTTAAGAGGCGGATCGTAAATCTCCCATTTAAGCGAAGAAGCGATTTGGCGGTCAGAGATTTTCCCAGGGTTGCGGACCATCTTAGGGAGTTAATTATTCAAGTAGTCTGAACTTAGAGCCATTATCGTTGGTGGATTCTCGTGACGAACGAATCAATAAACGAGAGAAGCGAAAATCGAAGTGATTCAAAATCAAGAGGTAAGATTTTGGATCTATTATCGATTAAGAATATTTATCTGAAATAGTGTTCTAACGGATCGAAATATGTTTTAGGTGCCGAGGCGAGAAGGATTAGTACTCTCGGTATCGAGGTGTGTAACTTCACACTATTTCTCGGTTGGATGTCAATTTGGTATGGAAGTAAAAATCGTAAAAACGACTAGATCGGTAAAAGCGTAAAAACTGATATTTTGACGAAAATACGTAAAAACGACTAAATCGTGAAAATTACGAAAACGCTCTCGAGAAATTACTTGTTATTATGTAAATTGTATGTTTTGTGAAAATTGGGCCAAAATACTCTAGTTCGAAAAATTGGGCCAAAATACTCTAGTTCGATAAATTGGGCCAAAATACTCTAGTTCGATAAATTGGGCCAAAATACTCTAGTTTGATAAATGGGCCAAAGCCCACTAAGCTACTGAATGGGCAAATTGCTAAACTATATTTTATGGGCCAAATGAAATGTTTAATGATAAACCCACCGATGTTATGGATTAAATAAAAATTGTTATATGATTATATTTTTTTATATACGCATAATTGCATGGGGTGGGGTATATGAAAGAAGAATGGCTGTTGCCAAAATCTAGTTCGGTGGCCTTGCCACAAAATAAATATGGCTTATTGCCTCTAGTTCGTGGCCTTGCCACAAAAATAAATATGGCTTATTGCCTCTAGTTCGGTGGCTTTGCCACAATTATAAAAAGGCTTAATGCCTACGATTGGTGTGTTGGCGGGGTGGGTTGACTTGATCCCCAGGTGTGATGGTTGAGTGCAGGGGTGTTAGCGGATGGATATTAGGTTTGGTTGGGAAAATTCATTTTACATGCATTTTTAAATTATGTTATTTCATTTTATGATATTGTTGAATTCTGTAATTGGGCTCAAGCCTAGCATAATATCTTGATGATCTGGCCCAATAATGGTGGTAAGTGAGTTACTTGAGTTCTAAGTAACTCACCCCTTTAATTTTTTTCCATCTCGGGTAATGGAAATTGAGCGTGGACTTGGGCGAGGATGACTTCGTGGAGGCCATCTTGCAAAACATGGGTTATTTAAACTCGAACTTTTTAATAAGTATTTTTACTATTTTGGGTTATTGTAATAAGGGCCTCTATAAATAATTTATGGATTTTATGTGTGTTTGGTTTTAAACTATACTTTGGACTTTTAAACATGGACTATGATTATATGATGTTTTATTAAAATAAATTTGGGTTTTCAAATCCTTTTATAAATATTTTATTATTGTTAACTCTTTAATAAATTACCTAAAGGTTTTTGAGAATACAATGATTTTCAACTAATGTGATCTAATATTTATCAAATTTAAATACCCTTCTAATTTTATTAAATCCGTAAATAATATTGTAGCTTTCAATTTATTGAAGATTTAAAAATAGCTCGATTCATGTAACAAACCAAATCTAGTCTCAATGCATAGACCGGTTTGGGGTGTTACATTTAGTGGTATCGAGCACATTTAAAAAACTCATACTGTGGTTTGGGTTCGCAAATAATTTCTGTATGAAATCGTTCAAATTTTAAAAGATCAAGTATGGCACCACAAGCATCCGACAACAAGTCAAGTAAGTAATTATTGCTTAATAATTACTATGATATAATCATAAGAACACTCTAAAACTTCTAGTTTTAGATGTGAAAAAAAAAAAACCGTAGAGATTGAGACTATAGGATATGTTGCGGAAAAACAACTTTATATCTCAATTCTCATAAAATATCGTTAATAAACACCAAACAAATTTTACGATTCATAAAACTTGTAATCGAGATAAAAGCGAACAAGCTATCATGAGCACTAGAGGGCGTGGTGCGTGGGCCGCAGTAGAGCGTGGCCGTGGTAGAGGCCGAGGTGCTACTGATGAAGCACCAAATCATATCTCGAAAGTAGGACTTTTGCGTCAATTGAAAGTGAGACGGATCACGCGATCACATGGAAGAAGATAATGCATTGACTCAAGCAATCTGCGAGTCTTGGAAAGGTCATTGGAACTAGAATTGGGCCAACAACTCGTGGGTCAATTTCAGAGCGACTTAAGTCAAATAATACGAAGTTTTAGAGGAGTCTGGTGTAGCTCGAATGTAGGTGAATCTTGGCTCGAAGCGTGGAGCGGATTATGGATGACATGGAATGTCTTGTCGAGCAAAAAGCGGAGAGGCTGTATCCTTGTTAAGAGATGAGGCGTGTCGGTGGTGGCTCATTTGTTCGAGAAGGCACCAAAGTCTGTCTTGATTAATTGGGAATTCTTTAAAGGCGCCTTCCAAGGAAAATCGTTGGAGCGAGTTATGTAGGCGTCGAAGGAAAGAATTTCGAATCTTGTCCAAGGAAGTAAGGAGTGGCGACATATGAAGTGAGTTTTTACGTCGAGCCGTTATGCGGACAATTGTAGCAACAGATCACGAACGTTGTGTGCATTTCGAGGATGGACTTAATGATGAGTGAGGTTCGATTGCTCCACGACAAGTTAGAACTTTTTCCACTCTTGTGGAGAAGGCCAAAATTGTCGAGGAGGCTAAGAATTGAGCTACGAACCAGAAAAATTCGAAATAAGAGAGACCACAGCGATGCTGGTTCTTCAAAGAGATTCTAGAAGAAACCTCGGAATGATGAATCGGTTCAATGTAGAACCCGGTAGTAAATAATCGAAGTCGAGATTGCACCGAGTGTGGGAAAAGACATTTTGGAGAATGTTAGAGAAAAGCGGTGCATGCTACAAATGCGGTTCAATGGATCATCGGTACAAAAATTGTCCTCGGCGTATGGATACGACTCGAAGTTCGTAATAATGATGCACAGTAGGCGGGGTAATCAACGACCACCGAGAGGTCGTGGACCGGTCGTGGTGGTAATGGAAATTTGGTCGTGGTCAAGGTACACCGGTCGAGGCAATGGTCCTAGAGAAATCTGGATGCAAGACGACTGGGTGGTCTATGCGAGTTAGACGCATGAGACGGCAATGCACTGATGTGATAACTGATGCGTTCTTCATTTTTGATGTACTGTTATTGCCTTAATAGATATTGGCTCTACCCATTCATATGTATCTAGTGCCATATCTGGAAACACAAATTAGAATCAAATTACCGATAGTGAGATGAGCGATAATTAGTCCTTTAGGACGATCGGTAATTGTTAATAAAATATTTAAAGACGTGCCCTTAAAAATTCAAGAGGAGATATTCTTAGCAAACTTGATGGAACTACCTTTCGTGAGTTCGATCTCATTCAGGCATGGATTGGTTGGTTAAACATCGAAGCAATTGGATTGTCTTTGAAAAATGAATGTCGATAAGAACCTTGGATGATAAGGAAGTCATAATGATTGGCGAGCGAAGAAACTATTTGGCAAATGTAGTATCTGTATTAAAGGCTAAGAAGTTGGTGCGGAAAGGATATAGAGCATTCTTAGGCTTTATCTGTACTTTGGATGCTAAAGAGTTATCTGTGGATGATGTGAGGACAGTGAAGAAATTTTCCGATGTATTTCCCGAAGAACTTCCTGGTATACCTCCAGATCGGGAAGTAGAATTTGGCATTGAGCTTTTGCCTAGGACAGCTCTAGTGTCCATTGCTCCTTATAGAATGGCAAGAAGGAGTTGGGTGAGCTCAAAGCTCAAATTCAAGAATTACTGGATCGGGGATTTATTCGACCAAGTGTGTCTCCGTGGGGAGCACCAGTTCTGTTCGTCAAGAAGAAGGATGGATCGATGCGTATGTGCATTGACTACAGACAATTGAATAAATTGACGATCAAGAATCGATATCCTCTGCGAGAATTGACGACCTTTTGATCAATTAAAAGGAGCTTGATTTTCTCCAAAATTGATTTAAGGTCGGGTTATCACCAGCTCAAGGTGAAAGAAGTGGACATTTATAAGACGGCATTTCAGACACGTTACGGACACTATGAGTTTGTAGTGATGCTGTTTGGACTAACCAATGAATCAGCTGTATTTATGGACATGATGAACCGAGTCTTTCAATTATATTTAGACCGGTTTGTGGTAGTGTTCATAGATGACATATTGGTTTATTCGAGAAATGAGGAGGAACATGACCAGCATTTGCGAATAGTATTACAGCTACTTCGTGATAAACAATTGTATGCCAAATTTAGTAAATGCGAATTTTGGCTAAAGGAAGTGACTTTCCTTGGTCATGTAGTATCAGCCGAAGGAATAAGGGTGGATCCTCGAAAAATTGAGGCTATTCTGGATTGGAAACCACCAACATCGGTAGCTGAAATTTGGAGTTTCTTGGGTTTGGCTGGATACTATAGACGTTTTGTAGAGGGGTTTTCGTTGATTCTTTGCACCTAACTAAAGCATTGCGAAAGGGAGCTCAAGTATATTTTGAAAAGCGAGCAAGAGAGTTTCGAGAAATTAAAGAAGATCCTGACGGAAGCTCTAGTTTTGATTCAGCCGGAGGCTGGAAAAGAATTCACTATTTATTGTGATGCGTCTCACATGGGTTTGGATTGTGTGTTGATGCAAAATGGAAAAGTGGTGGCTTATGCTTCTCGTCAATTGAGACCACACGAAGTAAACTACCCTACGCATGATTTGGAGTTAGCTGCCGTTGTCTTTGCTCTAAAGATTTGGAGACACTATCTCTATGGTGAGAAATCTATAATCTACACGGATCACAAGAGTCTTAAATACCTCCTTACCCAAAAGGAGTTAAATTTGAGACAAAGAAGATGGGTAGAATTATTAAAAGATTATGATTTCTCGATCGAATATCATCCTGGAAAGGCTAACGGTAGCCGACGCGTTAAGTCGTAAGGCGATATCCGAATTAAGAGCTTTGTTTGCCCATTTGAGTGCATGCGAGGATGTCGGTTTGTTAGCGAACTTGGATGAAGCCTCGTGGTGGAACAAATCAACGAAAAGCGGACATCGGATGAGAAGTTGGGACCTTTACTTGACAAGTTGAAAATGGTGAAATTGAGGATTTTGGAATAAACACGGAGGGTGTGTTATGCTTTCGAGGAAGAGTATGTATGCCTAAGGATTCGGACTGAGGCAAGCGATTCTATGGGAGGCGATAGTAGCCCTTATGCTATGCATCCGGAGGAATAAGATGTATCGAGATCTCCGTGAAGCGATATTGGTGGCGGGGTTGAAACGTGAGATTTGAAATTTGTGGGAAAATGTTTGACTTGTCAACAAGTGAAAGCGAACATCAATTACCGTGCAGGTTGTTACAACCGATAAAATTCCTCTTTGGAAATGGAAGCGGATAACCATGGATTTTGTTAGTGGGTTACCTTTAACACCTACTAAGAAAAATTACGTGTGGGTAATTGTTGATCGGTTGATGAAGCGCTCATTTCTGCCGATCCGTCTGATTATTCATTCTGAAGTTGGCGAAACTGTATGTATCCGAAATTGTGAAGTTTCATGGGTACTGTATCTATTATATCGGATAGGGACCCTAGGTTTACATCACGATTCTCGAAAGCTCGCATGAAGCCTTGGGGACAAAGTTGAATTTTCGATCGGCTTTTCATCCTCATCGATGGTCGATCGGAGAGGTAATTCGGATATTGAAAGATATGTTAAGGGATGTGTAATCGACTTTAGGGGTAGTTGGGAAGATTATCTACCTGGCGCGAATTAGCGATATAACAACACTATCGGTCTAGCATTGGATGGCACCTTACGAGGCATTGTATGGTCGTAAGTGTCGTTCTCCTATTGTTGGACCGAGTTGGGCGAAAAATGATGTTAGGTCTGAGATGATATCTCAAACAGAGGATAAGGTAAAAGTTATTCGAAACACGGTTGAAAGAAGCCTCGATGAGGCGAAGTTGTATCACGGACACTGAAGCGAAGGGATATCGAGTATGATGTGGGGATCGGGTTTTCTTGAAGGTATCTCCTTGGAAAAAGATCTTGATTCGGAAGGAAGGATAAGCTAAGTCCTAGATACATTGCACCTTATCGTGTCTTTGAAGCGTGTTGGTCCGGTGGCTTATCAGTTGAGTTACCTCCGAATTGGATCAAATCCATAATGTTTTCATGTTTCCATGTTGAGGCGTTATAGATCGGATCCTTCGCACATTATCTGGGTAGAAGAATTGGAGTGAATTGATTTGTCTTTTGAAGAAGAACGGTGGAAATCTTAGGCCGAGATGTCAAGGTGCTAAGAAAGAAAACCGTGCCGTTGGTCAAAATTCTATGGCGTAACCACGGGTGGAGGAAGCTACGTGGGGC